>JASVEL010000243.1:0-495266 GCA_032618575.1 Nicotiana noctiflora
ACTTCACGCCTAAGAGGGCCTTCATAGGAAAACTTTGTAATGGGTCAAACGGACAAATGAACTGTGTCCATATAGAATAGTCAGGCCCCGACGGTAAAGCATGTACGTATGCATCAATTATTTGAAGAAGCATTTTGTTAATATCAAAAACATTTTGTGTCTCAAAGAAGTCTACTATTACACGAACTCTATGCTTATAATCCTATGGGAAATGGCTTAAGAGATAAAGCATAAAAGCACCCCCAAATACTCGGGGACTTCCATCGATATTCGATACATTCGAGTCATCAAAAACTCAGACATATAAGACATCAAAAGGGCACCCCCTCGAAATAAAAGCCAAGGCCAATATACTCGGGGACTAACTTTTCGAACAAGTTCGAAAAATTATCGGGAAACAAGTCCAAGAGATATACCTGTCATACTAAAGATTATGGTCATATAAAGGCTACAACCAAAATAATGCGGCTCGGAGGCGTCCGACTTATGCTATAAATTAAAGGCCTTCAAACACTTTGTGAAATTCGGTAAAAGTAGGTTACCCTTGGCAAAAGCAAGATATAAAGGTCTACGATAAATTCAGCCCCTAAAATATATATGAGGGCCTCAATAAATTCAACACTTGAATAATCCAAGGGCTTCGATAACGTCGACCTTCAGAAAATACCTCAAGAGGTGCTCAATTATGTTTTCACAAACAAATTACTAATAAGGTTCTGATACTTCAAACCTCCAAAAAACCCAAATGGGTACAAAAACACATTCTAAGGCATACAAATTTTTACTAAGTGTTAAAGCCGGAACGAGGGAAAAGGTATAGCCACTTTAAAGACCAAATCAGCCCAACCTAAAGAGCCTAAGGGCAAACCTAAAGAGCCTAAGAGCTGACTTAAAGAGCCTTGACCAACTTAAAAGAGCATAAGGGCCAAATTAAAAGAGCTTAAGGGCCAAACCGTATAAAGTTCAAGACCTCGCTCCCGCTCAACTCGGACTCAATAGTCCCGTTATTCTGAGCTCATATCGAATTGATTTAAAATTGAATTGAGAATGATCAAAACATTAAGGGGAATTATGTTAATCAATAAAAAACTAAGTGTTTATTATGTTATGAGTCTGTACCAGTACTTGGACTGATTGTTTGAATTATCAAAGTCTTCCGCAAATGAGAACAAAATAAAATTTAACACAAATTAAGGATAAAGAGAAAAGACTTTATATTCATGGGGGGTGTTTTACAATACACATTTACAACACTCGCGAAGGGCTCTTGCACAAAAAAGAAAATAAAAACTTAATCTATTTTTAGGGTCACATCCCCGGAAGCGTCATCTTCGAAAATTGCACCTTCAACAACTCTATCTTCGGGGGCCTCCTCTCCCTCAGGAACATCTTCTTCACTTTCCCCATCCCCAGAGGCACACTCTACATCCTTATCATCAGAGAAGACAAGAAACATAGTATCGGTATCTCGTGGCCTTGCCTTGGCTATCTCTTCGGCAAGATCGAACCCTCGGGCATAGATTTCTTTGCGAGTCTCCCTCCGGGCTAATCATTGATCCGCTTTCCCGGTTAGAGGCTTCCTCAACTCAGCCTGAACGATTGCAGCATCCCTTAAGTACATGGCGATGGATGTATCAGCTGCAGCCTTCGTCTTCTCAGCTTCAGCCTTGGCTTGTATTGTTTCGGCCTCTAACTCCTCAATCTTCTTGGCCTGAGCCAGACCTTTTGATTCAATGCCTCAAATTTGGGTTTCAGCTGAGGCCAGTTAAGACGTAACAACTTTTTTATATGTAGCAAGTTGATCCATGTTCTTCTTCCACTGATGACAATCAAGCTCAAACTTGATCAACCTCGTTTCGAAGCTGCCCAATCATCTCTAGCTTTTACTGCAACTGAGATATCGAAGTTTTAGCCTCCAAAGTTGGGCGAAGAAGGCCATACTCTATTAAAATCACAGTTACCTTCTCATCTAGCTCAAACTCGCTTTTTTGAGATTTCGACAATGCGATCCGGAGATCCTTAAGCTCCTCTTCTTTTTGGCTACACAGAAGACTTAGGGACTTCTCTTCACCCAAAAATTTCTTGAGCTCGGCCTCATATTGGCTCAACTCAAAACTTTACAATGGCCAATGCATGGAATGAAGATATATCTATCAAAAAAAAGAAAGAAAATAGAAAATTACAATAATGGAAGTAAGCGGAGATGTTGAGCCTCTTCGAGGATGGTGGTTGCATCGTCAAGGTCATTGGCATACTAAACCCTAGCGTAGCAACCCTAAAAAGGATCTTCCTCGAGGACCTTGCTTGGATCGGGCATACGCAGAGCGTTGGTTTGCTCGATTGCCCCCTCAGAAAAAATTAGCAAAGGAAGGGAGTTACCTATTGTCGTAGCCCCAATATGTTCACTCGGGGCATTCTCATTTGCTTTAGGAGTCTCAGCATTTGACCCCTCCGGTATAGTTGTCAAATATAGAGGGACAATCTCAACCTCTGAGGACACGGGGGCCTTGCCCACATCTCTTTCCGGAGTTCCCTCACCACAAAATAAGGTTTTTGGGTCGAAGGGCTTGGTAACCTCAATGGGATTTCTTGCTCGAGGCACTGGCGCCGACTCTTTATCGTTTTTTTCCGTCACCGGGGGAATAAGGGACCAAGTTCGTGCTCGCTTGAGCAAACATCTTCCGCAACCTCCGAGCATGGGTTTTCTTATCCTGAGGGTCTTCGGGCTTTGAAACCCTCTTCCTTTGATTCTCCTTCTCTAATTTAGGAATCGAAGGCTTGGTTTTCTCCCCGGGCGGAGCTGGCCTCATCTCAGATGCATCCCCAAGGCATGCACAAGTAAACATGAAATTGACACAACTAGTATATGAAAAGTATTTGAAACTCGAAAAAGCACTTACCATGGTTGTTCTTGGCCCCACCAGAGTTTGAAAGTTATATGACGTAAAATATTGGTGACTAAAAGTTTTGGTTGTTTGAAAATAAAATTTTAACGATATTTGCAGTGATTATTCATATTGCAAGGTCAACAAAAGGACGAGAAGAACAAGAATAATATGAATGCACACGCGCTAGAGGGGGATAGAGGAAAGATTTTTTAAAAACAGGGGTATTATTGTACCAACTCGAATAATTGAGAGATAGTTTTGACCTTTTTCTGTTATAATATATGGAAATTAATTAATTTTTTTATCTAATATGATCGCTAATCGTAAGAGTATTTTTGAGTCAAAAAAATAATGGTAAGGATGATTTTTTTAAAAACAGATAGGAAATAGGATATTATTGTAGCAACTCCTTTGACGCTTTTCGAAAAGAATAATGATTTGGAAATTAAAAAGCTAATGTCAGGATGAAGGTGTGACTATTCTTCGTAAGTCGCGCTCTCTGCCGTTAAAGCAAACGCCAATTTATTAGTAACTACCAATATTTTATACTAATAATTAAAAATATTCAAAAAAGAATGATTTGATTCCCTTGACAAAATCAACACAGAATCAAAACGACATCGCTTTTACAGTCTCTTCCCATTCCTTTCACTTCTTTTTCCAATGGCAAATTGCACGCAGGAAAACAGGGAAAAAGAAAGAAAACAAAAGAAGCTGCAAATCTGAAGACAAATCTAAGCAATAAATCCAAAAACATTACATTGTTCTTCACGAGAAACAAAAAAGCTCATAGCTTTGGCTAATTTTCTGGTTCTTCATATATATTAACATATGTAATGCATGTGTTTGGAATCTATAGAGATGAATAAAGCTGAGAAGAATATGGGAAAGAATATCTGAAACTGAGCTAACAATATGGCTGACGATTTCTGTTTTTTCACCAAGGTTTGTTTTTTATTTTCTTGATTATTCATTTTTGGTTGTAAAGTTTCATTCTTTTGCCTTTTTGGATTTTGATTTGGGTTCCTTCTTTACCTTAGAGATTTGTTGATTATTTACTTAAAGTTTTGGTCTTTTTGTTGTTATTAGTAATATTTAAGAGGAGGAAACTTAGCTTTTCTCTTTATTGTTTTTTTTTTTAAATTTGTTTAGGCTTAAAGCCGGAAACAGCCTCTCTACCCTTTCGGCTAGGGGTAAGGCCTGTGTACGTATTACCCTCCTCAGACCTCACTTTGTGGGAATATACTGGATAGTTGTTGTTGTTGTTTAGGCTTAAAATTTGTTTTAAGCTCAGCTTTGTACAATGAGCATTTGAGATTCTTCTGCATCACACTAATTTGTTTTCTAGTTGCTTAAAGTTTAGGCCTTTTAATTGTTGTGTTGGCATTTAGTGGGAGTAAGCTCAAGCTTCTCTTTTTATTCTTTGTCTCTTTCTTTAGTTATCATTGTAAAATATGTACAATAGTAATGTTAAATTGGATTATCATCTAACTTTGTCATTAAAAGAATGTAGGATGGATATGTATTTTCTAGGTTATGAAATGCCTTGAGATATACTTTAGATTGTAGTGTTTACTTTGATTGAATGACCCCTTTTGAAATGTTCATTGATCTGGATTTTATCATATTCTTATGACGAGCTCGTCCTAGAAGTTGCGATTCTTAACAACAAAAAACTTGGAATGAGATGGTTCTAAGTGGGATATATACCAAGGGTTGATGTAGCTTAATGCAACTATAATCAAACCTCTTTATAACAACCTCGATTATTCCAATTTTTTCGTTGCTATAGCGAAGTGTTGTTATAGAGAACATATATTCTAACATAACATGAAAATTATTTCCAAGGAAAACTTGGTCGTTATAGTGAAGTGTTGTTATAACGGATGATTGTTATAAAGAAGTTCGATTGTAGTTTGGTATTGAATTGTACTTGATTGATAGCTTGTTTGAGCAATTTAATTTATATTGAGACCTATGATAAGAAAAGTTAAAGTCTTAAAGAAAAGTGAAGTTCTTAGCAGTTTATCTTCTGATTCTATTCAGGATTCATTCATCATAAAGCCACCAAAGAAATCTCCACTGATGTTGAGACTGGTGGTCTTAATCTTCGCAATGGTATGTGGAGTTTATATATGTTCAATCGGCTTGAAACAAATTGGTGTGCGTTCCAGCGGATGGTTATTAAGTGTTCATGTGGCTGAAAAGCCATGTGAACCAACTGACATCGAACCTACCGAAAACTCTTACGTGCACTTCCCCAAGCCAAATACTTTTAACCGGTGAGACATATTCCTTTTTTCTAATGTTTTGGGTTTCTCTTTGTGGATAAAATTACTGAGTTGCTGTCTGTTATATATTCAGAGCAGAATGTGCTTGCAATCCTGTAAGGTATTTTGCAATTTTATCGACTCAGAGATCTGGTAGTGGATGGTTTGAGACATTGTTAAACAGTCATATGAATATAAGCTCTAATGGGGAGATTTTTTCTGTTAAAGTTCGGAAAAGTAACGTGTCAACAATTTTGGATACGCTGGACAAACTTTATAACCTAGACTTTTTCACAAGCGCTTCCAAGAATGAATGTACAGCTGCAGTTGGACTCAAGTGGATGCTTAATCAGGTAAGCTCTATCTTGAAATTTGTGATGTAAATTTTATGAGATATATGCTGATTACTTCGCATTCATTTTTCTTTTCATTTTTTCCTATGCCTTTTGCATGTATAGAGCCCAAATAATTCCGGATTGAGGCATAGAGCCCGTTTGGCTTAGCTGATTTAGAGTAGGTGATAAGCATTAGGTGCTGAAAAGCACTTTTAAGAGCTGAAGCTGATTTAAAAAATAAGTAGTTACGTGTTTGGATAAAAGTGCTGAAATTAATAATAAGCAGCTGAAGAACTGGGTATACAAAGAGTTTTGTTTTAAAAAGAAATATTTTAGGGATTGAATAGTAAATATTTTGGTCAAATCTAAAGTGTTTATAAGCTGAAATTTGATAAGTTGGGGGAGATCAACTTATGGCTTTTGACTTATAAGCACTTAACTTATAAGTAATTTTAATTTTACAAAACACGTAGATAAGTCAAAAAGTGCTTATAAGCCAGTTTGACCAGCTTATAAGCTTAGCCAAACCCCCCTCATAGTTGTTGTTTTTATATATTTGACATCTTGACGTAATCTTTTGTTTAGTAGAATTATTTAGCTATTGAAAGTTGCTTATCTCTTGACTGCTGAGCTTGATATGTATAAAGTTGATGAATAACACCCAGCGGCCAGCACTATCGTTCATTCTTAGTGGATGGATATTGGGAGATTAATGAAAATTTTTGATTACTGATCAAAAAAGATATTGTATAGAGTGTATGGGAAGCTAATGCTTGAACAATCAGTAAGATGTGTCTAAAAAGAATCATTCACATTGAGTTATCTCGATTCTTTTTAATGACATATGAGTACTATGAAATAGTTACAAGTACCAGGTATTAAGGCTTGGCTGCTTAGTTTCTCCACCCGCACCTGCACCCTCGACCTTTTTGTTTGAAAGGTGAAGATGGTCTTTAAAACTATTATTATTTTGTTACAGGGTGTGGATTCACCAGACCTTTGCAATTGCAGAAAGTTCGAAATTGGATTGGAAATGCCTTTTTTTTTGGGGGGGGAGGGGGGTGTAGAACCTTTGCGTTCTTTTTCATTTTTTCCTCTCTTTTGCCTGTGTCTTGTCAACTGCTTTATGTCGTCATGTTTATGGAGAATGCAATTGATTGCATTTCCATTTGAATGTCATTACAGGGTCTGATGCAGCATCATGAGCAAATTGTTGAATATTTTAGAACTCGAGGAGTTTCTGCTATCTTTCTCTTCAGAAGAAATCTTTTGCGCAGAATGGTTTCAATGCTGGCAAATTCCTATGATCAGAAAGCTAAGCTGTTAAATGGATCCCACAAGTCTCATGTGCATTCTCCCAAAGAGGTCAGTCTTCGCAACTCTATTTCTGTCTTGTCTACACATTTACTTTTATGTCACTATGGTGTCTTAAGAAATACAATTTTATTATTCAGGCTGAGATACTTGCAAGTTACAAACCTACGATAAACACAACTTTGCTGATCCCCAATCTGAAGCACGTAGACGACATGGCTACAAAAGCCGTGGAATACTTCAATAGCACTCGACATATTATCTTGTACTACGAAGACATAATAAAAGATCAAACAGTAAGAGTTCGCATATTTTACCATAACCCCGAATTTGTAGTCCCGTAGCATCAAAGTTCCTCTTGTTCGCGATGCTTACTTTTCTAGTTCACCGCTTTCCTTACAGATACTGAACGATGTTCAAGATTTCCTGAAAGTTCCTAAAAAGGACCTTCACAGTCGTCAGGTGAAGATACACAAGGGGCCCTTGTCTTCACAAGTTGAAAACTGGGTTGACGTTGAAAAGACACTCAAGGGAACGCCTTATGAAAGCTTCCTTCATGCAGATTACAAAATATAGATTTGCAGTCTTCGTGTACAGATGTAGCTTGTGTTTGTTCAACACAATTCTTTCATTATTTACCGTTAGGTGAAGCTCTACTGCACGTGATCTTTAGCCAAAAGGCCGAGAAAGGTATACTTGTTAGCAGAAGTTAACAGGGGAGCTTCTATTTAAGATTTTGGTAGCAGCAGATTGTCTTCTAGTTCTGCCATACCAGGTAATGGGTGTTGTCTTTGTTAAGTAGAAAATTTCTTTGCTTTTTTTTTTTATAATTAGTTAAAGAACTTGTAAGCGATACGATTAAAGAATTTTGTAATTTTTTATATCAATTGTTTATTTGCTTTCTCCTTCAAGAAAGGCAGGGGTACTGAAGTGTTGCCTTGCAAATTTCCTGTGTAGATAAATTGCACATAAGGTATAGTCTCAGATGATTTTTCTTAGTGACTAGTTACTTCCTAAGAAGGGGAGATTTGGAGCAACGGTAAAATGACCTATAGGTTGCGCGTTCAAGTCGTGAAAGTAAGAACTAATGCTTGCATTATGATAGACTGTCTATCACATCTCTAGGGGTGTAGACCGTCCCAAATTTCAAGTGAATGCTGAATGTTTTATGCATCGGGTTGCCCTTTTAAATAGCTACTACCAAAGAGGAAGTACTTATGCACTTGGCGTTCGTCTAACAAGTAATTTAACCTAAAGGGTTACAAATTTAAAGTGAGAATATAACATCAAAGCTAAATCTTTTAAGGGAGTTGGTGATAATGGACCAGGAAAAGAATCTAAGCGTTGGATTCTATTCATTGCATTCATATGATTCATATTAAACATTCATTGCATTAATATGGTGCTAGTATCTAAGCGTTGGATTCACCAATCTTATCTCTTGTGCATCCAACAAAATCTTGTTTGTGACGTAAAATGGATGGAAAAGACAAATAAAAAGGGTTTGAAGGGTTTTTGTTTTTTTTTTAAATCTTATTCAAAGAATGCTGATAATTCATTCCATTAAATCATATTGGGAACCACACCCTGAATACTTTCAGGTCCTTATCCTACAGAATTATAAGGACTAATCATATTTCGCTGGCATAATATTTTATACGTAACTATAGTTTATAATGCTAGTTAAGCACTTTATCCCTTTGACCACCTAGAAAGGACCTTTCAGCTCCTAAAATCAAAGTCATCCAAATAAAAGCAAAAGTTGTCCTTAAGACTCGTCTGGCCATAGATTTTGCTAAAATAAATTTGGATTTTATTTGGCAAATGTTTGCTTATATTTTTGCAAAATTCTAAATCCCAAATTTCCAAAATCAGCTTAATAACTGATTTTGGGCCAAAATATTTACAAACACTAATAATATACATGTTTTTCCGAAATAATTTGGGAAATATGTTTTGAAAATTAATGTCCAAACATTTTTATCTTCAAATCAAACTTTTCCCAAATTAAACTTTTCAAAATAAATTTGGGAATCTATGGCCAAACGCTTGCTAATACTAAGTCGTAGGACTAAGAGGTAATGTATCTCAGCGCAAGGATTTACGGCTTGTTTGGATGGTTGTTTGTATTATATCGTATTGTTACTTTAAATATAATATTTATTTGGATTGTTATGTAAATTTTATTATATCGTATCGTCAAATTTATCATTATGTAATGACGAAAAGTGCCATTTTATGGAACGATTGATTTGGTGTGGACATGTCGCTACCTTATTTTTTCTCTTATCTTTGCCTTCTTTATTATTAAATAATCTTATTTATCTTTTACCTTACATTTTTATATAATAATTCTACCCCGTGCATTAATTTTTTATTGTAATATTGTAAGTTTATTCTTCATATTATCGATGTATGACACCATAAAACGACGACAAACAATACAATATATTCAAATATTGTATACATAAAAATAAAATAGTAAAATACAATATTACAGGATATATTATGAAACAATACATAACAATCGTCCAAACAAATTATTAACTACTACACATGATAAAAAATATTAGTTTCAACACAAAAATATATATTAGCTAAAATAATCAAATTCCAACTCCTTTTCACCTAAATCTATGACTATAAAAATTTGGGAACAAGTTGATACCAAAAAGTAGGTGACTTTTCACACGTCAAAATGGACAAATGATCAGCCTGTGCTAGGTACTCCTCATGCTGGCCATGTTACGAAGAAGGATTGAAGAAATTGCGCAACTCATTTGACCAGCCGCCTTCACCTCTATTCTCCCTGCCATCTTCTCACGGTTTTACTATAGTAGTTTTTTTTATGACAACAATAATAAATTTAGTGTTATCTCACAGTATTTGAGGGTAAAATTACACAAATCTTACTCTTATCTTACAAAGGTAAATAAATTGTCTCCGATAGACTCCCAACTTAAGTAGTTGTCTTTAAAATTAAAAAGAAAAGTTAGGATAGATCGACAATCAGAGTATTCACTAACACAATTAAACCATCAAAAGTTATGGTGAAATATATGTCTTCCTCTATCTTTAATAAGAAATTTCAAGTTCGAGCCTTATTTTTGGTAGAAACCTTTTACCTATAAAGCGAAACGTTTCAATGCGAAGCTGATGAGTGCGAAATACCATTTAAATTATGCTCGCTAATCAAATATAGTATATCGAATCCACAAAGATTAGAGTTAAACAGTATTATCGCAGTTTCTAGCTTATAATTGCCATCCAAGATGATCAATAATTAAGATTTATGTGATTTATACAAAAATTAACTAAGAATCTATAGCTAATTGACTAATGACAATCGAAGCAATAATAAGCAAAGAAAAATATCAATGGGAGAAGATAGGGTTCTGATAGGATAAGTGCAAGATAATTATCTGGGATTTAACTCTAGTTAATTCACTTCTAATGTTCAAGTGAGTCTCTCGAATTCACTTGGTTATTAGTTCAATTATTTCATAGAAACTCCTTTCTCAATTAAGTTTCAACTTCACGAGATGAACCATTTAATCCAAGTGAAGATATGCAAGAATACGTAGTGAATTGGTCTTAGGAGAACCTCTCTCGATTATCCTCCTAACTAGGATTAATCAACTAGCCTCTTGTGATTACTAAGAAGAATTAATAAACTCAACCAACAATATAATGCAAAGATATCACAAGTGATGCCTCCCTCGATTACATGAACAAGTGAATATAAATGCAACAATGAAATCATCCAAAAACGATTCAGTACATAAAACTAGAGTTATACTCCATAAACAAATATCAATATACCAAATCCATCAAACTCAAAAGGGCACTACTCGATATACATGGAGTAATTCATCAAAAATATAATAAAGGTAGAGGAAAACATATATTCATTCAAACTCTGGCCTTGAGTGAGGAAGGAATGATACAATTCTTGTGGTTTTACTCCTCCAACTCCTCCTTAGCTTTCTTAGGTATAAAGTATGTCAAAAGTCTAGAAAATAATATTTTTTCATGTATTTATACCAAGCAGTGTCGGCCTAAACGAAATCAACCTTTACTAGCCAAAATAGAAAAATTTGCAAACTTATTGCTTTTTCATGCGTCACACTGTGCTTAGCAGGGTGAGTAGTATTAGTGCTTTTTTCTATCAGACCACAAAAACCCAATCTTTGAACAGTCAATTTCTGACCTAAAATTACATTGCTGCGTCAGATAGTGTGTCGCCCAGTGCGTCGCACTAGTGCATTTCTTCAGTTGTTGCTTCTTCCTTGATTTTTAACGTCCAAAAGTGATCCTCGACCCCCAAACATGATCCTGGCTTAATCCTTTGGGCTTTTACTCAAACTTCAAAGCTCCAAATAACTTGAATTAGTTCTACAACATTTATATAATTCAGAATTACTCCTACAAGGCATAAAACACACAAGAAGTGCAAACCACTAACAATTAAAGCTCAAGCATAAATAAAGTATAATGAATTAGAATGCAATACACGACTAAAATACGATACTATAGCCTACCATCAGAAGCCGAATTCGTGACCGAAAATACATGTTCGGGGTGAGATTCTAAAAGTAACTAACACGATTAATTCAAATTTTCCGAAGAAACTTATTTGAGTAAGACATTTTCTATCAAAATATGACTTAATTGTCAGATCGAAACCTCTTTCTAGGCAATATTCACAAAGTGCAGCAATAACCACTTTTAAGTTTGATGTTTAAAATATATCAACGATTTATAATTCATCAAAACTTCAGGACTAAAATCATGTATTTTGAAATTCAGGACTTAGTGTCCAGAATTTTTGAGCTGCTAAGTTGAAATCCAGGACTAATAGCCTGTATGGCCAAGCTTCTCAAGAGGCCACAAGTACTTTTTTCTCAAAAGCACTTTTTTTCCGAACTTGAGGTGTTTGGCCAAGCGTTTTTTTTTTTTTTTTGCGGGGAGGGGGTGGAGGGGAGGGGGAGTGCTTTTGGGAAGTAGAAGCAGTTTCTGAGAAGCAGAAAAAAATAGTTTCTTTTCAAAAGCAAAAGCAATTTTGACTTTTCTTGTTACCTAAAATACCCTTAATAAAATATAGTAGTATATACTAAAATAACCGTTAAACCCAATAATTAGGAGATTAATGTATAAGTATTCTTCTTATTTTAGGATAGCTTTTTAATACAAAATGACTTTAGGGGTGAATGCTTTTATATTTGTTGAATGAATTTTAATATATTTAACTTATATTAAAATAATTAAGTACCTTATTAATTTTATTTTCATATTTTACTTATATTAAATGAAAAGATTTAATTATTGTTTATAAAATTCTTTTTGAGATTTTTTTTTTTTTATATGTGTGTGTGTGTATATATATATATATATATATATATATATATATATGATAAAACTAATATTTTATTTCATAAAAAAGCACGTCTTTACAAAACCTGATTAATCCTGACCAACAATCTCCTAATCACTATTACTATTATAGGGATTAACTATATATGTACATAATCATCAAATACAAGCTACTCCTAGGGATAATATTTTAAACTTTGCAGTGCTTGTTGCCATTTGATCTTTGACCTCTCCTGTATGTGCATGTGTATAGCAATCTCCAGCATATCTCGTCCACTATGTATCTACCCTTGTTAAATCTGATGGAGTTCTTTCCCGCCAAATACAACACACTACCATCACAAATGTTGTTGTAGTGATATCTGCTTTACCATTCCTCCTTTTGGCTATGCTACTGATCCATACTAATTCAGCTTGCCAGCTTCCGATTTTCCTTGTAACTCCCAGCCATCTCAGTATTATGTCCCATAACAAACTGGTTTTTGGACAACTAAAGTAAAAATGATCAAATTTTTCCACAGTACCTGCACAGAACACACAATCTAGTGGTACTTGGATTTCAAACTTGAGTAGCTTGTCCACAGTTGCTATCCTTTGATGAATAACCAACCATAGATGAAATTTGAATCGTGGATGAACCTATGTGTGCAGATGAATGCATTTCCATCTAACTTTGAGAAACTGAGGCAGTAGCTTGACATAAGCTCTTTGTATTTGGAACCTGCATTATTTTACCAAGTCTGTCAGAGCTGGTATGAGGCTGCCTTGCACTGAGTTCATCTGCATCAAGTCTTTCTTTCCCTCTATGATTTTTTTGACCACCCATACTGTTGTCAGGTGTGTCCATTTTTGTAATGTCTTTGTTCTTTATGTAATAACTCTGTGTCCATTTGATTCATAAAGCATCTTTCTTCATTGTCAAAGCCCATAGGTGTTTCGGAATTGCAACTTTATTCCATATCCTCATATTGATAATGTTCAATCCCCCAGCAGCTTTTAGTTGCTAGATCTTATCCTATGCTATCAATATTTTTCTTGAAATGGCATGTGATCCAATCCAAAGAAATGTTCTACATATGGTCTCTATCATCTTCATAATCTTCTTAGGCAATAGGAAAATTTGAGCTCAGTATGTTTAAATTCCAAACAACATAGATTTAATAAGTTGTATCCTTCCAGAATAGGATAACATCCTTGCTAACCAGCAATTTACTCTTTTAGTAATCATTTTCACCAGTGGCAGACATTGGTGTATATTCAACTTCTTAGGAGACAGTGGCATCCCCAGGTACTTAAAGGGAATAGAACCCTTTGTGGATCCTGTAAGATCAAGTAATAGCTCCTTGATATGCTGTGGAGCACCAACTATATACATTGAGCTTTTGTCTGCATTAGCCAGCAGTCCAGATGCAGTAGAAAACCTATTAAAGGTCTGCATTATTTTACTAAAGTTGTGTCTTCCCTACAAAAAATGAACAAATCATCAGCAAAACAAATATATGTCACCCCTAGTATTTTGCATCTTGGGTGATATTTGAACTACTTTAAGGTGGACAACTGGCGCATCTCTCTTTGCAGGTACTCAATTGCAATAACAAAAAGATAGGGTGACATCGGATCCCTTTTGCCTATTCCCTCTCTGGGCTTGAAAAGGTTTGGTAAGTCCACAATTGAGTACTAAAGAGTAGGACACTATTGCCACACATTTCATTACCCAACAGATGAATTTCTGTGGAAAGCCAAGATCAATGAGCATGTATCTAAGAAATTGCTAATCCAATGAGTCATAAGCCTTTCTTATATCAACCTTAAGAACAGATCTAGGAGATAGACCCTTCCTCTTATAGCCCTTGAATAGTTCATGACTGTCACGATCCCAAATTCGGCCATGATGACACCCAACATACTGCTAGGTCAGCCCGACCAATCAACAAAGTCACGGAGCCAGCAGCTCACATTTAACCACTTTTCGGCATAATCAAGATCAAATAATCACAAAGAAAATATTATAATACGGGGATCACGTCCCAAACCAACAAAACCTCCCAAAGACCAGGAGTCATGAGTCATGAGCCTATACAGAGTATATAAAGTGTGATAGTGTCTACAACGGTGATCAAGTGCAGAAATATATATCAACATGAATAAAAGTAAGCTGGAAAGTCAGGTCCTGCGGACGCTGGCAGCTACCTCGACTGTCCAAATGCACTCCCGAGCAACTATAGAATCAGCTCTGCTGTGATGTACCTGGATCTTCACACAATGTGCAGGGAGTCGGGTGTGAGTACTTCCAACTCAGCGGTAATAAAAGTAAATAATGCTGAAGGAAAGAAAACCACGCAAGGCACTATCTCATGCTACACAATACAGAACTATCTTTTTATTCCTTTCCAGCATATGTGAGTAGATTATTTAAAAATCTCAATTTTTAGCTTTCTTTCTTTCATGATAACATACCAATACCTGGGTACAATCTCAAGCAGTGCAAGTCTGCACTCAAATCAGCCCCTCGGGCTCAGCACTCCTTAACAATTTTCACTAGGAGATCTAGTCAATAAGGCAAATAATGCATGTGTGCCAGTAATGTATGAGTGCTAAATTGTAGTACAGGTAAACCAATGTATGTATGTCATGCAATACATATGACGCTGTGACGTACATCCCGATCCATGCAAAGGCACCCGCGCTCACTGTGGGGGTTCAAACTCCGGAGGGGATCCTACAGCCCAAGCGTAATATCAATATCACACCTGCTGCGACGCGCAGCCCGATCCAAATACCACCGCGGCGTGCAGTCCGATCCATGCATGTGTATGCATATGCTCACATAAATCGTCATGCTCTAACATATGGCCCTCAGCCCCAATCAGTCTAACAAATAATCAAGAAAAGCCCCTCGAGCAACAATATCATATTAGCTCACAGCTACAAATGTCATTAAGACATTGTTCAAGTTTTTCATAACCTTATAAAAATGCTGAGTAGCAAAATACCATTTAAAAACCTTAGACCGAGACAAAAATATGCACAGTGTTATCAAGATAGTGATACCAATCCCTGAAGGATTCAAATAATCGGCACGAAGCCCAAGCATGATAATTAGTCCAATTTATGATAATTAATATATTTTATTAGGATGTCAATTCAATTTCAAGCAATTAAGTGTTATTATTTATTACGCGGGACGGACCAAGTCACAATCCCCAATGGTGCTCTACCCCACGACCGTTATCCGGCGTGCAAGTCACCTCAATACAATACTAAGATGTGCAAGTCCGGGGTTTACTAACCCTCAAGACATCATTTACAAGTATTACCCACCTCGATCCGGCGAAAACTCAAGCTCCGCGACGCCTCCAGCATCCACGCACGCCAAAACTAGCCAAATTCAGTACAAATATATCAAAATAGGATAACGGAACAACACCCAATCAAACACAATCAAATTACATGAAAAACCACAAAGTTACCAAAACCCAACTTTCGGTACACTTCTCGAAAAATTACAAAAGTTACATATTCGGATTCCTTATCTTATCACGAGTCCATACATATAAAGTTTATCAAAATCGGACTCCGTTTGCCCATTCAAATCGATGATTTACCATAACCCAGGCTTAGGACAAAAATCCCCCATTAATCCTCCAATTTACAGTGAAATAATTGAAGATTCTAAGATAAAATCGCGTATTTAGACCATAGAACTTACCTCCAATATTTACCCGGTGAAATCCCCTCTTGAAGCTCTCCAAAATCATCCAAACGAAATGAAATCAATAGAAGAAATAAACCAATTTCGTGTAAAAAGAATGTGCCCGTGCTTCGTCGAGTTGTACCTTGCACCTGTGCTATACGAGTTGTACATCCTATTGATCCAGCAGTCCTTTTTTGTCGATCATAACTTCCAGTACAGATGTCCAAATTACTAGTTCTTTATCTTTCTAGAAACTAGACACGAAGGTCTACATCTTTCGTGTTTTGCACATTTTGTGATTCCTTATAGATTACAAGATATCACCTCTAAAAGTAGCCAAAAAGCTGCTGAAAATATGCTGCAACATCAGCTTTTTCCAAAACCAAATATGCCCGTTAGGCATCCGAAATTACCCCGAGGCCCTCGGGACCTCAACCAAAAACACAAACTCAACCTAATACTTCATTCATACTTGCTCGGATCATAAAAACGGTACCTTAAACATAAAAAATCACCAAAATTCTAGAATTCGATTCAAACTTAAATTTAAACTTTCAAAATTCAGATTCGATCAAAAACCCGACCAAACGATGTCCGAATGACCTGAAAATTTGCAGACATATCCAAAATCACCTAACAAAGCTACTTCAACTATCAGAATTCTATTCTGACTCCCGGATCAAAATATCACCTATCGATCGGATTCTGCCAAAATTCCAACTTCGCCAAAATAGGCTAACTTCTTCACCGGACCTCCAAAATTACTTCCGATTGCGCTCCTAAGTCTTAAATCATCCCCCAAAACTAACCGAATCATCAGAATTCAGTTCCGAGCCCTCTAACTCATAAGTCAACATTGGGTTGACTTTTCCAACTTAAGCTTTCCTTAAAGAGATTAATTGTCCCATTTCCTACCAAAATCGATCCGAATTGACTCAAAGTTTGCACACAAGTCACATGCGACATTACGGACTTGCACCAACTTTCGAAATCGCATTCCGACCCCGATATCAAAATTTTCACTTCCGATCGAATTTTCTCATAAACCTTCAAATTCCTATATTTAGCCAAATGACTTCAAAATGACCTCCGGACATCCGAATTCACTTCCGATCGCGTTCCCAACTCCAAAATCACCATACGGATCTATCCCAGACTCAGAATCCCAAATGGACATCTATAACTCTAAAATGTCGTCCAACCCAAATTTATGAAATTCTTCTAAAATACTAACTTCCACGATATATGCCGAAATGTACACGGGTTATCAAAAACCAAATCTGGACATGCACCCAAGTTCAAAATCATCATACGAGCATGCGGGAACTTTTAGATCCCAATTACGAGGTCATTTACTCAAAATTCTAATCCTAGTTCATTTCTTCAACTTTAAGCTTTCAAAATGAGAATTTCCATTTAGATTTGACTACAAAATTCCTGAATTTTAATTCTGACCATACACACAAGTCAATATATCTGAGATGAAGCTGTTCATGGCCTCAATCTGCTGAATGACGCGTCAAAGCTCAAAATGATCGGTCCGGTCGTTACAATCTCCCCCACTTAAACATACGTCCGTCCTCGAACGTGCTGAGAACTACAATGATGTCGTCTCAAATAACATGTTTAACACATCATGCACCTTCCCGTGCTACCACTACTTAGTTGAGCACATTAGCTATATAATTCTGTAGATATAATTCTTTATTCAAGCGAATAAGCCATTAGGCCAAATTCCAACACCCTGAATTTCCTACCAAGTCTGTTTCCATCATTCGACCACCATATCAATCTCCATACGTTGTACCCAAACATTAATGCATAACTTTGTTGAATTTACACTTCGCATCACTTTACTCATATGACTACAATAACATTCTTTATTTACTTACAGTTGCCTACAATACCCAAATACCGATGGAAACCTCTTATTAGTTGAAGTCTTATTCCAACACTTTCATATACCGCCAACGATAAATAAAACACGGGCTAAACCGTAACAATTCCTCAAATCAACCATTTATGAAGCCATTTCTCTTTTGACTGATATTACAATGGATTTTGGAGCCAAACCTCGATATTACATTTCTATCTAGCTGAAATCATGTATGTTCGCACTCATTAATGACTCCAATGATCATTTCGATTATAACACACCACAGTGGTAATATGACACCTCATCGGCCTAAGCCACGGCGAGCAAAACACAGGCTCCAATAAGAAATGATATGAACACACTCGAATCATGACAACTAACTCACACAAAAGAGCTGCAATTCAAATTCCTCAACTCCATCACAACACATAACTGAGATCTCATCTCGCATCATAGAATTAGAGTACCTGAACCCTCATCGAAATGTCATAACATAACATAACGTGGCCTTGCCACGACTCACGATTCTATCCAAACACTATTACTCATGGAGCACCTCAAGTCATCATGCTCAAAACGGTCAGCCACACACATATTTAGGTCTGAACTCAAGCAATCAATCACACCCGCGATGATACATTTAATATATGCTATCAAATCCTGAATGGACACAACCGATGTGCTATTCCTCGAGCTGTACCCAATACGGACTATTCCTTAGAAGCTAGGAAGTATTGTATACAAAGTAACTTATAGGAAACTATATTTTCCACATCACACTGTTGCGGCGCGCAACCCGTTCCAATAACATACCCGTGGTGGCGTGCCACCCGATCCAGATACCATACCTGTGGAGGCGTGCCACCCGATCCAGATAACCCGTGGTGGCGTGCCACCCGATCCACACATAAATCTCGCAAGAGGAAATGCACATCGAGTCAAGTTTCTCATTACAACAAACATATATATAGCCTCAAGCTCGGCCACATAAAACGTATCCGACAACGTTCCTCAATACCGGAACTGAATCAATGGTAGATACCTCTACACTGACATCCGCCACAAAGGCCCAACTGACAAAGCAGTACCTACCAGCCGTCTGCTGGCTCTAGGGTACATCTACCTTACTGGAGCATAATCTGATACACTCTGCTACGCAGTTTGTGGCATTTTCTAACATAGTCCATATCACATTAGTCTAGATAACCTGACTTATGAAAACCAGTATGCAATCGTATATCATTATTCAAATTCATCATATCAAGTAAAGAGAGAGCCGCTACGGCTTCCAATTTCCAATAATCGCTAAATGGTGCCGATACACATGATATACCACCACTGTGTAGGCGGATTACGAGAACTTCTAGTCTCCAGCACGTATATAGCATATAAATCGCTATGCCTGATTCCACACTTCCCCGTACGAATACATAACACACATCAAGCATCCATCCCTGCCATAAAAGCCATTCAGAATTTTCACTATGCCATCGACAACTCAATCATCACCGTCAATCCAATAAAAGGGTACCACCATACCACTAGATACTATCAGTTTACATTACCTTGCCCTTTTTCACCATATACTCTGCCAAATCACTAGAATAGCAGTACCATTTTCCTTAATCATTAGAAATATTGCTTCTCGGATTATCTGTAGCCGCCTGCGTTGCTTGAGAGTTTTAATGACTTCCCATATAATATGAACTGATCTCAAAACCCTGAACATGCCATTATTAGCTTTCCATAACACATCGCAAACTCTTTCTTCCAATTCATTGCATAAGTTTAACTGCCAGGACTAAGTCCTTTTACCCACGTGGAGCTACGCAACTACCAGCACTCAAGAGCTTTGCTGCACCATATCTGCAAGTCTCATTACTTCGAACACATACCAGGAGTTAATCGTATCCTTATCATACCGTTCCGGTTTATTAACAAGTTGCTCTATTTACCCAATTTCCTTTAGGATTCATCTTAACTTTAATATTCTCTTTACTGTAGCACCACAGTAACTCAACTCATGTTACCACACGAGACTCTTACATAAGACCAAACGGCCTAAGACCCATAGGCCACTGAATACTCTCTCATTGTTTCCCAGAAGTGCCACATTCTACAACACTTTATTTTGAAGAACTTCCTGCGATTTTGAATTTGTTATCATTACTTCCCAATACGGATACATAGAATCCCATCATTCACATGATATAACACAATCCTTGATCTTTTCTAACGAAACCGCCATCTTTAGCCACATACACAATCTTAAGACACCTGACTGTTACAAGCAAAATCTTGAACACTAAAAAACCATTCTCGGGCGTCATTCACCCTTATTCAGCTGTAATTTAACTATCTATTGAACAGAACCACTCATGTTTTGTTAGAACTCTGACATCGCAGAACATGATTACTTACAGGTATAATTCACTATCTTTCTTTTCTATACACCGAACATTCCTTACCAATAGTAGTTCAAAACATCCTAGTATTTCTTCACATCTATGAAGCACCATAACCTTGTCAGAATTTTTCCAACATACTTAAAGAAAGTGCCTGTCGCACCTCCTTTTTCCGCACATAAGGTAATGTGTCACTGTTTAATACTACACCCCGAGAAGGTATATAATAATAATCAGGGAAGGAGTTTTTCCACTTAAAGGACAGTCGGAACGGGATCAATTTATTTAATTTTTCGGAGTCGCCACTTGGGAAAATAATGGTGTCCCAAGTCACCGGTTTAATCCCGAACCGAGGAAATTTATGACTCCGTATTACAGTCTGCGAAACTAGAAACCCGGATAAGGAATTCTGTTAACCCGGGAGAAGGTGTTAGGCACTCTCGGATTCCGTGGTTTTAGCACGCTCGCTCAACTGCAATATTTGTTTTTATCTGATTTCTTTATATATTTTAATTATGTTCTATTAATGTTCCGCTTTTAATTTTAGAAGAATTACGACATCACAAAATTTACATTTTGAGTCACACCGCAACCGGTACGCCTGTGACTTTAATGCGTTTCAGTTTCACCGGGAGTAAGATTTGGGTCACATAAATGCGCACCCGTATTTAGGAAAGTAATTTTATTAAAGTCGTGCCTAAAGATTTTACGTCTTTGTTAACTTCGGGAAAGACCGTGAAATTCACTAACCGGTCCTTCCGAGTCTAAATATTTTATTACAATTAATTGAGGACCCCGTGTATTTTGTTTTCTAACGAGGCTCGTCCCATTATTTATTTTTTTAAGGTCATATCTAAAATGACTAAATTTTCTACTTATTTCATCTATTAGTTTTTAAAATCGAAATGGAATTTTATTACTTATAATTAACAAACCGATCAAGTGGATTAAACTGTCTATTTTTAAATTTGGGCCATTTGGAATAAACAATCACAGCCCAATATAAAAGATGTCTTCCATTCCTTAACGCCTAATGTCCAGCGGTAGTATAGAAAGTATTGTCCCTGTATATCACATTAATAAACTTGAACGAAACCCCTATTTTCATGAATTTGCTTAAACGCCTGCTCTAGCTACTATTTTCACTGGTTTTCTGATTTTAGTATTGATAAGTTAGCATGTTCCAGTGAAATTTATTCAAAATTTAGCCTGTTTTAGTATAAGCTATCTGGGAAATATAATCAAAATTGCCAGTATTCACAAGTATCCTTGGATAAAACGAATGAAATTTAGTTATCACAGTTATCCTGTTTGAATTAAAACCTCTAATGATCCAACCGGTAATTTCCAGATTCCTTTTCACACACTAATTATCCAACATTTTTAATTCATTGAATCACTAAACAGTACTGAACTAACAGTCTCATATATCAAATAATTATACTGATTATTTCCATGTTGTTAAATATTACTAGGCAGAGAATGAAGATCTCTAACTGTAACAATGTAAAGCAGCATTTGAACATCAGCTAACAGGCAATCGTATGATCAGAATTAACAGGATGATACTAATCTCGAGTTCAAACTAGAATTATCAATTAAAAAAAAAAAACGTAATCGTTCCTGATTTCAAAACCTCAGCTGCTAAACTAACACAAATGCATTATATCAAAATCTGAAGTTAAATAAATCTGAATTTGTTATCATACTATTCTACATGACTTGGTTTTCTCATCCCAGTTTACACATTCAAACCATTTTGAATAACAAAGATAGATCAAAAATGTAAATTGCTAATCTAATGCAATATTAAACAAAAACAGATGAAATGAATCACTGAGACATTAGAGCTTCCAATGAACTTGCTCTTCTCATATTCCATTTCTTAACCGAAGTTCTACATAGATTAAAGACTCAGAATTGGTACCTGGGAAATTTGAAAA
Organism: Nicotiana noctiflora; assembly: GCA_032618575.1. NCBI lineage: Eukaryota > Viridiplantae > Streptophyta > Magnoliopsida > Solanales > Solanaceae > Nicotiana > Nicotiana noctiflora. The sequence continues at coordinate 22,099 of JASVEL010000243.1, forward strand.
TAATGAGGAATGGAGAGAGTCAGCAGCAGCAGTCAGGCAGTAATACCACAGGAACAACACAACAAATAGAAATAGCAGGAATATTTAGAACAGCTTGAGCAACCAAGATTTTCGATAGAAAAGCAATGAAGACACTCGACTATCCTGATTTTCAATGTAACAGTGCCCTCCCCTTTTAGAATTTCAGTAAAAGATCCAAGAATCCCAATAAAACAATATATTTTTCTCCTCACAAAAACTCTCAATCTCTGTTTTTTGATCTCTCTCCCTGTTAAATCTGGTTTCTGTCCGTCCCTGTCTATGAAGTCTATGTCTCCTTTTATAGCCTTCAAACTCAAAACACAAGACTATTTTTTAATTGTTTCAGATCTGTCTAACCCCGGTTATTCTCCCTTTTCCCACTTTTTAGTTGTCTAAGTATGGTTTCAACTATTTAAAACTCTAAAGTGTAGAAAAATGGTAGAAAATCTTGCTGTCCAGCAAGTCCTAGTACTCTTCCCATGTGCATTGCATATTAAACTAGGACTAATTCCTGGCCTTCACTACTTTGTGTCACTGATATGGTACAATTCAACTCAAAACATGCCCTAATGATTCACTTGTGCTCAAAGTGGCATTCCACTAATTCTGAAGTTCTTTACTTCAGCTTAAGTCTCTAACAACTATATCCAATTCAAACAGCTAACTTAGAATCCAAAATCAACCAACAAAAATGAACACACAAATAGAAATCATCAAATCAAGTTTATTCAAACAACAATGACCCACTGCCCGGGACATCAAACAACAACTTCGTGAATTTAAGCGACGACATTCGTTAAATCGATCACGACATGTGAGAATCGACAAACAACAAATCGACGAATAATACCCGTAATTCATGGTTTTCGGACAAAAACAGAAAAAATACGAATCTAATTATTCGACGACGCTAATCGAAGCGAATAATCATCTTATAACACATACAATTAACAATAACAGAGAAATTTGACCAAATAAAAGGTCATTTAAGAAAGATGAAACAGAATTAAAAACGGAAAAGATAAAAAAAAAATGACAACATTAATAAAATCAACACTCAATTAATACAAAGAATATAGGGTAGAAGAAATAAATAACTCGAAAGAAAAATCAGAATCGGACAGATTGCAACCATTTGGACTCAAAAATTGAATTTTTTTTGAAGTCGAACGGACTTTAATTGAGATGTTCTCAAATGAAAACATCTTAATTAAAGTCTATTACACTTCAATTTTTTTTTTAATTTTGGACAAAATCTCTAATTTTGAATTTAGGGTTCATGAGGGTCGATTTGGGGTTCGGGGCTTTTGGGTTGGATTCGAACCAAACTGAGGGTGGTTTGAGGGTTATGGAGGCCAGAGGAGTGTTTGGTATGAATTTGGGATTGGTTGGTGTAAGTTTAAAATTCCGGCGAACTTCGATCTGACATTCGAAGAGTTCGGGAATGATTCGAGACAAGTGGTTAAGGGATTCGTGTAGAGGAGGTCTTGGGGAATTTGGGGTGTAATTTTGGGGCGGTTTGGACCACCGGAACCACCGTGAGGCGATTTTCGGTGGGTGGAGGCGGCGGTCTGCGGCGGGACTTCTCTGGAGGTGAAATGGAGAAATGAAGAGGAATAATTGGTTTGGGGGGGGTTTGATACTTTGGAGATCAACTGATTAATCTGGGCCGTTAGATAATGAAAATCCAACGGCCAAGATTAAATTTTGGGGCGATTATTATGGTCCGTTGGATTAATGATGATCGACGACCTGGATCAATTAAGGTGGGGAGATGGGGCTGGACCGGGTTAGGGAAGATACAGGGTCAGGGGATTTGGGCTCGACTGTTTTGGCCCAGTTCCGATTTTTTCTTTATCTTATTTTGTTTCTCTTCTCTTTTGAAAATAAAAAAAAAATCTTTTAGTTCAAAATCAATAACTAAAAATCCTAAAAGTCTTAAATTAACTTATAGAAATAAATCAACTTATAAAAATACGAGTTAAATCGTTATAACAATTAACACACAACTAAATAACAATTAAAGATAAAATCACACAATTAGGCTTTAAATGCAAAAAATACATATTTTTGTGACTTTCCATTTTTTGTCAAATAAACTTGATTACTTTTAATTGTAAATTAAATCCTAAGAATGCAGACAGAATATATATTTTTGTATTTTTCTTAATTTAAACAAACAAAAACGCTTAGACAAATACAAACAATTATCCAAAAATGCCACGAAAAATCTAAAAATAGCACACCACGAAAGATTATTTTATTTTGAATTTTTTGGGAGTAATTCTCATATAGGGCAAAAATCACGTGCTCACAGCTGCCCCTCTTTGCGCGGAAACATGAAGAGTTTTTGTGCAAAGATAAGTGAGCGGATACGAGCGATTTTTGCCTGTTTGAGCACTCCGTATGAAGCACATTTTTTTTTTGGAAAAGTTTGACCGAACCTTTGCTTCAGAAGGTTTCCTACATATCCCTGGCTAAAAGGGAATCAGGTCAATGTAGTTCGGGAAGTTTTGGTAGCTGGGACTACCATGACTACTGTGATCTTGCTCTTACTGCTGTTGCTGCTGATGCCACTGCTTAACTGATCTCCCTATTACACCGTGCTAAAATGAAAATAAGAAGCTAAACTAAGTTACAGTATTGCAAATTCTTATCTATCTTTTTAACTTGATCTTGTCATGTTCCGTGCCCTTCCGCTGGCTTTGATGTTTCTTCACATGTTTCTTTTCTTCTGACAATTGTTATTTCGGCTTATCTTGATTGCCGAACTTCGACCATTGGTCCCCTCCTTGTGATCTTCGAACTATTCTCCTTCGAAGTCTCAATCTATCTTTCTGCTCCTTGTTGCCTTCCTTCCGATTATGAACTTGGATTCATGCTGGGAATTTCCGTTACACTCTGTCACTTTCCGATCCTTCACTATCCTTATCAAATCTTGGAAATTGAGATGCCGTTCTGCTTTTCCGGCGGGCTTCTGACTTTATCGGAAAACTCTAATAAAAAATCACCATTCCATTCTTCAGGCGGGCACCTGATTTCAACAACAACTTCAAAAATAATAACTCGCCACTCCGTTCTTCAGGCGGGCTCCCGGACTTCAATTATAACTTCAGAACTAAATCGCCACTCCATTCTTCAGGCGAGCTCCTTGACTTCAACTATAACTTCAAGATTAAATCGCCATTCCATTCTTCAGGTGGGCTCCCTCACTTCAACAACAACTTCAAAATAAATCGACACTCCATTCTTCAGGCGGGCTCCCTCACTTAAAATCTTCCAATTGTTGCTTCCTTCTTCTTGTTGCTTTCATCTAAAAGCTCTAATTGTTGTTTTTCACTTCCTATTAAATTACCTTTAACTATAACTTCAAAAACTAAATCGCCACTCCATTCTTCAGGCGGACTCCCTGACTTCAACTACAACTCAAAACTAAATCGCCACTCCATTCTTCGAGTGGGCTCCCTGACTTCAAATACCACTTCAAAATAAATCGCCACTCCATTCTTCAGGCGGGCTCCCTGACTTCAATTACTATTTCAAAATAAAATCGCCACTCCATTCTCCAGGCGGGCTCCCTGACTTCAATTACTACTTCAAAATAAATCGCCACTCCATTCTTCAGGCGGGCTCCCTGACTTCAACTTATAACTTCAAAATAAATCGCCACTCCATTCTTCAGGCGGGCTCCCTGACTTCAACTACAACTTCAAAACTAGATCGCCACTCCATTCTTCAGGCGGGCTCCCTGACTTCAACTCATAACTTCAAAATAAATCGCCACTCCATTCTTCAGGCGGACATCGTGCTAAACGAAAAATAAGAAGCTAGACTAAGTTACAGTGCTACAAACTCTCATCTATCTTTCCAACTTGATTTGGTCATGTTCATTGCCATCTTGCTAGTTCTGATGTTTCTTCACATGCCTCTTCTCTCCTGACGATTGTTATTTTGGTCTATCTCGATTGCCTCCCTTTTGATTATGAACTTGGATTCATGCTGGGGATTCATGATTGCTTTCCTCAACCAACTTCAAAAATAAATCGCCACTCCATTCTTCAGGCGGGCTCCCTGACTTCAACTATAACTCAAAATAAATCGCCACTCCATTCTTCAGGCGGGCTCCCTGACTTCAACTACAACTCAAAACTAAATCGCCACTCCATTCTTCAGGCGGGCTCCCTGACTTTAATTACAACTCAAAACTAAATCGCCACTCCATTCTTCAGGCGGGCTCCCTGACTTCAATTACAACTCAAAACTAAATCGCCACTCCATTCTTCAGGTGGGCTCCCTAACTTCAACTCATAAACTTCGAAACTAATTCGCCAATCCATTCTTAAGGCGGGTTCCCTGATTTCAACTTACAACTCACTAACTCCACCCCATCCATATCGCCTTCCTTTGCATCCTGTACCACTTTCTTCTTCCTGCATCGTCTCTTGGGCCACCTTTTCTTCTGAATTGCCTTGTTTCAGGATCGCTTTCCTCCTGGGTCGTGTTATTTTCCCTTGACTGTTGGGGATATCTTTGGAATTGTTTACTTAACTGCTGGGGATAATGCTACTGGGGAAGTCTTCCTTTTTTCTACTTCCTTCAACCTTTATTCTCTCTCGGGCTTGCTAGGGATTGAAATGTCATTAACTGAGGATTACCCTGGCGGGGAATCCCTTTTCCTTTTCCCTCTTTCCAAACCTCCTTCGGGACTCACACTTTTGCTTCCTTGAAAAACTTATGGGATATAATGTTGCTGGGGGAATCCCAAAGTCAGTGTTTCATTTCTCCAAGAACTGCTGGGGATGGTACCATGCTCAAAGATCACTTCCTCGTGTTGTTTGACGTCTTTCAAAACTACTCCGCTCGAAGCTGGTATTTTCCTTCTTCCCAAAATCTTGTGTTGCTTTCTATCCTTATCCACTGGGTATTTGCTTTCAAGAAAATTTTTGCAATGGGAGAAAATTTTCTGCTCCAGTTTGATAAACTTCTAGGTGGCATGCTTCTCCGCCGACGAACCCTCTTTTCCTGTTTTAAATCAAAGGAAAATTCTTAATTTCAAAATGCAGTGAGCGGTCGTGCCGCTCTTACTGGGGCAATTCTCCTTTTCTTTTAGCTGCTTTGCCTTCCTAGAACTTTGGGGATGACGTTGATACTTGCTGGGGATGGTGCTCTTTCCACAGATGATCTCTCATCTCTCTTTTTTATTCCAAACTTCAGTGTGGTCCGACCCTCTTAGTCGATGATCTATTGTGAGAAACTATCTTACGGATGTGTAATATGTGTCCGCCCTAACCCATAATTCCTCTGAACCTTCCAATCAACCTGTCGTTCCAATCTTGATATCGGAGCGTCTTTTGACTTATTGCCTTGTTCCACTCCTATTCGTCTTCATTGTACCGCTTTGGGAGACTTGGTAGTAAGCTTTGAAAAATCAATTTTCGACATAAACATAAAAATCTCTAAAAAGAGAGAAAAGTGATAGATAAAAGTGAAATAAAGAATGCTGACCGCAAAAGACAAAAAAAAAAGAAAACTTTTCTGAACTCAAAACTGGGAAAAACTTATCCGAATGTATAACCGATCCAATGGTTATGCCGTGCCTTCGAGATTAATCTACACAGTCTATTTATGTCAATCGCTTTTCTGACGGCTTCGTTTTGCTAGAAGTAAACGAATGTCCCAACCTCGCCTCATGCAGACACCTTGCAACTATCTTGCCTTGTCACCTCATAGTGCCCTTCATAGGGTTTTCACTAATGAGATTCTCTCATTTCTCTCGACCTCCCGTCGCCTTAGGGTGCCTGTAAAGGTTTTCACCATAAGAATCTCTCATTTTATTTCTCTCAGCTTTCATCGCCTTAAGGTGCCCGCGAGGGTTTTCACCGTTAAGACTCTCTCATTTTGCTTTCTTTCCATGCGGTGGGCTGGGGTATAATCCACGAAATTTCCTCTAAAAGGCTATCCATTTTCAGCTTGTGAGTCCTAGATTCAGTCGAGGATTGGAGCGTCATTCGTGGTTTTCATTCGCATGACTTGGCATTTCTCAAATACTGATCGAGAGGTCTTTTTTGGTCATTAATGTGGTTTATGTGCTTGAGGCTAGAGAAAAGGGGTTTAACCTCAACGGTTAGCTCATTACAACTTTCGGAATCCACACTATCTTTTCAAGCGAAACATGACTTCTGCCCCAGTTTTGTTGCTTGGGGAATCTTTGATTTTTATTTTATTATGAGCGAGCCGTGTGGCGCCTACGTATCCTTCTTGAGGAATCAGGTCGAACGTAGTTCACTTTTTCTTGTGTTTTTTCTTTGTTTCCGTTTCTATTTTGTTATACATCTTCCTTGAGGATTCCAAAAGAGGGTATATGAAAGAATAATTAAGGCTCAAAGGGGAAAACAAGGGTTAAAGTGTTTGGGTAGTAGAAAAAATTGCCTCTGTCATTTCATTCTCCGAAAAATGCCAAATACAAACAAACGAAACCAAACGTTGACGAATACATTAAAGAATTACACATAATATGTCTTGACTGCATCAGAATTGATAGCCATACCGGTGCATCTTCCCTCAATATCAGTTAAACATAGAGCGCCGTTGGATAATACTCTAGTCACAACAAATGGTCCCTGCCAATTTGGAGCGAACTTGCCTTTCGCTTCGGCCTGATGTGGTAGAACTCTCTTCAGCACATGCTGTCCCACTTCAAATTTCCTGGGACGTACCTTCTTGTTATATGCTCTCGCCATTCTCTTTTGATACAATTGGCCGTGACATATTGCTGTCAATCTCTTTTCGTCGATCAAGCTCAATTTCTCCAATCGGGTTTTGACCCACTCATTGTCGTCAATCTCAGCTTCAGCGACAATTCGGAGGGATGGGATTTCAACTTCTGCTGGTATTACTGCTTCATTCCCGTACACCAACAGGTAAGGAGTTGCACCTACCGAAGTCCGGACGGTAGTGCGATAACCCAACAACGCGAATGGTAACTTTTCATGCCATTGCCTAGACCTTTCTACCATCTTCCTCAATATCTTCTTTATATTCTTGTTTGCTGCCTCAACCACACCATTTGATTTGGGACGATATGGTGTGGAATTTCGGTGTGTAATCTTGAACTGTTGACATACCTCCTTCATCAATCCACTATTAAGATTGGCACCGTTATCCGTGATGATTATCTTTGGGATTCCAAACCTGCAGATGATGTGGGAATGTACGAAGTCCACCACCGCCTTCTTGGTCACTGATTTGAATGTTTTAGCCTCCACCCACTTGGTAAAATAATCAATCGTTACCAGAATGAACCTATGACCATTGGAAGCTGCAGGTTCTATAGGTCTGATAACATCTATCCCCCATGCAACAAATGGCCATGGCGCCGACATTGTATGCAATTCGGTCGGTGGAGAATGAATCAAATCTCCATGTATCTGACACCTGATGGCATCTTCGCACGAAACTTATACAATCACGCTCCATCGTGAGCAAGTAATATCCTGCTCGAAGAATCTTCTTTGCCAATACGTATCCGCTCATGTGTGGTCCGCAAACTCCCGAGTGTATATCTGTCATCACTGTTGTGGCTTGACTTGCATCTATACATCTCAACAATCCCAAATCTGGGGTTCTTTTGTACAGCACCCCTCCACTAAGGAAAAATCCGTTCGCCAATCGCCGAATAGCTCTCTTTTGATCTCCAGTTGCCTGCTCTGGGTATATTCCTAACCTGAGGTATTCTTTGATATCATAAAACCATGGCTCACCATCCATCTCTTCTTCTATCATATTGCAATAAGCATGTTGATTCCGAATCTAAATATGTAACGGATCAACATGAATCTTGTTCGGGTGATGTAACATCGATGCCAACGTAGCCAAAGCATCGGCAACCTCATTATGCATCCTTGGGATATGCCTGAATTCTACCGATCGGAAATGCTTGGTCAGATCATGCAAATATTGACGATACGGGATAAGCTTCAAATCTCTGGTTTCCCATTCTCCTTGAATTTGATGTACCAGAAGGTTTGAGTCCCCCAAGACCAAGACGTCCTGCACATCCATGTCTACCGCTAATCACAACCCTAAGATGCATGCCTCATACTCAGCCATATTGTTGGTACAATGAAAATGCAGTTGAGCAGTAACAGGATAATGATGTCCCGTTTCAGAGATAAGCACAGCCCCTATTCCGACTCCTTTTGCGTTCGCCGCTCCGTCGAAGAAAAGCTTCCACCCTGGATCCTCGGTTAATTCTAACCCATCAATTTGCAATACTTCTTCGTCCGGAAAATACGTCCTCAAAGGTTCGTATCCGTCATCGACAGGATTCTCAGCTAAGTGATCGGCTAGGGCTTGAGCTTTCATAGCCGTCCTTGTCACATATATGATGTAGAATTATGTAAGTAGTATTTGCCATTTTGCTAACCTCCCTGTAGGCATAGGCTTCTGGAAAATATACTTCAATGGATCCAAACGAGAAATAAGGTAAGTAGTGTAAGAAGACAAATAATGTTTCAGCTTTTGGGCTACCCAAGTCAAGGCACAACAGGTCTTTTCCAAATGAGTGTACTTAACCTCGTGGACCGTGAATTTCTTACTGAGATAGTAAATGGCCAGTTCCTTTCTGCCAGTAAGATCATGCTGCCTAAGTACGCAGCCGAACGAATTCTCCAAAACCGTTAGATAAAGAATCAGGGGTCTACCCGGTTCAGGCGGAACTAGTACGAGTGGGTTCGACAGATACCTTTTGATTTGGTCAAACGCTTCCTGACATTCTGTCGTCCATTCTATCGTAGCGTCTTTTTTCAACAGACGGAATATGGGTTCACAGGTTGCTGTAAGCTGAGCAATAAACCTACTGATGTAATTTAACCTTCCCAACAGACTCATTACCTCTGTTTTATTCTTTGGCGGGGGTAGCTCTTGAATGGACTTGATTTTGGATGGGTCCAACTCAATGCCCGTCGGCTGACGATGAATCCTAGCAACTTTCCTGATGGAAATCCGAATGCACATTTGGCCGGATTGAGCTTGATATCATATCTTCGAAGTCTTTGGAAAAACTTCCTGAGGTCGGCAATGTGGTCTTCTTGATGTCTATATTTTATGATCACATCATCCACGTACACTTCAATTTCTTTGTGTATCATGTCATGGAATACCGTAGTCATCGCCCTCATGTATGTTGCCCCTGCGTTCTTTAGGCCGAATGTCATTACCCGGTAGCAATAAGTTCCCCATGGTGTGATAAAGGCTGTCTTTTCTGTGTCATCTTGATCCATCAAGATTTGATGATATCCCGCGTAGCAGTCCACAAAGGATCCGATCTCACGTCCGTCACAATTATCAATCGGGATATGGATATTGGGAAGCGGGAAATTATCCTTAGGGCTCGCCTTGTTGAGGTTGCGGTAGTCCACACATACTCTGATCTTTCCATCTTTCTTTGGCACTGGTACTACGTTAGCCAACCAATCAGGGTATCGAGTGACACGAATGACTTTCGCCTGCAGCTGCTTGGTTGTTTCCTCCTTGACCTTTACACTCATCTCCGTCTTAAATTTCCGCAGTTTTTGCTTGATGGGAGGGCATGACAGGTCAGTAGGTAATTTGTGAACCACTAGATCAGTGCTGAGTCCTGGCATGTCTTCGTATGACCATGCGAAAACGTCTTTAAACTCCATGAGCGTTTTGATCAATTCTTCTCTTAGGTTGGGTTCGAGATGGACGCTTATTCTGGTTTCTTAACATCATCTGTATCTCCCAGATTAACATCCTCAGTATCATTTAGATTAGGTTTGGGCTTTTCCTCGAAGTGACTTAATTCTTCGCTGATTTCTTCTACGGTTTCATCATCACCGTATTCCGATTCATTCTCGTCACTTTTCATTTCACGCGTTATTATTTCCAAACCCGATTGACTTTCTAGACTGGGTTGAGTAATCTTTAAGCACGCCATATCATTAGGATCAGTTTAAAGAAAGCTGCTCAAAAAAGTAAAAAGAAGGAAAATAAAAAAAATTAGAAACAAAGGGAACAAAATTTCATTAATGGGAACAGTACAAGGAAAAACAAGCTTGCATACTCAAATGAAATGAACTAAAACAAACGGATTTTACTCCGGGGACCTCCCCAACACAAAATCTGAAAGAAAACAATCCAAAACAAACTACCAAGACTCCTTCCGGATAGGGAGAGGAGTAGCCTTCCAATTATTCAACTTTGCTTTCGGTCTCACAAACTGTATCTTGGCATGGCTGGGTCCTTCGCCATCTTGTAACATGCATACATCTGAGAATAAGTCCTCGAACTTTCTCAAGAACTCTTCGTCTGGCCTAACTTTCAAGTACTGGCGAAGCTTTAATTGAAGACCTTTAAGTGCCATAGGACTGGGAACCTTTGTCGTCGGATGTCTTCTTACTCCGGACCTGACAAAAGATCGGGAAAGGCGCGGAACAGGCTTCGGGAGCACCCATGTCTTCTGCTTATTCCTCTTGGATCGCTGGATGTCCTCTGGTGTTGGCTTGAATCCCAAGCCGAAGGTTCCCACATTTTCGACCACATATACCGGTTGTATGATTCCTTGCAGAGATGCACCTAAACCTTTGCCGTGTACGAAACCGTTTCTCAGCATTTCATGAGCCACCATGACATCTGTAGTAATTATTCTGTCATTGAGAATGCATTCCCCTTCTGGAACTCCGTTGACGGATACCGCATCGCAGATCTGGTATACCCATGGCCCAACATCCTCTTCTGTCTCAACAAAGGGGACGATGGTGCCTGGTTGTAGATCATTCTCTCCATAGACTACGATCTCCTGTCGATCCCACTCAAACTTGACTAGTTGGTGTAGGCTGGATGGAACTGCTTTTGCAGCATGGATCCACGATCGTCCTATCAGAAGGTTGTATGAAACTACCATGTCCAGCACTTGGAATTCCATGGTGAACTCCACAGGTCCGATTGTCAAGACTAATATTATGTCCCCGACCGATGCCTTGCCTCCTCCATCAAACACTCGGACACATATGCTGTTTTTGCGTACCCTGCCGATATCCACTTTCAACTTGTTTAGTGTAGAAAGAGGACAAATGTTCGCACTGGACCCATTATCGACTAGGACTTTGGTAACCATCGACTCTTCACATTTTACCGTAAGATATAAAGCTTTGTTGTGCTCGGTGCCTTCCTCAGGCAATTCATCATCGGTGAAGGTGATCCGGTTTGCTTCGAAGATCCTATTGGTGATCTTTTCCAAATGACTCACAGAGATTTTATCGGGTACATGGGCCTCATTCAAAACTTTCATCAAAGCTTGCCGATGTTCTTCAGAATGTATCAGTAAGGACAGCAATGAGATTTGAGCAGGAGTTTTCTTTAGTTGTTCTAAGACAGAATAATCATGCAGCTTCACCTTTTTCAGGAACTCCTCTGCCTCTTCGTCAGTTACCGGCTTTTTAGTGTTGCTGGAGTAGTCTTCCTCAATTTCGTAGGGGAAAAACATCTCCCTGAACGGGTCAAACCTTGCGCTTCGCAGACTTCCTCTTTAACTTCTTTTCCTTTGTAAGTTGTCGTGACCCGATCATAATTCCATGGAATAGCTTTGCTATCAGCTATCGGCAACTGTATTGCTGGCTTGATGATGAAAGGATCCACTCGAACACCTACTACAGTTAGGATAGGTTTGGTTGCTGCCCCTGGTACAACTACTTTTACTTCTTCTGGCCTCGTGGGCACTTTGTTCACACTTCCCCTTTCTGCTTCCGACCCCTCTTGTACGTCCTTCTTGCAGATGAGTGACTCATCAAGGTTTGGCCCCTTTTTCATTCCTACCCCACTAGACCTGATCATCATTACGGTCTAAGAGGTTTTCTCTTTTCCTTCTTCCACCCGTACCAACTCGATCATGTTGGTCTCATGATGAGTTGGGAGTGGATTTTGGTTGATGTTGGCTCTGCTGGAGTCTGGACCTCAATTCGGCGAGTGTCAATGAGTTCTTGGATAGCTGTTTTCAACCTCCAACACTTTTCTGTGTTGTGCCCCGGACATCCTGAGCAATATGCACAATTTATTGAATGATCCAGTTTTTTGGGAGAGGGTTTGGTAGCTTAGCCTCGATCGGATTCAGCAACCCTACTTGCTTCAATCGGTGGAACAAACTAGTGTAAGACTCTCCCAAGGGAGTGAAAGTCTTTGTCCTTGGTGCTCTGTCATTCTTGAAGGCTTGATTCGGACGAAAACCCGCACCCGTGGGGTTTCTATAGGCTCTTGGGGGTGGGTAATTATTCTGTGGATTTGGCGCACGCCATGGTGCCTGGACGGGGGGTGGGGCATATGATTGGGCATGATGGACGGTAAAGTGAGCATCCGGTGTTGGGTAATAGTGTTGTGGATGGCTATATGGATTGTGAGAGTAATTTTGTTGGTGGGGCTGTGGCGAATTATACTGGGGTGCGGGGCCTCTGTTTCTGAACCATGCTCCGGAATCGACTGCCACGACCTCTTCTTTCCTCTTTTTCCCAAGCACCCCTTCGGTGCCACTTTGAATAGCTTGAGTGGTGGCTTTCAACGCTGCATAACTCATGATCTTGTTAGCTTTCAAGCCTTCCTCGATCATAGCCCCCATCTTTACCACCTCAGTGAATGACTTACCCACGGACGTCACCAGATGTCCGAAATAGGTTGGCTCCAGTGTCTGCAGGAAGTAATCCACCATCTCATTCTCTCTCATCGGCGGATCTACCCTTGCTGCCTGTTCCGTCCAGCGGAAACCAAATTCTCTAAAACTTTCAGCGGGTTTCTTCTCTAACTTTAGCAATGATAAGCGATCGGGGATTATTTCAAGATTATACTGGAACTGGCCGATGAATGCTTGAGCCAAGTGATCCCATGTAAACCATCTGTTGGGATCCTGACTAGTGTACCACTCTAATGCAGACCCCCCCAAGCTCTGACCGAAGTAAGCTATCCGAATCTCATCTCGCCCTCCGGCTCCTCGCATTTTGCTACAAAAACCTCGAAGATGGGCTACTGGGTCACCATGCCCTTCGTATAGGTCAAACTTTGGCGTTTTGAACCTGGCTGGCAACTGGACATCTGGGAATGGACACAGATCTTTGTAAGCGACACTGACCTGGTTACCCAAACCATGCATATTCCTGAAAGACTGCTCCAGGCTTTTAACTTTTTGAATAACTTCCTCATGCTCCAAACTTTTGAAGTGCTTTTCCGGTTCTTCCGATTTATCCCAGTGAGGGGTGTGTGAATGCGGTTCAGGAGCCTTAAACCCTAAACCAGATGTATGAAATAGGTTGGCTCCAGTGTCTCCAGGAAGTAATCCACCATCTCATTCTCTCGCTTCAGCGGATCTACCCTTGCTGCCTGTTCCGTCTTGCGGAAACCAAATTCTCTAAAACTTTGGCGGGTTTCTTCTCTAACTTTAGCAATGATAAGCGATCGGGGATTATATCAAGATTATACTGGAACTTGCCGATGAATACTTGAGCCAAGTCATCCCATGTAAACCATCTGCTGGGATTCTGCCTAGTGTACCACTCTAGTGCAGACCCCCCCAAGCTCTGACCGAAGTAAGCTATCAGAATCTCATCTCGCCCTCCGGCTCCTCGCATTTTGCTACAAAAACCTCGAAGATGGGCTACTGGGTTACCATGCTCTTCGTATAGGTCAAACTTGGGCGTTTTGAACCTGGCTAGCAACTGGACATCTGGGAATGGACACAGATCTTTGTAAGAGACACTGACCTGGTTACCCAAACCATGCATATTCCTGAAGGACTACTCCAGGCTTTTAACTTTTCGAATAACTTCCTCATGCTCCAAACTTTTGAAGTGCTTTTCCGGTTCTGTCGGGTTTTCCCAGTGAGGGGTGTGTGAATGCGGTTTAGGAGCCTTAAAGGTAGGCTCGGGAGAATAACAATGATTGTCATGGATTTGAAAAAGCGGGTCACTGAACGACTTCTGTAAAGTAGCAGGTGGAGGTGCCACAAAAACAGGGGTAACCGGAGGAGTATTTTGTCTAGCTGGTGGAACCTGGGCTGCATAAGGGTTTTCCCCTTGATAATATGGATATATCGAGGCACTTGTCGATGGATCAATGGGCAGATGCTCTGGTGCTGGTGTAAGAGTAGGAAGATTTGGTGATGACTGTCCCCTAGACCAGGCTAGGTGCATCTTTGTCATTTGCTGTCTTAACCGATCCACCTTCTCTTTCATGATTTGTATCTCTGTTTTCTCCCCATCGAAACTTTTGCCGGAACTAGACATGCTTGCTGGAATTGGACCTTTTGATCTAGTATGGTAATGGTGATCGGCCAGTATACTCTGTCAAGTCAACTGCTAAACTTTTCTGGAAATTGCAACAAACTTGTTAGCTCACTGAATTTAACAAGTATGTTATTGCACGTTGGATGCAATGCATCTAATCAATTAACCATTTCTACATGTATTCATTGCATGCGTCATTCCAACTTTTATCTTTTAAAACCTCATTTGTTATTAACCTCATTTGGTGATGGTCGAATCTTATGTGGATTGCCTACGTATCACGTCCCTGCGTGAATTAGACCGAGCGTAGTTCTGATAACAAGATTGTGGCGAAATTCGGTAATTTTTATATCAAAAACCCTTACAGTTACAAAATATGTCTTACAATAATCAACAAAATAAGAGAAATGCTTGACTCGAAAAAAATAAAATGCCAACCAGCTTGACTCAAAATTTCAAAAATACATCTTTTAATCAAAAGTCTAATGCTCTTAAATTCTTGGGGGCCCGCGAGGCATCGTTCGGCCTTGCCACGGGCCTTGGTGTGAGATCCCTGTGTAGTCCCCTTAACTCTCTCATGATCTGATGAACATAGTCCATAACTGAAGCAAAAAGGGCGGTGCGGGGCATTTGTTCACAGGCTAAGCACTTCATGGTGACATAATGCCCGATTTCCTCAATTCTGTCCTTGATCCTGTCCCTTTCTCTGAGTAGCTGTTCTATCCGCTGGTTATTTGCTCCTAATATATGAACATTGTTGGTGATTCGGTCTAGGAGTCTGTCCACTTGTTCTTGCAGTCGTGCCATCAAATTGCAACAACGGTCGAGGTCTTCTTTGGCATCCCGGGCTTGTTTGAAAACCCGCTCCCTGAGGGTAGCATTCGCTTCCCTTAGATTAGTGATGATCTCAGTATAATCTTTTTCCACTCGTTGTAGATGAAGTGCCTATTGATGTGCCTCCCTTCTCCAGCTAGCGCGGATCCTCATCGTCTGGGCCTTCGACTCTTTCAATTCTTTTTGGACATCTGCAACTTGATTTTTTAAACCCTTTATCAATTTTTCCTCTGATCGATTCCTCAACTGTCTGTCAGCATCTATTTGCATTTGTCGGATTTGAGATTTCAAGAAGTCATTTTCTTGTGCCAACTTCTTTTTATCTCCTTCGCTGGCGGCAGCTTGCATATCCTTTTCGAATTGGAGATCTTGGGTCCGTTGCTCTATCTTGCTAATCTTCGTTCTATAAGCTTCTTCCTTGGCCAACCAGTCCCATTGTTCTTGTGACGCTTCAGCAAACTCTCTGAGGTGGGGCCTTTTTGTGGGCCTTTGATGCTCCAGTTCTCTGCTATACCATGCAGGGTATTCTGACGATACTTCGCCTCGGGCTCGATCTCGCACCCGAGTGTCTATCTTCAATGTTTGACACTCACTCCAAATCTTCCGGACCAACACTTCAGGGAACTGTCCTCCCGGTCCAATTTCAACCACATGTGGGCTGAGGTCTTCTTCTTTTGGGATTATTCAGCATCGTCCTAACTGTCTCAATACTCGACATGGCGCGTAAGGCTGGATGCTTTTGAGGCCCATTAGTAATAAATATGATTCCGTGGCCGATGCATATATGACTTCGTCCACGGGCAGCCAGCCAAATGTCCATTCTATCTTGCTGGCTGGAATCAAACACAAGAGTCGTATCCATCCGCTAGTCCCCTCTAGCAAATCATATCCCTCGATCCTTGTAGGGAATTCCTCTATACAGGTTTTCTCCGCTAAACCATACCTCATAAACTGCGGGCGACGACATAAGTGCCCGATCATCCACATTTGGAGCAGTACATTGCAAGCTTCAAAGAAGACCCCTCCAGCTTTGCAAATAGTAAGTGCGCGAGAGATATCCGATATTATCATGGGAGCCAAAGTACTATTGTCTTGTTTCATCAAAGTGCTGACGACCCCTGCCACATGTATGTTGATATTCCCGTCCTTTCTGGGAAATATCAATGAACCTAGGGAAGCTATCATGAAGGCGATGCGTCTATGCTCTTCCCATTTCAACTGGTTTTCTCCACTGCAGATTTTGCTTTTGTGTTTGTTGAAACCCCCATAATGACCATATTTGTCATATAGAAATGCTAAAGTGCAGAACCCTTCTGATAAATCTGGGTTGTGTACAATTCTGCGGATTTTCACGGTATCCAAAAACCTATGTACTGTCACGACCCTTGGTGCAATGAGATATTGTTCCCTCATAGGGACTTTTGGTCTTCCGATATATCCGGCCAATTCTTCCAATGTTGGCGTGAGTTCAAAGTCTGAAAAGTGGAACACATTGTGTGCCGGATCCCAGAATGAGATCAGGGCTCGTATGATGTCTCATCTCGGGGGAATATTTAGTAGCCCCACTAGATCCCCCAGGTACAGCTTAACTGCGTCTTGTCCTTGCTTGCACAAGTCGTTCCACCACATATGCAAACTTAAGGGGACCTTGTTTATGATAGCTTCGGTTGTATTCTGACTCGTACTCATTCTGCACATTTATTAAGGTAGCTTTTAGACAAAAGAAAAATCTTGATTTGACCCAAACAAAAAACTATCTTTTTTAAAAAAAAAAACAGAACGGGCCACAGGAATTGACCGGTCAAAATATTAAGACTGATGAAAAGGTGGTCGTTGAGGCAAAGTTAAACATCCTGGCATTCCGTCATTAGTTGTTCTTTCATAAAAAAAATAAAAAAAAACTTATTTTGAAAATATAGGGAAGTTGGACCTGTTAAAGGTTGCCTACGTATCTCATATCCGGTGAGAATCAAACCAGCGTAGTTCGATCAATGGACGAACTATTTAAAAACAACACTCTCTTGTTCTTTCAAGAGTGAATTCGTAATAAGACAGTCCTTTCTACAAAACCCTTTTTCTTTTTCAAAAAATGATTTTTTTTATTTACACCTTCTTTTCTTTTTCTTTTATTATATCCTTCGATGTTTAAAAGTTGGTCAGCATGCGGGCCTAGGACAAATAAATGCAACATGCGAAATGCTCATACGAGGTCATACTATATCTGGTTACCTGTCCTAGAGGGACCCAACCCCTGTGTTGAGTCCTCTAAGTCAAAACATGATGCAAATAATCGTCCTAATTTAGGCTCAATATCCTAATTTTTTTTTGGTGATACTAGACTGTGTACCCGAACGGACAACTCGGATCGAGGAGGGGGCTACGTACCGGGGACCCGCGGGATCGTCCGGCTTTGTAACTTATCCAGCCTATTTTTCTTATTTTTGGTATTGACACTAACAGAAAGGGGAGTCTCAACCAGTAAGCACATCCCCGGAGGTAAGGAGAGAAAGGTTTTCGGCACAATTTATATACACAGTTCACGTAATATCAAAGCGGTAAACATGTAGCACATTAATCAAACAAATAATGAAATCAGATATAAGCAAAAACAGCAATTTTAACTGAGCTCGAATTCTTAGACCCTGAACCGAAGTTCTGGGTCGATTAGTCCCCAGCAGAGTCGCCAGAGCTGTCGCACCTCCTTTTTCCGCACATAAGGTAATGTGCCACTGATTAATACTATACCCCGAGAAGGGATATAATAATAATCAGGGAAGGAGTTTTTCCACTTAAAGGACAGTCGAAATGGGATCAATTTATTTAATTTTTCAGAGTCGCCACTTGGGAAAATAATGGTGTCCCAAGTCACCGATTTAATCTCAAACCGAGGAAATTTATGACTCTGTAATACAGTCTGCGAAAACTAGAAACCTGGATAAGGAATTCTGTTAACCCGGGAGAAGGTGTTAGGCACTCTCGGATTCCGTGGTTTTAGCACGGTCGCTCAACTGCAATTTTTGTTTTTATTTGATTTCTTTATATATTTTAATTATGTGCTATTAATGTTCCACTTTTAGTTTTAGAAGAATTACGACGTCACGAAAAACACATTTCGAGTCACACCGCAACCGGTACGCCTGTGACTTTAATGCGTTTCAGTTTCGCCGGGAGTAAGATTTGGGTCACATAAATGCACACCCGTATTTAGGAAAGTAATTTTATTAAAGTCGTTCCTAAAGATTCTACGTCTTTGTTAACTTCGGGAAAGACCGTGAAATTTACTAACCGGTCCTTCCTAGTCTAAATATTTTATTACAATTAATTGAGGACCCCGTGTATTTTGTTTTCTAACGAGGCTCGTCCTATTATTTATTTTTTAAGGTCATATCTAAACTGACTAAATTTTATACTTATTTCATCTATTAGTTTTTAATATCGAAATGGAGTTTTATTACTTATAATTAACAAACCGATCAAGTGGATTAAACTGTCTATTTTTAAATTTGGGCCATTTGGAATAAACAATCACGACCCAATATAAAAGCTGTCTTCCATTCCTTAACGCCTAATGTCCAGCGGTAGTATAGAAAGTATTGTCCCTGTATATCACATTAATAAACTTGAACGAAACCCCTATTTTCATGAATTTGCTTAAACGCCTGCTCTAGCTACTATTTTCACTTGTTTTCTGATTTTAGTATTGATAAGTTAGCATGTTCCAGTGAAATTTATTCAAAATTTAGCCTGTTTCAGTATAAGCTATCTGGGGAATATAATCAAAATTGCTAGTATTCACAAGTATCCTTGGATAAAATGAATGAAATTCAGTTATCACAGTTATTCTGTTTGAATTAAAACCTCTAATGATCCAACCGGTAATTTCCAGATTCCTTTTCACACACTAATAACCCAACATTTTTAATTCATTGAATCACTAAATAGTAATGAACTAACAGTCTCATATATCAAATAATTATACTGATTATTTCCATGTTGTTAAACATTACTAGGCAGAGAATGAAGATCTCTAACTGTAACAATGTAAAGCAGCATTTGAACATCATCTAACAGGCAATCTTATGATCAGAATTAACAGGATGCTACTAATCTCGAGTTCAAACTAGAATTATCAATTAAAAAAAAACTTAATCGTTCCTGATTTCAAAACCTCAGCTGCTAAACTAACACAAATGCAATATATCAAAATCTGAAGTTAAATAAATCTGAATTTGTTATCATACAATTCTACATGACTTGGTTTTCTCATCCCAGTTTACACATTCAAACCATTTTGAATAACAAAGATAGATCAAAAATGTAAATTGCTAATCTAATGCAATATTAAACAAAAACAGATGAAATGAATCACTGAGACATTAGAGCTTCCAATGAACTTGCTCTTCTCATATTCCATTTCTTAACCGAAGTTCTACATAGATTAAAGACTCAGAATTGGTACCTGGGAAATTTGAAAATAATGAGGAATGGAGAGAGTCAGCAGCAGCAGTTAGGCAGTAATACCACAGGAACAACACAGCAAATAGAAATAGCAGGAATATTTAGAACAACTTGAGCAACCAAGATTTTCGATAGAAAAGCAATGAAGACACTCGACTATCCTGATTTTCAATGTAATAGTGCCCTCCCCTTTTAGAATTTCAGTAAAAGATCGAAGAATCCCAATAAAACAATATCTTTTTCTCCTCACAAAAACTCTCAATCTTTGTTTTTTGATCTCTCTCCCTGTTAAATCTGGTGTCTGTCCGTCCCTGTCTATGAAGTCTATGTCTCCTTTTATAGCCTTCAAACTCAAAACACAAGACTATTTTTTAATTGTTTCAGATCTGTCTAACCCCTGTTATTCTCCCTTTTCCCACTTTTTAGTTGTCTAAGTATGGTTTCAACTATTTAAAACTCTAAAGTGTAGAAAAATGGTAGAAAATCTTGCTGTCCAGCAAGTCCTAGTACACTTCCCATGTGCATTGCATATTAAACTAGGACTAATTCCTGGCCTTCACTACTTTGTGTCACTGATATGGTATAATTCAACTCAAAACATGCCCTAATGATTCACATGTGCTCAAAGTGGCATTCCACTAATTCTGAAGTTCTTTACTTCAGCTTAAGTCTCTAACGACTATATCCAATTCAAACAGCTAACTCAGAATCCAAAATCAACCAACAAAAATGAACACACAAATAGAAATCATCAAATCAAGTTTATTCAAATAGCAATGACCCACTGCCCGGGACTTCAAACAACAATTTCGTGAATTTAAACGACGACATTCGTTAAATCGATCACGACATGTGAGAATCGACAAATAGCAAATCGACGAATAATACCCGTAATTCATGGTTTTCTGACCAAAACAGAAAAAATACGAATCTAATTATTCGACGACGCTAATCGAAGCGAATAATCGTCTTATAACACACACAATTAACAATAACAGAGAAATTTGACCAAATAAAAGGTCATTTAAGAAAGATGAAACAGAACTAAAAACGGAAAAGATAAAAAAAAATGACAACATTAATAAAATCAACACTCAATTAATACAAAGAATATAGGGTAGAAGAAATAAATACCTCGAAAGAAAAATCAGAATCGGACAGATTGCAACCATTTGGACTAGAAAATTGCAATTTTTTGAAGTCGAACGGACTTTAATTGAGATGTTCTCAAACGAAAACATCTTAATTAAAGTCTATTACACTTCAATTTTTTTTTTAAATTTTGGACAGAATCTCTAATTTTGAATTTAGGGTTCTTGAGGGTCGATTTGGGGTTCGGGGCTTTTGGGTTGGATTCAAACCAAACTGAGGGTGGTTTGAGGGTTATGGAGGCGAGGGGAGTGTTTGGTATGAATTTGGGATTGGTTGGTGTAAGTTTAAAATTCCGGCGAACTTCGATCTGATATTCGAAGAGTTCGGGAGTGATTCGAGACAAGTGGTTAAGGGATTCGTGTAGAGGGGGTCTTGGGAAATTTGGGGTGTAATGCTGGGGCGGTTTGGACCACCGGAACCGCCGTGAGGCGATTTCCGGTGGGTGTAGGCGGCGGTCTGCAGCGGGACTTCTCTAGAGGTGAAATGGAGAAATGAAGAGGAATAATGGGTTTGTGGGGGTTTGATACTTTGGAGATCAACTGATTAATCTGGGCCGTTAGATAATGAAAATCCAACGGCCAAGATTAAATTTTGGGGCGATTATCATGGTCCGTTGGATTAATGATCATCGACGGCCTGGATCAATTAAGGTGGGGAGATGGGGCTGGACCGGGTTAGGGCAGATACAGGGTCAGGGGATTTGGGCTCGACTGTTTTGGCCCAGTTCTGATTTTTTCTTTATCTTATTTTGTTTCTCTTCTCTTTAAAAAAAAAAAATCTTTTAGTTCAAAATCAATAACTAAAAATCCTAAAAGTCTTAAATTAACTTATAGAAATAAATCAACTTATAAAAATACGAGTTAAATCGTTATAACAATTAACACACAACTAAATAACAATTAAAGATAAAATCACACAATTAGGCTTTAAATGCAAAAAATACATATTTTTGTGACTTTCCATTTTTTGTCAAATAAACTTGATTACTTTTAATTGTATATTAAATCCTAAGAATGCAGACACAATATATAATTTTGTATTTTTCTTAATTTAAACAAACAAACACGCTTAGACAAATACAAACAATTATCCAAAAATGCCACGAAAAATCTAAAAATAGCACACCACGAAAGATTATTTTATTTTGAATTTTTTGGGAGTAATTCTCATATAGGGCAAAAATAACATGCTCACAGTGCCTACATAGCACACAACCGTGCAATTAGTTATTTAATAGCAACTTCCCCAACTTCGCTCGAAGCCATTCATCAAAGCACTTTTAACCACTCATAGCGTTATTACTCAAGTGATGCCGAAATGTTACAATGAGATTAAACTTGTGGCGGAGACTCGAATCATCAGAAATCTTAATTCTTTTGCACTTCTTGTATTCATTCACACACAACAAGCTAAGCCCATTCCTTAGGTGACAAAAAATCTTTTCTAAGTCTCAAATTTTCCAAAAATTTCGGCAGAGTTTCTTTTGTAATATGGCCTATCCACCTGCCAGAGAATCACCAAAACCATCCTAACAATACAACGGAAATTTGACAAGACATCATAATACACATAGCATAATACATTTGATCTTTCTGAGCCTGAGCTCATACTACCATACGTAATGCATTTTACCTTTCCACTTAGAGACATGAAAATATTCACCACGCCCATAGCTAGGGGCTACACAATAAATCACAATAAGAGTCTAACACCAAACAGCTCATCCGTTATCAAGCTGCAATTTCCACAATTGGGAACAATACTGGTCATACAATCTTTATAATACTAGTTCGTAAAATCAGCACTGTGGTGCTCAAGTCACAGACAAAGATCTAGCCTTAAGTCCTCCCGACTGGCCCAAAATAAACTCACGGAGATCATATCTCGCCACTCAATCAGGGAATCACAAGCCATCAAGGCAATTATATTACTGAGCGTTCGAGTGCGCGTACAGGCGTATGGAAGGAATTTCCAAGAATTATATCTCAAGTTGAATCAAGTACGCACGATAAGAATTCCAAGAAATGTGAAGTGTTTCCTAAAGGTTCGCAGCCTCCCGAGGATAAGTACAAGCATCCCCGTACCGATCCACAAGACTCTACCAACCGGCTCAAGACTCATGAGGCCTAGTAACCTAGGCTCTGATACCAACTTGTCACGATCCCAAACCCGGTCGTGATGGAGGCCAACATACTGCTAGGATAGCCCAACCAATCAACAAAGTCACGAAGCCAGCAACTCACATTTGACCACTTTTAGGCATAATCAAGATCAAATAATCACAAAGAAAATATTCTAATACGGGGATCACATCCCAAACCAACAAAACCTCCCAAAGACCAGGAGTCACGAGTCATGAGCCTCTACAGAGTATATAAAGTGTGATTGTGTCTACGACGATGCTCAAGTGCAGAAATAGATATCAACGCAAATAAAAGTAAGCTGGAAAGTCAGGTCCTGCGGACGCTGGCAGCTACCTCGACTGTCCATATGCACTCCCGAGCAACTATAGAATTAGCTCTGCCATGATGTACCTGGATCTGCACACAAGGTGCAGGGAGTCGGGTGTGAGTACTTCCAACTCAGCGGTAATAAAAGTAAATAATGCTGAAGGAAAGAAAAGTAAATAATGCTGAAGGAAAGAAAAGCACGCAAGACACTATCTCATGCTACACAATACAGAACTATCTTTTTATTCCTTTCCAGCATATGTGAGTAGATTATTTAGAAATCTCAATTTTTAGCTTTCTTTCTTTCATGATAACATGCCAATACCTGGGTACAATCTCAAGCAGTGCAAGTCTGCACTCAAATCAGCCCTTCGGGCTCAACACTCCTTAATAATTTCCACCAGGAGATCTGGCCAATAAGGCAAATAATGCATGTGTGCTAGTAATGTATGAGTGCTAAATTGTGTTCTACGTAGTACATGTAAACCAATGTATGTATGCCATGCAATACATATGACGCTGTGGCGTACAACCCGATATCCATTCAAAGGCGCCCGCGCTCACTGTGGGGGTTCAAACTCCGGAGGGGCTCCTATATCCCAAGGGCAATATCAATATCACACATGCTGCGGCACGCAAACCGATCCAAATAGCACTGCGGCATGCAGTCCGATCCATGCATGTGTATGCATATGCTCACATAAATCCTCATGCTCTAACATATGGCCCACGGCCCCAGTCAGTCTAACAAATAATCAAGAAAGCCCCTCGGGCAACATTATCATATTAGCTCACAGCTCGATATGTCATTAAGACCTTGTTCAAGTTATTCATAACCTTATAAAAATGCTGAGTAGCAAAATACCATTAAAAAACCTTGGACCGAGACAAAAATATGCACAATGTTATCAAGACATTGATAAGAATAGATGAAGGATTCAAATTATCAGCACGAAGCCTAAACATGATAATTAGTCCAATTCATGACAATTAATATATTCTATTAGGATGTCAATTCAATTTCAAGCAATTAGGTGTTATTATTCATTACGCGGGACGGACCAAGTCACAATCCCCAATGTTGCTCTACCCCACGCCCGTTATCCGGCATGCAAGTGTCACGACCCAACTCTGGTCGTGATGGCGCCCAACAATCAAGCTAGGCCAGGCAGACCAACATTTGCTGATTTCATCGAATACCAGTCCCAAATGGACAACCCAAGAAGAATATATGAGTTTAAGAAGTCCAATAATAATAATAATGAACAAAATACCTGACACTCCCAAAGATCCGGAGTCACAAGTCTAGAGCCTCTAACAAAACCCAACAGAATAGAAAATACTGTATGGAAATACTTAAGTCTGAATATAAAATTACAACTGGAAAGAGGAAGAGAGGCTAGGTTCTGCGAACGTCGACAGCTACCTCAGCAACTCGGTATGACTCTGAAAAAGCTGGAAATGCTCGTCTACTGCTCCTGAGTACCTGAGTCTGCACACAAAAGGTGCAGTGAGTAGGGGTGAGTACTAAGTACTTAGTGAGTAATAAATATATACAAGTAGCTGAAAATAAGAAATCCACAGAATACCACATAATGAAGCTAAAATACAGTTCGAATCTCCTACGAACTAGCATCAACAATATAATACAGCTACCACAGAGTAATTCAACAAATAAAGATGCAATGCAATGCACATAACCGCTACGGCGTGTAGCCCGATCCATTTAACATCGACGTCGCTCACTGGGGGTGTGTACAGACTCCGGAGGGGCTCCTACAGCCCAAGCGCAATACTACTACAGCGTGCAGCCCGATCCTCATATTAACCACTGCGGCGTGCAGCCCGATCCATTCTCAGTCCACAATAAGCAAATAAGTCACAAAACAATTCATTTTTCTTAATTCTAGTTTCCAGTTCATAATTTATGAAAAATACTTTAACTTTATTAAATTTGCAAAAGCCGGTGACTTAGCATATCAATAATGTGATTTCAATTTTCAGGACTGAGATCAGTGATTAAGAAAATATAGCTATCACATAAATATTGTCCTCTAAGGACGCTACAGGTCGGCACAAGGCTCCAAACAAGGCTTATCGCCCACAAATATATCAAATACAATGTATTTCCAACACTAATAGCATATTATTTACATCCGGGATGGACCAAGTCTCAATCCCTAGTCACAATCAATCCCGCACCTGCCACGGTGTGCGAGCCACGCCCTACTAGCGTCACAATGTGCTAAGCCGGGGTTTCGAACCCTCAGAGGCTACCATATACACAAACTACTCACCTCTAGCCGGTCGTAGACTCGTCTGCGATGCCTTTTCCTTTGAATTTAGCTCCCTTGTGCGTAGAATCTAGTCAAACCACAATAATTATATCAAATACGGGTCAAAGAATCATAACCCATTTCAATTTACATGAAATTCGCATAAATACACTAAGTTGGTAAAACCCGACCCCGGGCCCACTTCTCGGAAAATTCCAAAATTATCACCAATGCGATCCTCATCTCGCCACGAGTCCGTACATATAAAATTTATCGAAATCGGAGTTCAAATGGCCTCCCAAAACTCAAAATCCCGTTTTCAATATCTAGGCCACATTTCTTCAAGATTTCTACCCAATTTCATGAAGATTGATGTTAATTCTACCATAAAATGATGTTTTTGAGTCAAGAATCTTACCTCCGATGAATACCCGATGATTTCTCAGTGATTTCCTTGAGTTTTCTTCTCTCTAGGGCTCAAAATTGTGTTTGGGTGAATGAACCCGTAACCCCTCTGTTCTGTGATTTAATTCACTGCCAGAGCAATTTGCTCTACGCGTTCGCGTGAGTTTCCACGCATTCGCGATGAACAACTCCCTTTTACACTTCGCGAACGCGATGAATCCCACGCGTTCACCATGCTCGACCCTGACTTACCCTACGCAAACGCGAACACCACCACGCGTTCGCGATGAACAAAATTATCAGCCGCCCAAAATCATTCTACGCGTTCGCGACTTCCAGTCACTTGAACGCGATGTACACGACCCCTGGCCTACGCGAACGCGACACCCTGATCGCGAACGTGATGCATTGATTCGCCTGGCCTTCGCGAATGTGACCTATGCCACGCGAACGCAAAGGTCTAAATGACTGAGCAGAAACCTGCAGTTTTCTGCAGATTTTGCCAAGTCCCATATGCCCAGTTTATGGTCCGAAATCATCCCGAGGCCTCCGGGACCCCAAAGAAAACCACCAACATACTCCAAAACATGATACGGACTTGTTCCAATCAAAAAACACCATCATAAACATCAAAATCACCACTTACACACGAATTCAAGCCTAAGTTTCTTCAAAACTTTCAAAACTAACATTCAATCCAAAACCCGATCAAACGATGTCCGAATGACCTGAAAATTTGCAGACATATCTAAAGTCACATAACCAAGCTACAGAAATTGTCGGAATTTCATTCCGACCCCAGATCAAAATATCACCTACCATCCGGTTTTCGCCAAAATTCAACCTTCGCCAATTCAAGCCTAAAACTACACCGGGCCTCCGAATTCAATTCCGATTGTTCTCCTAAGTCATAGATGATCCCTCGGAACTAGTCGAATCATCAAAATCCGGTTCCGAGCAATCTAACTCAATAGTCAACTCTTGGTTGACTTCCCATATTCAAGCTTCCTTCAAACATGCTATTTGCTTCATTTTCAACCCGAATCACTCCTAACTCACCTGATATATTCTAATACTGCTATAAAAGCATAAGATATGTAAATGCAAGGTAACGGGGTGGTAATTTCCGTAATGACGGGCCGGGTTGTTACATTCTCCCCAACTTAAACAAACGCTCGTCCGCGAGCGGGTTAAGAAACATACCGGAGTATCAAACAAGTGAGGATATCTGCTCCGCATCTCCTGCTCGGTCTCCCAAGTTGCTTCCTCCACTGGACGACCTCTCCACTGCACTTTCACTGAAGCTATGTCCTTGGATCTCAGCTTATGAACCTGTCGACCCAAAATGGCTGCTGGCTCTACATCATAAGTGAAATCCTCATCTAGCTGTATCGTGCTGAAATCTAACACATGAGACGGGTCTCCGACATACTTCCGGAACATGGATACATGGAACACCGGGTGAACTCCCGACAAACTGGGTGGCAAAGCAAGCATATAGGCCACCTCCCCAACTTTCCTAAGCACATCAAAAGGTCATATGAACCTTAGGCTCAACTTTCCTTTCTTCCCAAATCTCATAACACCCTTTATACGCGAAACCTTTAGCAACACCTTCTCACCTACTGAATAAGACACATCTCGGACCTTTCAGTCCGCATAACTCTTTTGATGCGACTGAGCTGTGCGAAGTCTCTCCTGAATGACCTTCACCTTGTCTAAGGCATCTTGGACTAACTCTGTCCCCAATAACCTAGCCTCGCCGGGCTCAAACCAACCGACTGGAGACCTACACCGCCTCCCATATAAAGCTTCATACGGTGCCATCTGAATGCTGGACTAATAGCTATTATTATAAGCAAACTCCGCAAGAGGCAAGTAATCAGCCCATGAACCACCAAAATCAATGACACAAGCATGCAACATGTCCTCCAATATCTGAATAGTACGCTCAGACTGCCCATCCGTCTGTGGATGAAATGCTGTGCTCAGCTCTACCTGTGAACCCAACTCTCGCTGAAATGTCCTCCAGAACTGAGATGTGAACTGGGTACCTCTGTCTGATATAATGGAAATAGGAACTCCATGCAATCTCACTATCTCACGGATGAATATCTCCGCCAACCGCTTTGAGGTATAGGTAGTACACACTGGGATGAAGTGAGCTGACTTGGTCAACCTATCCACCACCACCCAAACTGAATCGAACTTCCTTGCTGTCCGAGGGAGTCCACTAACAAAGTCCATAGTAATCCTTTCCCACTTCCATTCAGGAATATCAATACGCTGGAATACACCACCAGGTCTCTGATGCTCATACTTGACCTGCTGACAGTTTAGACATCGAGCCACATGGCTCACAATATCTTTCTTCATCTTTCTCCACCAGTAATGCTGCTTCAAATCCTGATACATCTTCGTGGCTCCTGGATGAATAGAATACCGCGAGCTGTGGGCTTCCTCCAATATCAATTCACGAAGGCCATCAACATTGAGCATGCATATCCGGCCCTGCATCCGCAATACACCTTCACTATCAATAGTGACATCTCTGGCATCATCATGCTGAACTCTGTCCTTAAGGACAAGTAAGTGTGGATCAATACTGGCGCTCTCGGATACGATCATATAAAGAAGAACGAGCTACTACACAAGCCATCACCCGACTGGGCTCAGAAATATCCAGCCTCACCATCTGATTAGCTAACGCCTGAACATCAACTGCTAGGGGTCTCTCCCCAACTAGAATATACGCCAAATTGCCCATACTAATAGCCTTCCGGCTCAATGCATCAGCCACTACATTGGCTTTCCCGGGATGGTACAGGATAGTAATATCATAGTCTTTAAGCAATTCAAGCCATCTCCGCTGCCACAAATTTAGATCTTTTTGCTTAAACAAATGCTGAAGGCTGCGGTGGTCTGTATATACATCACAAGATACACCATACAGGTAATGTCTCCAAATCTTCAAGGCATGAACAATAGCAGCTAACTCCAAATCATGAACAGGGTAGTTCTTCTCGTGGGGCTTTAGCCGACGAGAAGCATATGCAATAACTCTACCCTCTTGCATCAACACACAACCGAGTCCAACTCTAGAAGCATCACAATACACCGCATATGACCCTGAGGCTGATGGCAACACAAGTACTGGAGCTGTGGTCAAAGCCTCCTTGAGCTTCTGGAAGCTCTCCTCACATTCATCAGACCACACAAATGGAGCATTCTTCTGTGTCAACTTAGTCAACGGTGAAGCAATAGATGAAAAACCCTAAACAAACCGGCGATAATAGCCTGCCAAGCCGAGAAAACTCCGAATCTCTGTAGCTGAGGATGGTCTGGGCCAATTCTGCGCTACCTCGACCTTCTGAGGATCAACCCGAATACCATCACAGGACACTACATGTCCCATAAAACCCACAGTATCAAGCCAGAACTCACACTTAGTGAATTTTGCATAAAGCTTCTCTTCTCTCAATCTCTGCAGTACCACCCTCAGGTGTTGTGCATGCTCCTCCTGGCTGCGTGAATATACCAGAATATCATCAATAAACACAATCACAAAAGAATCAAGGTACGGCCGAAATACGCTATTCATCAAGTGCATGAATGCAGCTGGGGCATTAGTCAACCCGAAAGACATCACCAGGAACTCGTAGTGCCCATATCGCGTCCTGAACGCTGTTTTCATAATATCTGAGTCCCTGATCTTCAACTGATGATAGCCCGATCGAAGATCTATCTTAGAAAATACACTAGCTCCCTGGAGCTAATCAAATAGGTCCTCAATACGAGGTAATGGGTACTTATTCTTCACTGTTACCTTGTTCAGCTGCCTGTAATTAATGTACATTCTCATTGTGCCATCTTTCTTCTTCACGAACAACACCGGTGCACCCCAAGGTGACACACTCGGACGAATGAAACCCTTATCTAAGAGTTCCTGAAGTTGTTCTTTCAATTCTTTTAACTCTGCTGGTGCCATGCGATAGGGAGGAATAGAAATGGGCTGAGTGCCCGGCACCAAGTCAATACCAAAGTCAATATCTCTATCAGGCGGCATGCCTGGCAGGTCTGCTGGAAATACATCCGGAAACTCCCTCACAATGGGGACCGAATCAAGACCGGGTGTCTCGGCCTCAACATTTCTAATGAAGGCCAAATAAGATAAACAACCCTTGCCAATCATTCGTTGGGCCTTTAAATAAGAAATCACCTTGTCGGACACATAATTAGTCAAGCCACGCCACTCGATCCTCGGATTACCTGGAATAGCTAGTGTGACTGTCTTGGCATGACAGTCCAGAATCGCATGGTAAGGAGATAGCTAATCCATGCCTAGAATTACATCGAAGTCTACCATGCCCAGTAGTAATAAATCAACTCGGGTTTCCAGACCCCCAATAGTAATAAGACAGGATCGATATACCTGATCCATAATAACAGTATCCCCCACTGGGGTAGACACATGTACGGGCAAAGCAAGAATACCACAGGTCATACCCAAATGATGTGCAAAATAAGTAGAGACATAAGAATAGGTGGATCCGGGATCAAATAAGACAGAAGCATCCTGTGGCAGACTGAGATAATACCTGAAATGACCGCATCTGAAGCACTAGCATCCTTCCTATCCGGAAGAGCATAGAAACGAGCTTGGCCTCCACCAGTATGATCCTCGCCCCTAGGGCGACATCTGGATACCTGTCCACCAGTCCTAGCCGACTGTGCTGGCGCTGAAGAAACAGGAGTAGGAGACAAGGGATGATCCCCCTGCTGAGACCGCTTACGAATCCATTGAGAACACTCTCTCCTGATATGGCCCAAATCACCGCACTCAAAACAACGGCCTGAAGATGGAAGAAGGGGCTGCTGAGGACCCCTCGCTACAAATGAACCCTGTGCTGAGGAAGCAGGAACATAGCTCTGAGCTGGAAGAGCACTCAGTGTAGGCTGACTCTGCTGACGGCTCTGCTGACCCTGGTAACCCTGATGGCCCTGACGACCATGATCTGATGAAACCCCACTGGACTCTGCACGTCCAGACTGATCAGACCTGAAATAACGACCCCTGCAATACTGGGGCTGGCCCCTAGACGGAGCACCACTGTAGCTGCTAGAACCACGAGGCCTCTTAGCCTCTCTCTCCTCTCGCTCTCTGCGGCAATATGTCTCAATGTGATGGGCAGCATCAACCACCTCCTCAAAGGTAACTGCCGAAACTCTCTCCCTGGTCATCAATATGCGGTGGGATAAATAAGGCCATCAATAAATCTCCGAATCCTCTCTCGTCTGTAGGAACCATCCACATGGCATGACGGGCTAACTGTGTGAATCTCATCTCGTACTAATTAACCGTCATCTCTCCCTGCTTCAACCACTCGAACTGACGTCGCAGCTCCTCTCTCCGAGACCGAGGCACGTACTTCTCCAAAAATACCATGGAGAACTGCTGCCAAGTGAGGGGCACTGCCCCAGCGGGCCTACGCCTCTCAAAATCCTCCCACCACTAAAATGCTGCACCTGTGAACTGAAAAGTGGCGAATGAAACACCGCTGGATTTTAGAATACCCGCGGTGCAAAGCATGCACTGACATCTGTCAAGAAAACCTTGGGCGTCCTCGCCCTCAGCACTACTGAATGTCGGAGGCTGTAGCCTCTCAAATCTCTCCAAACGATGCTGCTCATCGTCGGGCATAACTGGAACCATATAAGCAGGAGCTGGTGCAATGGGCGCAACTGGCTGGACTGGCTCGGGTGTGCGAGCCACGGGGGTCTGATTCCCTCCCCTTGCATGTGAAGAAGATGCTGCAGCAGTAGCTGCAACTACCTGAGCCATGCCTGTGCACACTGATAAAATCTGAGCCAAGGTCTCCTGAAGACCTGGTATGACAATGGGCACTGCCGGTGCCTGAACCTGAGTTACCGGAGCTTCTGCCGCTGGAATCTGGTCCTGAGTCTGGGCCACTGGTGCAGGAATCTGACCCGGAGCCTGGTCAGCTCGTGGGTCAGCAGGTGCTGGTATTGCTGCCCTACCTCTACCACGACCACTGCCTCTGGGTGCCAATGGTGGTCGTTCGCCACGTCCGCTAGCACGTGTTCTCGCCATCTACGACAGAATCGAACATGGAAAAATTTAATTTCATGATAACACAAATCGCACGATATGAATCCAAGAAAATGAGGTTTTTCCTAAAGTTTCTGTAGCCCTCCTAGGATAGATACAGACGTCTACGTACCGATCCGCGAAAGCCTACTAAACCGGCTCACGACTCGCGAGTCCTAGTAACCTAGGCTCTGATACCAACTTGTCACGACCCAACTCCGGTCGTGATGGCGCCCAACAATCAAGCTAGGCCAGCCAAACCAACATTTGCTGATTTCATCGAATACAGTCCCAAATGGACAACCCAAGAAGAATATATGAGTTTAAGAACTCCAATAATAATAATAATGAACAAAACAATGACACTCCCAAAGATCCGGAGTCACAAGTCTAGAGCCTCTAACAAAACCCAACAGGAATAGAGAGTACTGTATAGAAATACTCAAGTCTGAATACAAAAATACAAATAACAACTGGAAAGGGGAGGAGAAGCTAGGTTCTGCGAACGTAGGCAGCTACCTAAGCAACTCGATATGACACTACAAATGCTGGAAATGCCTGTCTACTACTCTTGAGTACCTGGGTCTGCACACAAAAGGTGCAGGGAGTAGGGGTGAGTACTAAGTACTCAGTGAGTAATAAATATATACAAGTAGCTGAAAATAAGAAATCCACAGCATACCACATAATGAAGCTAAAATACAGTTCGAATCTCCTACGAACTAGCATCAACAATATAATACAGCTACCACAGAGTAATTCAACAAATAAAGATGCAAATGCAATGCACATAACCGCTACGGCGTGTAGCCTGATCCATTTAACGTCAACGACGCTCACTGGGGGTGTGTATAGACTCCGAAGGGGCTCCTATAGCCCAAGCGCAATACCGATGCGGCGTGCAGCCCGATCCTCATATCAACCGCTGCGGCGTGCAACCCGATCCATCCTCAGTCCACAATAAGCATATAGGTCAACAACCAGTTCATTTTTCTTAATTCCAGTTTCCAGTTCATAATTTATGAAAAATACTTTAACTTTATTAAATTTGCAAAAGCGGGTGACTTAGCATATCAATAATGTGATTTCAATTTCCAGGACTGAGATCAGTGATTTAAGCAAATATATCTATCACATAAATATTGTCCTCTAAGGATGCTACAGGTCGGCACAAGGCCCCAAACAAGGCTTATCGCCCACAAATATATCAAATACAGTGTATTTCCAACACTAATAGCATATTATTTACATCCGGGATGGACCAAGTCTCAATCCCTAGTCACAATCAATCCCGCACCTGACACGGTGTGCGAGCCACGCCCTACTAGCGTCACAATGTGCTAAGCCGGGGTTTCGAACCCTCAGGCTACCATATACACAAACTACTCACCTCTAGCCGGTCGTAGACTCGTTCGCGATGCCTTTTCCTTTGAATTTAGCTTCCTCGTGTGTAGAATCTAGTCAAACCACAATAATTATATCAAATACGGGTCAAAGAATCATAACCCATTTCAATTTACATGAAATTCACATAAATACACTAAGTTGGTAAAAACCGACACCACGCCCACTGCTCGGAAAATTCCGAAATTAGAACCAACGCGATCCTCATCTCGCCACGAGTCCGCACATATAAAATTTATCGAAATCGGAGTTCAAATGTCCTCCCAAAACTCAAAATCCCGTTTTCAATATCTAGGCCACATTTCTTCAAGATTTCTACCCAATTTCATGAAGATTGATGTTAATTCTACCATAAATTGATGTTTTTGAGTCAAGAATCTTACCTCCGATGAATACCCGATGATTTCTCAGTGATTTCCTCGAGTTTTCTTCTCTCTAGGGCTCAAAATTGTGTTTTGGGTGAATGAACCCATAACCCCTCTGTTCTGTGATTTAATTCACTGCCAGAGCAATTTGCTCTACGCGTTCGCGTGAGTTTCCACACGTTCGCGATGAACAGCTCCCTTTTACACTTCGTGAACGCGATGACTCCCACGCGTTCGCGATGCTCGACCCTGACTTACCCTACGCGAACGCGAACACCACCATGCGTTCGCGATGAACAAAATTATCAGCCGCCCAAAATCCTTCTACGCGTTCGCGACTACCAGTCACGCGAACGATGCACACGACCCCTGGCCTACGTGAACGCGACACCCTGATCACGAACGCGATGCATTGATTCGGCTGGCCTTCGCGAACACGACCCATGCCACGCGAACGCGAAGGTCTAAATGACTGGGCAGAAACCTGCAGTTTTCTGCAGATTTTGCCAAGTCCCATATGCCCGGTTGATGGTCCGAAATCATCCCGAGGCCTCCGGGACCCCAACGAAAACCACCAACATACTCCAAAACATGATATGGACTTGTTCCAATCACAAAACACCATTATAAACATCAAAATCACCACTTACACACTAATTCAAGCCTAAGTTTCTTCAAAACTTTCAAAACTAACATTCAATCCAAAACCCGATCAAACGATGTCCGAATGACCGGAAAATTTGCAGACATATCCAAAATCACATAACAAAGCTACAAAAATTGTCAGAATTTCATTCCGACCCCGGATCAAAATATCACCTACCATCCGGTTTTTGCCAAAATTCAACCTTCGCCAATTCAAGCCTTAAACTACACCGGGCCTCCGAATTCAATTTCGATTGTTCTACTAAGTCATAGATGATCCCCCGGAACTAGTCGAATCATCAGAATCTGGTTCCGAGCGCTCTAACTCAATAGTCAACTCTTGTTGACTTCCCATATTCAAGCTTCCTTCAAACATTCTATTTGCTTCATTTTCAACCCGAATCACTCCTAACTCACCCGATATATTCTAATACTGATATAAAAGCATTATATATATAAATGCAAGGTAACGGGGTGGTAATTCCCGTAACGACGGGCCGGGTTGTAACAGCAAGTCACCTCAATACAGCAATAAGATGTGCAAGTCCAGGGTTTACTAACCCTCAGGACATCATTTACAAGTATTACCCACCTCGATCCGGCGAAACTCTAGCTCCGCGATGTCACACCCCCTTTTTACGCTGACCCGAGGGCGCGAAGGAGTTTTTCCAATTGAAGGACAATCGAAACGGGATACATATTAAGAGGTTTGGAGTCGCCACTTGGGAGATTTATGGTGTCCCAAGTCACCGGTTTGAATCCCGAATCGAGGAAAAAAGCTTGACTCTATTCAATGGTCTGCGAATCAGAAATCCGGATAAGGAATTCTGTTAACCCGGGAGAAGGTGTTAGGCATTCCCGAGTTCCATGGTTCTAGCACGGTCGCTCAACTGTCGTATTTGGCTAAAGTACTTGATTTTAAAACATATTATCCCACATTGCAATTATAATGTTATTTACCGCTTTTGTCTTACTACTTAAGAAAATGAATGTTGTTTAAGAACATGTTTTCGGATCACGTCACATGAAATGCACCTGGATCCTCGACACCTTCTTATTCAACGTTGCTGAATTTGGATTCGTGTTGCATGAAATGCACACCCATTTTTGAGAAAGTAAAAAAAAAATTAAACCCACACCTAAAGTGACTAACATATTACTACTTTGTGAAGGGCCATGAAACTGGCTAAACGGCTCGTCCCGAAATTCTAATCATTTGAATATATACACCTTTACGAGGGCATCATGATTCATACTTTATTTAGCGGGGCTCGCCTCATTTATTTATTTAAGGTCAATCCTAACACAACTTATGATTTTTTTTTATTTAATTGGTCTCTAATAATAAACAAAGGTCCTTAGAAACCTATCATTCTAATTTGCAATGAAACAAACCACAAAATCACGTAGGACACTATGCTGGAAAGTGAGGATGTAGTAAGAAGATGCATTAGCTATTAACTGTACATTTCCACATGACAAAATTTGTCACTGCTACCTTTTTATTTAAAATCAACCAAGTGGCCTCCAAAATCTAACAGTTGTAACATAGTTTGTCAGTCCAGACCTCATAATAGTTCGAACTAAATATTAGTTTCATCTAATGAACATACAGCTTCATCATTTCTATGTACAAAAGGAAATAAGAAAAGTGAAACAAAAAAAAGATTGCAACAGCATGGCTTTGAACAACTTTCAATTCATTTCCACAAGCTTTAAGGTTTACGAAAAATGTGTATCTGGATGATGACAATAGAAAAAAAAGGAACCGTCAGCAATAGCAACAACAGTGGCACCAGCAGTAGCAAGATAACACCAGACCAAGCTTAAGCAAACAATAGAGTCGACTTCCTCCAGAATGCTCTTTCGAATGATAACTCAGAAGCAATTGCAAAGAACCAAACAACAATAAACAATACCCAACAGACCCTAATGAGCTTGAACTTAAACCAGAAAAGGGCTGGTAATTACTAGAATCAACCAGCCACTTGAATCAAATCAAAAAGACCTACTGGAGCAATGAGACCCAATGTGTTCTAAGCTTTAATCTCAGGGACTGATCTTAACAGGATTAACTCTCAAAAGATCTCTCACAAAGACTCTTTTTTGGATCTCTCAAGCTAATCCTTCTTAAAGCTTTCTTCACTCTCTTTTACAATGCGAATCTGTGTTTCCTTTCCCTCTCTATCACAGGAAATGTTCTCTTTTCTTCTTTACTTCCTGCCTGTTTTTCAAATGCCAGAATGTTTTTCTCCTAGAAAAACTCTCACTCTAATCTCTGCTGTTCCAAAAAAAACTCCCTCCCTACTCTGTTTTTAACCCTATACTTATAGTTTTCAAATTAACTCTTGATTGATGCCACCAGCCCTAAACTAAACCCCTGCCCATCCATATCTCTGCCTAGCCCATGATATTCTCTGGCCTCCTTGACACTGGTTTTGTCACTACAATATGTCTAAGCATGGGGCATTTTTAAATTAGTAATCAGGGGGCATCGGTGGGAAACTCTATTGTACAGCAGGTTCCACCAGCAGTCCTAATGTGTGCTACACTCCATCAGTTACACCCTTCAGTTCATAACTAATAAACAACTATATCCAATTCACCACTTAATTAAAACAACTGTTCAAAAGAAAAAATCTCGATCCAACAGTGATTCACAATGTGATTTACAGTGTCAATTTCTGCCATAAAACTCTAATAAACAGACATACGAGACTAATTGACAACATTCGTATAACTCATATAAGGAACAACAATCAATCACTGACTCAGTGATTCGAAATGCTCAGGCAAACAAAACATGAATATGCAGAATTTAGCTACTTGACAGTATCGATTACAACCAATTCGTATTTCTATATCTTAATACACTCCGACATACAACAAAAATAAGAATGACCAAATAAAGGTCTTACGGGGTAGAAGCAGAGGAGATTAAAATCAAACACAAAACAGACACAAACGAATAACTCAATCAATACAATGAACACAACGATAAAACAGAAGGAAGAGAATGAAAAATGGGATACCTCAAGAAAAGAGATCAAAATCGGACGGACTCGGCTCCAAAGGCTTCGAGTTTGCACCCTTTTGAAGTAAACGGACTTTAATTGAAGTGTTTTTCAAATGAAAAACACTCCAATTAGAGGCTGTTGCCTTCAAATACCGTTGACTCGACGAAATCCCTAATTTTTGGGATCTAGGGTTCTTGAGGCTCGAATTTAGGGCTTTAACATTTCTGGTAAGATTCGAACTAAGTCAGGGTTACTAGGGGTGTGAGGGAGGTGTGAGGGGTGATTGGTGTGGATTTGAGGTGGTTTGGGATGAACGTTCAAGTTCCGGCGAACTTCGAATTGATATTCGAAACGTTCGAGCAACATTCGAGACTAACCACTGCCAGATCCGTGTAGAGGGGGCTTGGGAGATTCTACGGTGTTAATTTGGGGTGGTTTGGCCTACCCGAACAACCGTGAGGCGATTTCCGGCAGACGGAGCACGGTGGTGAACGACGGAGGCTTAGTTCGTCTCTAAGAGAGACGATGAAGGTGAGGGGGGTCTGGCTTAGGGGGGCTGGGTAAACCTTGAGGCTATATACTCGCGTGGGAAACGAATCCTGGCCGTTTGATCCGATGAGATCAACGGCCTGGATTATTTCACTTATCCAAACGATGCCGTTTGGGCATCATTGAAGTCGGGTTGGTGTATGGGTGGATTGGGCCGGGCAAACTCAGGTTGTGAGGGTGAAGTGTTGGCCGTTGGATCAACTGAGTCAAACGGCCCAGATGAATGCTTCCTAAACGGGTAGTAGAGGTGAATCTTGGCCATCGGATCAATTTGAAATGAGCGACCAGGATTAAAGGTGAGCCGGACTGGGTTTGGAATAATTCGATTGGGCCTGGTTTTGGACTGGGTTTGGCCTTTTTGAGTCCATTCCGATTTTCTCTTTATTTGTTTCTTTTTGTTTCCCCTTTTTCCTTTTCTTTTCTTTTATTTAAACAATTAATTAAAACTAAAAATTTTAACAATCTCAAATTAACCTATAGAACCAAACTAACTTATAAAAATGCTAATTGACTCGCAATAACAATCACCATGTAATCAAATAGCAAAAAATAAAGTCATACAATTTGGACATTAAATGTTTAAAAATGCAAAACTACATTATTTATTTTTTGATTTTTATTTTTCTATAACAAACTTAATTACTCTAAATTACAAATATGAGTTTATATGTAAAAATGCAAACATTTTTTATATTTTATATTAATCTAAATAATAGACATGCGCACGCAAAAAATGCAAATAATCAGAGAAAAATAACACAAAAATCACGAAAATCACGCACAACACAAAACTATTTTATTTTGAATTTTTGGGAGTAATTCTCACGTAGGGCAAAAATCACGTGCTCACAGCTGCCCCTCTTTGCGTGGAAACATGAAGAGTTTTCGTGCAAAGATAAGTGAGCGGATACGAGCGATTTTTGCCCGTTCAAGCACTCCGTATGAAGCATTTTTTGGAAAAGTTTGACCGAACCTTGCTTCAAAAGGTCTCCTACATATCCCTGGCTAAAAGGGAATCAGGTCAATGTAGTTCGGGAAGTTTTGGTAGCTGGGACTACCATGACTGCTGTGATCTTGTTGTTACTGCCGCTGCTGCTGTTGCCACTGCTTAACTGATCTTCTTATTACACCGTGCTAAACCAAAAATAAGAAGCTATACTAAGTTACAATATTGCGAATTCTTATCTATCTTTTCAACTTGATCTTGTCGTGTTCCCTGCCATCCTGCTGGCTCTGATGTTTTCTTCACATGCTTCTTCTCTTCTGACAATCGTTATTTCGGCTTATTTTGATTGCCGAACTCCGACCCTTGGTCCCTTCTTTGTGATCTTCGAACTATTCTCCTTCGAAGTCTGAAGCTATCTTTCTGGTCCTTGTTGCCTTCCTTTTGATTATGAACTTGGAGTCATGCTGGGGATTTCCGTTATACTCTACCGCTTTCCTCAACCAACTTCAAAAATAAATCGCCACTCCATTCTTCAGGCGGGCTCCCTGACTTCAACAACAACTTTAAAACTAAATCGCCACTCCATTCTTCAGGCGGGCTTCCTGACTATGACTTTAAAATAACTCGCCACTCCATTCTTTAGACGGGCTCCCTGACTTTAACTACAACTTTAAAATAAATCGCCACTCCATTCTTCAGGCGGGCTTCCTGACTTCAACTATGACTTTTAAAATAAATCGCCGCTCCATTCTTCAGGCGGGCTTCCTGACTTCAACTATGACTTTTAAAATAAATCGCCACTCTATTCTTCAGGCGGGCTCCCTGACTTCAACAACAGCTTTACAGCTAAATCGCCACTCCATTCTTCAGACGGGCTTCCTGACTTCAACCACAATTTCAAAATAAATGGCCACTCCATTCCTCAGGCGGGCTCCCTGACTTCAACTACAACTTTAAAATAAATCGACACTCCATTCTTCAGGCGGGCTCCCTGACTTCAACTACAATTTCAAAATAAATCACCACTCCATTCTTCAGGCGGGCTCCCTGACTTCAACAACTTCAAAACTAAATCGCCACTCCATTCTTCAGGTGGGCCTCCTGACTTCAACTACAACTTTAAAATAAATCGCCACTCCATTCTTCAGGCGGGCTCCCCTGACTTCAACTACAATTTCAAAATAAATCGCCACTCCATTCTTCAGGTGGGCTCCCTGAATTCAACTATGACTTTAAAATAAATCGCCACTCCATTCTTCAGGCGGGCTCCCTGACTTCAACAACTTCAAAACTTAATCGCCACTCCATTCTTCAGGCGAGCCTGCTGACTTCAACAACAACTTTAAAACTAAATCGCCACTTCATTCTTCAGGCGGGCTCCCTGACTTCAACAACTTCAAAAGTAAATCGCCACTCCATTCTTTAGGCGGGCCTCCTGACTTCACCAACAACTTTCAAACTAAATCGCCACTCCATTCTTCTGGCGGGCTCCCTGACTTCAACTATGACTTCAGAACTAGATCACCTTCCTTTGCTTCTTGTACCATTTCATTCTTGCTGCATCGACTCTTGAACTATCATTTCTCCTAAATTACCTTGTTTCGGAACTGCTTTCCTCCTGGGTCGTGTTGCTTTCCCTCCTGACTGCTGGGGATATCTTTAGAATTGTCTACTTATCTGCTGGGGATAATGCTGCTAGGGAGAATCTCCTCGACTTCCTCATTTTCTTCTTCTTTCAAAAACTCACGCTTTGCTTCCTTGAAAAACTTATGGGATATAATGCTGCTGAGAAAGTCTCGAAATCAGTGTTTCATTTCTCCAAGAACTGCCAGGAACGATACTAATCTCAAAGATCACTTCCTTGTACTGTCTGGCGCCTTTCAAAACTACTCTGCTCGAAGCTGGTATTTTCCTTCTTCCCAAAATCTTGTGTTGCTTTCTATCCTTACCCACTGGGTATTCGCTTTCAAGAAAATTTTCGAAATGGGAGAAAATTTTCTGCCCCAGTTTGATAACCTTCTATGTGGCATGCTTTTCCTCCGACGAACCCTCTTTTCCTGCTTTAAATCAAAGAAAAATTGTTAGTTTCAAAAACGCAGTGAGTGGTCGTGCCACTCTTGCTGGGGCCATTTCCCTTTCTCTTTTAGCTGCTTTGCCTTCCTCGAACTTTTGGGGACGACGTTGATACTTGCTGGGATGGTGCTCTTTCCATAGATGATCTCTCATCTCTCCTTTTATTCCAACTTCAGTGTGGTCCGACCCTTTTAGTCGATGATCTGCTGTGAGAAGTTATCTTCCGGGTGTGTAACATGTGTCCATCCTACTCCATAATTCCTGTGGACCTTCCAATCAACTTGTCGTTCCAATCTTAATATCGGATCGACTTTTGCCTTAATGCCTCGTTCCGCGCCTATTCATCTTCATTGTACCGCTATGGGAGACTTGGTAGTAAGCTTTAAAAAGTCAATTTTCGAAAAACAAAAGAAGAGAAAAATGATAGATAAAGAATGCTGACCGCGAATGACAAAAGAAAGGGAAAACTTTTCTCAACTCAAAACTGGGAAAAACTTATCTGAATGTGTAACTGATCCAATGGTTACGTCGCGCCTTTGAGATTAATCTACCCAGTCTATTTATGTCAATCACTTTCTGATGGTCGCATTTTGCTAGAAGCAAACGAATGTCCCAACCTTGTCTCATACAGACACCTTGTAACTATCTCGCCTTGTCACCTCATAGTGCCCTTCAAAGGGTTTTCACTAATGAGATTCTCTCATTTCTCTCTATCTCCCGTCGCCTTAGGGTGCCCGTAAAGGTTTTCACCGTAAGACTCTCTCATTTTATTTCTCTTGGCTTTCTTCGCCCTCAAGGTGCCCGTGAGGGTTTTCACCGTTAAGGCTCTCTCATTTCGCTTTCTTTCCGGGCTGGGGTATTACCCACGAGATTCCCTCTAAAGCATTATCCCTTTTCGGCTTGCGCATCCTGGATTCAATCGAGGATCGGAGTGTCACTCTTGGCTTTCATTCGCATGACTTGGCATTTCTCAAATACTGATCGAGAGGTCTTTTTCGGTCATTAATGTGGTTTTTGTGCGTGAGGCTAAAGAAAAGAGGTTTCACCTCAACGGGTAGCTCATTACAACTTTCGGAATCCACATCATCCTTTCAAATGAAACAATGACTTCTGCCCCAGTTTTGTTGCTTGGGGAATCTTTGATTTTTATTTTATTATGACTGAGCCGTGTGGCGCCTACGTATC
The DNA here is from genome assembly GCA_032618575.1 of Nicotiana noctiflora. Taxonomy (NCBI): domain Eukaryota; kingdom Viridiplantae; phylum Streptophyta; class Magnoliopsida; order Solanales; family Solanaceae; genus Nicotiana; species Nicotiana noctiflora. The sequence goes on from JASVEL010000243.1 coordinate 64,273, forward strand.
CTTCTTGAGGAATCAGGTCAAACGTAGTTCACTTTTTCTTGTGTCCTTTCTTTGTTTCTTTTCTTATTTTGTTATGCATTTTCCTTGATGATTCCGAAAGAGGGTATATGAAAGAATAATTAAGGCTCAAAAAGGGGAAAACAAGGGTTAAAGTGTTTGGATAGTAGAAAAATTGCCTCTGTCATTTCATTCTCCGAAAAATGGCAAATACAAACAAACGAAACCAAATGTTGACAAATGCATTGAAGAATTACACATAATATCTCTTGACCGCATCAGAATTGATAGCCATATCGGTGCATCTTCCCTCAATATCAGTTAGACATAGAGCACCGTTGGATAATACTCTAGTCACAACAAATGGTCCCTGCCAATTTGGAGCGAACTTGCCTTTCGCTTCGGCCTGATGTGGTAGAACTCTCTTCAACACATGCTGTCCAACTTCAAATTTCCTGGGACGTACCTTCTTGTTATATGCTCTCGGCATTCTCTTTTGATACAATTGGCCATGACATACTGCTGTCAATCTCTTTTCATCGATCAAAGCTCAATTGCTCCAATCGGGTTTTGACCCACTCATCGTCGTCAATCTCAGCTTCAGCGACAATTCGGAGGGATGGGATTTCAACTTCTGCTGGTATTACCGCTTCAGTCCCGTACACCAACAAGTAAGGAGTTGCACCTACCGAAGTCCGGACGGTAGTGCGGTAACCCAATAGTGCGAATGGTAACTTTTCATGCCATTACCTAGACCCTTCTACCATCTTCCTCAATATCTTCTTTATATTCTTGTTTGCTACCTCAACCGCACCATTTGCTTTGGGACGATATGGTGTGGAATTTCGGTGTGTAATCTTGAACTGTTGACATACCTCCTTCATCAATCCGCTGTTAAGATTGGCACCATTATCCGTGATGATTACCTTTGGGATTCCAAACCTGCAGATGATATGGGAATGTACGAAGTCCACCACCGCCTTCTTGGTCACGGATTTAAAGGTTTTGGCCTCCACCCATTTGGTGAAATAATCGATCGTTACCAGAATGAACCTATGACCATTGGAAGCCGCAGGTTCTATAGGTCCGATAACATCCATACCCCACGCAACAAATGGCCATGGCGCCGACATTGTATGCAATTCGGTCGGTGGAGAATGAATCAAATCTCCATGTATCTGACACTGATGGCATCTTCGCACGAAACTTATACAATCATGCTCCATAGTGAGCCAATAATATCCTGCTCGAAGAATCTTCTTTGCCAAAACATATCCGCTCATGTGTGGCACACAAACTCCCGAATGTATATCTGTCATTATTGTTGTGGCTTGACTCGCATCTATGCATCTCAACAATCCCAAATCTGGGGTTCTTTTGTACAACACCCCTCCACTAAGGAAATATCCGTTCGCCAATCGCCGAATAGCTCTCTTTAGATCTCCAGTTGCTTGCTCTGGGTATATTCCTAACCTGAGGTACTCTTTAACATCATGAAACTATGGCTCCCCATCCATCTCTTCTTCTATCATATTGCAATAAGCATGTTGATTTCGAACCTGAATATGTAACGGATCGACACGAACCTTGTCCGGGTGATGTAGCATTGACGCCAGAGTAGCTAGAGCATCGGCAACCTCGTTATGCATCCTTGGGATGTGCCTGAATTCCACTGATCAAAAACGCTTGGTCAGATCATGCAAACATTGACGATATGGGATAAGTTTCAAGTCTCTGGTTTCCCATTCTCCCTGTATCTGATGTACCAGAAGGTCCGAGTCCCCCAAGACCAAGACGTCCTGTACATCCATGTCCACCGCTAATCGTAACCCTAGGATACATGCTTCATACTCAGCCATATTGTTCGTACAATGAAAACGCAGTTGAGCAGTAACAGGATAATGATGTCCTGTTTCAGAGATAAGCACAGCCCCTACTCCGACTCCTCTTGCGTTCGCCGCTCCGTCGAAGAAAAGCTTCCACCCTGGATCCTCGGTTAATTCTAACCCATCAATTTGCAATACTTCTTTGTCTGGAAAATATGTCCTCAAAGGTTCGTATCCGTCATCGACAGGATTCTCAGCTAAATGATCGGCTAAGGCTTGAGCTTTCATAGCCGTCCTCGTCATGTATATGATGTCGAATTCCGTAAGTAATATTTGCCATTTTGCTAACCTCCCTGTAGGCATAGGCTTCTGGAAAATATACATCAATAGATCCAAACGTGAAATGAGATAAGTGGTGTAAGAAGACAAGTAATGTTTCAGCTTTTGGGCTACCCAAGTTAAAGCACAACAGGTCTTTTCCAAATGAGTGTATTTGACCTCGTGGACCGTGAACTTCTTACTGAGATAGTAAATGGCCTGTTCCTTCTTGCCAGTAAGATCATGCTGCTCCAGTACGCAGCCGAACGAATTCTCCAAAACCGTTAGATAAAGGATTAGGGGTCTACCAGGTTCAGGCGGAACTAGCACGGGTGGGTTTGACAAATACCCTTTGATTTGGTAAAACGCTTCCTGACATTCTGCCGTCCATTCTATAGCAGCGTCTTTCTTCAACAAACGGAATATGGGTTCACAGGTTACTGTAAGCTGAGCAATAAACCTACTGATGTAATTTAACCTTCCCAACAGACTCATTACCTCTATTTTATTCTTTGGCGGGGGTAACTCCTGGATGGACTTGATTTTGGATGGGTCTAACTCAATGCCCCGTCGGCTGACAATGAATCCTAGCAACTTCCCTGACGGAACTCCAAATGCACATTTAGCCGGATTAAGCTTGATATCATATCTTCGAAGTCTTTGAAAGAACTTCCTGAGGTTGGCAACGTGGTCTTCTTGATGCCTAGATTTTATGATCACATCATCCACGTACACTTCAATTTCCTTGTGTATCATGTCATGGAATACCGTAGTCATCGCCCTCATGTATGTTGCCCCTGCGTTCTTCAAACCGAACGGCATCACCCGGTAACAATAAGTCCCCCACGGTGTGATAAAAACCGTCTTCTCTGCGTCCTCTTCATCCATCAAGATCTGATGATAACCCGCGTAGCTGTCCACAAAGGATCCAATTTCACGTCCAGCGCAATTATCAATCAGGATATGGATATTGGGAAGCGGGAAATTATCCTTTGGGCTTGCCTTGTTGAGATTGCGGTAGTCCACGCATACTCGGATCTTTCCGTCTTTCTTTGGCACCGGTACTACGTTAGCCAACCATTCAGGGTATCGAGTGACACGAATGACTTTCGCCTGCAACTGCTTGGTTACCTCCTCCTTGATCTTTCACACTCATCTCCGTCTTGAATTTCCGCAGTTTTTGCTTGACGGGAGGATATGCCGGATCAGTGGGTAATTTATGAACCACTAGATCAGTGCTGAGTCTCGGCATGTCGTCGTACGACCATGCGAAAATGTCTTTAAACTCCATGAGTGTTTTGATCAACTCTTCTCTCAGGTTTGGTTCAATATGGACACTTATTCTGGTTTCTTTAACATCATTCGTGTCCCCCAGATTAACAACCTCCGTATCGTTCAAATTAGGTTTGGGCTTTTCCTCGAAGTGACTTAATTCTTTGCCGATTTCCTCTACGGCTTCATCATCGCCGTATTCCGATTCACTCTCGTCACTTCTTATTTCATGCGTTATTATTTCCAACCCAGATTAACTTTCTAGACTGGGTTGATTAACCTTTAAGCACGCCATATCATTAAGATCAGTTGAAAGAAGGCTGCTCAGAAAAGTAAAAAGAAGGAAAATAAACAGAATTAGAAACGAAGGGAACAAAACTTCATTAATGGGAACAGTACAAGGAAAAACAAGCTTGTAAACTCAAATCAAAATGAACTGAAACAAACGGATTTTACTTCGGGGACAACCCCAACACAAAATTTCGAACGAAAACAATCCAAAACAAACTACCAAGACTCCTTCCGGACAGGGAGAGGAGTAGCCTTCCAATTATTCAACTTTGCTTTCGATCCCACAAACTGTATCTCGGCATGGCTGGATCCTTCGCCATCCTCTAGCGTGCATACATCTGCGAATAGGTTCTCAAACTTTCTTGAGAACTCTTCGTCTGGCCTAACCATAGGACTGGGGACCTTTGTCGTCGGACGTCCTCTTACTCCTGATCTGACAAAAGATCTGGAAAGGCGCGGAACAGGCTTCGGGAGCACCCATGTTTTTTGCTTATTCCTCTTGGCTTGCTGGATGTCCTCTGCTGTTGGCTTGAATCCCAAGCCGAAGGTTCCCACATTTTCGACCACGGATACCGGTTGTATGATTCCTTGTAGAGATGCCCCTAGACCTTTACCGGGTATGAAACCGTCTCTCAACATTTCATGAGCCACCATGACGTCTGCAGTAATTATTCTGTCATTGGGAATGCATTCCCCTTCTAGAACTCGGTTGGCGGATACCACATCGCAGATCTGGTATACCCATGGCCCAACATCCTCTTCTGTCTCAACAAAGGGGACGATGGTGCCTGGTTGTAGATCATTCTCTCCATGGACTACGATCTCCTGTTGGTCCCACTCAAACTTGACTAGTTGGTGTAGGCTGGATGGAACTGCTCTTGCGGCATGGATCCACGGTCGCCCTATCAGAAGGTTATATGACACTACCATGTCCAGCACCTGGAATTCCATGGTGAACTCCACCGGTCCGATTGTCAAGATTAACACTATGTCCCCGACCGATGCCTTGCCTCCTCCATCAAACCCTCGGACACATATGATGTTCTTGCGTATCCTGCCGATGTCCACTTTCAACTTGTTTAGCATAGAGAGAGGACAAATATTTGCACTGGACCCATTGTCGACTAGGACTTTGGTAACCACCGACTCCTCACACTTTACGGTAAGATATAAAACCTTGTTGTGCTCGGTGCCTTCCTCAGGCAACTCATTATCAGTGAAGGTGATTCAGTTCGCTTCGAAGATCCTATTGGTGATCTTTTCCAAATGACTCACAGAGATTTTATCAGGCACATGGGCCTCATTCAAAACTTTCATCAAAGCTTGCCGATGTTCTTCGGAATGTATCAGCAAGGACAGCAATGAGATTTGCGCAGGAGTCTTCTTCAGCTGTTCTAAGACAGAGTAATCATGCAGCTTCATCTTTTTCAGGAATTCTTCTGCCTCTTCGTCAGTTACCGGCTTTTTCAGTGTAGCCGGAGTAGTCTTCCTCAATTCCGCAGGGGCAAAACATCTCCCTGAACGGGTCAAACCTTGCGCTTCGCATACTTCCTCTTTAACTTCTTTTCCTTTGTAGGTTGTCGTGACCCGATCATAATTCCATGGAATAGCTTTGCTATGAGCTATTGGCAACTGTATTGCTGGCTTGATGATGAAAGGATCCACTCGAACACCTGCTACAGTCAAGACGGGTTTGGTTGCTACCCCTGGTACAACTATTTTTACTTCCCTTGGCCTCACCGATACTTCGCTTGCACTTCCCCTTTCTTCTTCCGACCCCTCTTGTACGTCCTTCTTGCAAACGAGTGACTCATCAAGGCTTGGCCCCTTTTTAATTCCTACCCCACCAGACTTTATCATCATTACAGTCTGAGAGGTTTTCTCTTCTCCCTCTTCTACCCGTAGCAGCTCGATCATGTTGGCCTCATGATGAGTTGGGAGTGGATTTCGGTTGATGTCGGGTTCTGCTGGAGTCTGGACCTCAATCCTGCGAGTGTCGATGAGTTCCTGGATAGCTGTTTTCAACCTCCAACACTTTTCTGTGTCGTGCCCCGGACATCCTGAACAATATGCACAATTTATTGAATGATCCAGATTCTTTGGAAGAGGGTTTGGTAGCTTAGCCTCGACCGGATTTAGCAACCCAACTTGCTTCAACCGGTGGAACAAACTGGTGTAAGACTCTCCCAAGGGAGTGAAAGTCTTTGGCCTTGGCGCCCTGTCGCTCTTGAATGCTTGGTTCGGACGAAAACTCGCGCCCGTTGGGTTTCTGTAGGCTCTTGGGGTGGATAACTGTTTTGCGGGTTTGGTGCACGCCATGGTGCATGGGCGGGAGGTGTGGCATATGACTGAGCGTGATGGACAGTAAAATGGGGATCAGGTGCTGGATAATAGTGTTGCGGGTGGTTATATGGATGGTGGAAGTAATTTTGGTGGTGAGGATGTGGCGAGTTATACTAGGGTGCTGGGCCTCTGTTTCTGAACCATGTTCCGGACTCGACTGCCGTGACTTCTTCCTTCCTCTTTTTCCCAAGCACTCCTCCGGTACCACTTTGAATAGCTTGAGTGGTGGCTTTCAACGCTGAATAGCTCATGATCTTGTTGGCTTTCAATCCTTCCTCGATCATAGCCCCCATCTTTATCACCTCAGTGAATGACTTACCCACGGACGTCACCAGATGTCCGAAATAGGTTGGCTCTAGTGTCTGCAGGAAGTAATCCACCATCTCATTCTCTCTCATAGGCGGATCTACCCTTGCTGCCTGTTCCCTCCAGCGGAAACCAAATTCTCTGAAGCTTTCAGCGGGTTTCTTCTCTAGCTTTAGCAATATTAAGCGATCAGGGACTATTTCAAGATTATACTGGAACTGGCCGATGAATGCTTGAGCCAAATCATCCCATGTAAACCATCTGCTGGGATTCTGCCTAGTGTACCACTCTAGTGCAGACCCCCCCAAACTCTGACCGAAGTAAGCTATCAGAATCTCATCTCGTCCTCCGGCTCCTCGCATTTTACTACAAAACCCTCGAAGATGGGCTACTGGATCACCGTGTCCCTCGTATAGGTCAAACTTGGGCATTTTAAACCCGGCCGGCAACTGTACATCCGGGAATGGACATAGATCTTTGTAAGCGACACTGACCTGGTTGCCCAAACCATGCATATTCCTGAAGGACTGCTCCAGGATTTTAACTTTTCGAATAACTTCCTCATGCTCCAAACTTTGGAAGTGCTTTTCCGGTTCTGCCGGATTATCCCAGTGAGGGGTGTGTGATTGCGGTTCGGGAGCCCTAAAAGTAGGCTCGGGAGGATAGTAAGAGTTGTCATGGATCTGAACATGCGGCTCGCCGGACGGCCTTTGTAGAGTAGCAGGTGGAGGTGCCACAAAAACAGGGGTGACCGGGGGAGGAGGATTTTGTTTGGCTGGTGGAGTGTGGGTGGTATAAGGGTTTTCCCCTTGATAGTATGGATAGATCGGGGCGCTTGTCGAAGGATCAATGGGTGGATGTTCTGGAGCTGAGGCGAGAGTAGGGAGGTTTGGTGAGGATTGTCCCCTAGCCCAGGCTAGGTGCATCTCTGTTATCTGATGTCTCAACCGTTCTACCTCCTCTTTCATGATTTGCATCTCCGATTTCTCTTCCTCGAGACTTTTACCGGAACTAGACATGCTTGCTGTAATTGGCCCTTTAGATCTAGTACGGTAATGGTGGTTGGCCAGTATATTCTGTCAAACCAGCTGCTAAACTTTTCTGGAATGCAACAAACTCGTTAGCTTACTGAGTTTAACAGATACGTTATCGCACGTTGGATGCAATGCACCTAATCAGTTAATCATTTCTATATGCATTTACCACATACGTCATTCCAGCTTTTCTCTTTTCAATTAGCTTTGAAACCCTCACTTGTTATTAGCATTTTTATCAACTAACCTTTTTTTTTCTTTTTAAAATGATGGTCGAACCTTATGTGGATTGCCTACGTATCACGTCCCCTCGTGAATCAGACCGAGCGTAGTTCTGGTAACAAAATTGTGACGAAATTATGGAATTCACATAATGAAAAACCTTTACGGTCACAAAACATGTCTTACAATAATCAACAACAAGAGAGAAATGCTTGACTAAAAAAAAACATAAAAATACTGGAAATGTCAACAAAAATAAAAATAAGAAAAATACATTTTTTAATCAATAGCCTAATGCTCTTAAACTCCTAGGGGCCCGCGAGGCATCGTCCGGCCTTGCCGCGGGCCTTGGTGTGAGGTCCCTGTGTAGTCCCCTTAACTCTCTCATGATCTGATGAACATAGTCCATAATCGAAGCAAAAAGGGCGGCGCGGGGCATTTGTTCACAAGCTAAGCACTTCATGGTGACATAATGCCCGATCTCTCCAATTCTGTCTTTGATCATGTCCCTTTCTCTGAGTAGTTGTTCTATCCGCTGGTTCTTCGCCCCCAATCTTCGAGCGTTGTTGGTGACCTGATCTAAGAGCCTATCCACTTGTTCTTGCAGTCGGGCCATCAAATTGTGGCAACGGTCGAGGTCTGCCCTGGCATCCCGGGCTTGTTTGAAGACCCGTTCCCTGAGGATAACATTTGCCTCTCTCAGATTGGTGATGACCTCAGTATAATCTTTTTCCACTTGTTGTATATGAAGTGCCTGTTGATGTGCCTCCCTCCTCCAGCTAGTACGAATCCTTATTGTTTGGGCCTTTGACTCTTCTAATTCTTTTTGGACATCTGTGACTTGCTTTTTTAAACTCCTTATCAATTTTTCATCCGACCGACTCCTCAATTGTCTGTCAGCATCCCTCTTCATTTGCTGGACTTGAGCTCTCAAAAAGTCATTTTCTTGTGCCAACTTCTTTTTATCTCCCTCGTCGGCGGCAGCTTGCAAACTCCTCTCGAATTGAAGGTCCCGGACCTGTTGTTCTATCCTACCAATCTTCATCATGTACCCTTCCTCCTTTGCTAGCCAATTCCATTGCTCCTGTGAATCTTCCGTGAACTGTTGGACATGGGCTCTTTTAGAACATTTCTGACGAATCTGAAACCTTTTCCCGAACCACACATTGTACTTTGGATCCACCTCACCTTTAGCTAGTTCCCGAACCATAGTTTTAGGCTCCAGGAATCTACATTCATGCCACAGCTTTCTAATCTTTTCTTCGGGGAATACGACTCCTGGGCTCAACTCAATGGCGTGCTTTCTCAGATCTTGATCAGTAGGAATAACCTAAAACCTTCCTAGTTGATGCAATACCCGATGAGGAACATATGGTTGGACGCTGCGGATCCCCATCAGAAGAATATAACACTCATCGGCTGCCATATATATTACTTCAGTATCGGGTAACCACCCGAACGCCCATTCAACCCGATCGGCTTCTATTGAGCTTAGTCGTGCAAGCCATGCTTCGACGCCTTCGGGGAATACATCGCCTATCATCCGTTCCTCAAAACTCCTAATACAGTTTTTTCCAGTCAACCCATGGTTCATGTATTGTGTCCGGTGATGGAGGTGTTCTTGAATCCACAATTGGAGTAACAGATTGCATCCTTGAAAGAAATTGCCCCGTTCTCGGCATACAGTCAAGGCTCGATAGATTTCGGACAAAACCAAAGGGACTACCGTACTGGTAGCCTTTTTGATTGCAACATCGGCTATTCCTACAAGACTTATCTCTATTTTCTTATCTTCGCATGGAAAAATCACAATCCCCAAGAATGTCGTTATGAATGCTAGAATTCGTCTAGCCTCCCACTTGGTTCTATTCCCTGCGTGAGTTAGTCCAAGGTTTGACTCTTCAAATCCCCGAGGAGTGTCGTACCGTTGGTATAAGAATTGGAGATCGCAACATCCTCCTAATAAATCATCATTTTTCATCTTCCGACTAATGCTTAACAAATCCAGAAACCCATGCGGAGATACCGGTCTTGGTGAAAGCAGGTACTGCCCTCTTAATTTCTCATTTAATCCTGCATAGCCTGCAATCTCCTCTAGCGTGGGTGTCAGTTTAAAGTCGACAAAACGGAACACATTGCGGGTCGGATCCCAGAACGATATCAGCGCCTCGATGATGTCTTTCCTTGGCTTGATATTCAGTAGATTAACAAAACCTCCCAGAATTCTTTCCACTATCTTTTTGCTACCGTCTTCCAAATCATTCCACCATATGTGGAGCTGCTGAGGGACCTCGCTAAAGACTGAAAATGATTTATTCTGATTCGTGCTCATCCTGCACATTTATTAAGGTGATTTGAATAAAGAAAAACAACTTTGTTTTGCTAAATAAAAAACTCAGTTTTCAATCACGGCCTTTCAACGTCTCGGGGACGAAGATTTTAAGGCTGTGGGGGTAAATTGATCAAAATCAAAAAATTGACCCAAAGGTGGCCGTTTATACGAAATCAGCCTTCCGGCGTCCCTTTCGGGAACATTCGGCTATTTTTGAAAACAGCATCACCGACTTATTTAGTACGAAAGAGTTTGTTTCGATATTTTGGTTATTTTTGCAAAAGGTGAAGTTGGACCTGATAAAGGTTGCCTACGTATCTCACATCCAATGAGAATCAAACCCACGTAGTTCGGTTTTAATAAAACAAACTACATTATTTATTTATTCATTTTACTAAAAGAACAAGTAAACTATTTTTATCTATTTCAAGAATAAAACACACTATTTTTCTTTCTTTCTTTCTTTTTTTTTTTTTTTTATTTTCCTTATCTAAAGCCGGTCAGCATGCAAGTCTGAAGCAGATAAATGCGTAGGACAAACAGGATGCAGCAGGATGGTCTTTTCATTTCAGGTCACCTGTCCTAGACGGACCCAACCCCCGTGTTGAGTCCCCTAAGTCAAATGCAACATGATGCAAATAAACGTTCCTACTAGGGATCCGGCATGAATCTTTGTTATTCTAGGTTCAAAAACCTGGGTTTATTGTTCTAGACCTGGCTTACCCGAGCGGACAACTCGAGCCGAGGAGGAGGCAACAACCCGGGAATACAGAAGCTTCACCGGTTTTGCAACTTATCCAAACCTCGTTCTAAAGTGGGAATTAGACACTATACAGAAAGAAGTCACACGAAGTGCACCCTTCTTCATGATTTAGAAGACTCAGAGAGGAGATGGGTTTCGGCACAGTTTATATGTACAATTCACAAAATATCAAAGCGGTAAAAAGCAACATTTAACACATTAAATACAAACATATAATAAGATCAGATAATAATAAGCCAAATATAACAATTATTCAAAGCTCGAATTCTTAAACCCTGAACCATTGGTTCTGGGTTAGTTATCCCTAGTGGAGTCGCCAGAGCTGTCACACCCCCTTTTTACGCTGGCCCGAGGGCGCGAAGGAGTTTTTCCAATTGAAGGACAATCGAAACGGGATACATTTATTAAGAGGTTTGGAGTCGCCACCTGGGAGATTTATGGTGTCCCAAGTCACCGGTTTGAATCCCGAATCGAGGAAAAAAGCTTGACTCTATTCAATGGTCTGCGAATCAGAAATCCGGATAAGGAATTCTGTTAACCCGGGAGAAGGTGTTAGGCATTCCCGAGTTCCGTGGTTCTAGCACGGTCGCTCAACTCTCGTATTTGGCTAAAGTACTTGATTTTAAAACATATTATCCCACAGTGCAATTATAATGTTATTTACCGCTTTTGTCTTACTACTTAAGAAAATGAACATTGTTTAAGAACATGTTTTCGGATCACGTCACATGAAATGCACCCGGATCCTCGACACCTTCTTATTCAACGTTGCTGAATTTGGATTCGGGTTGCATGAAATGCACACCCATTTTTAAGAAAGTAAAAAAAAAAATTAAACCCACACCTAAAGTGACTAACATATTACTACTTTGCGAAGGGCCATGAAACTGGCTAAACGGCTCGTACCGAAATTCTAATCATTTGAATATATACACCTTTACGAGGGCATCATGATTCATACTTTATTTAGCGGGGCTCGCCTCATTTATTTTATTTAAGGTCAATCCTAACACGACTTATGATTTTTTTTTATTTAATTGGTCTCTAATAATAAACAAAGGTCCTTAGAAACCTATCATTCTAATTTGCAATGAAACAAACCACAAAATCACGTAGGACACTATGCTGGAAAGTGAGGATGCAGTAAGAAGATGCATTAGCTATTAACTGTACATTTCCACATGACAAAATTTGTCACTGCTGCCTTCTTATTTAAAATCAACCAAGTGGCCTCCAAAATCTAACAGTTGTAACATAGTTTGACAGTCCAGACCTCATAACAGTTCGAACTAAATATTAGTTTCATCTAATGAACATACAGCTTCATCATTTCTTTGTACAAAAGGAAATAAGAAAACTGAAACAAAAAAAGATTGCAACAGCATGGCTTTGAACAGCTTTCAATTCATTTCCACAAGCTTTAAGGTTTACGAAAAATGTGTACCTGGATGATGACAATAGAAAAAAAAGGAACCGTCAGCAATAGCAACAACAGTGGCACCAGCAGTAGCAAGATAACACCAGACCAAGCTTAAGCAAACAATAGAGTCGATTTCCTCCAGAATGCTCTTTCGAATGATAACTCAGAAGCAATTGCAAAGAACCAAACAGCAATAAACAATACCCAACAGACCCTAATGAGCTTGAACTTAAACCAGAAAAGGGCTGGTAGTTACCAGAATCAACCAGCCACTTGAATCAAATCAAAAGGACCTACTGGAGCAATGAGACCCAATGTGTTCTAAGCTTTAATCTCAGGGACTGATCTTAACAGGATTAACTCTCAAAAGATATCTCACAAAGACTCTTTTTTGGATCTCTCAAGCTAATCCTTCTTAAAGCTTTCTTCACTCTCTTTTACAATGCGAATCTGTGTTTCCTTTCCCTCTCTATCACAGGAAATGTTCTCTTTTCTTCTTTACTTCCTGCCTTTTTTCCAATGCCAGAATGCTTTTCTCCTAGAAAAACTCTCACTCTAATCTCTGCTGTTCCAAAAAAAACTCCCTCCCTACTCTGTTTTTAACCCTATACTTATAGTTTTCAAATTAACTCTTGATTGATGCCACCAGCCCTAAACTAAACCCCTGCCCATCCATATCTCTGCCTAGCCCATGATATTCCCTGGCCTCCCTGACACTGGTTTTGTCACTACAATATGTCTAAGCATGGGGCATTTTTAAATTAATAATCAGGGGGCATTGGCGGGAAACTCTGCTGTACAGCAGGTTCCACCAGCAGTCCTAATGTGCACTCCATCAATTACACCCTTCAGTTCTTAACTAACAAACAACTATATCCAATTCACCACTTAATTAAAACAACAATTCAAAAGAAAAAATCTCGATCCAACAGTGATTCACAATGTGATTTACAGTGTCAATTTCTGCCGTAAAACTCCAATAAACAGACCTACGAGACTAATCGACAACATTCGTATAACTCATATAAGGAACAACAATCAATCATTGACTCAGTGATTCGAAATGCTCAGGCAAACAAAACATGAAAATGCAGAATTTAGCTACTTGACAGTATCGATTACAACCAATTCGTATTTCTATATCTTAATACACTCCGACATACAACAAAAATAAGAATGACCAAATAAAGGTCTTACGGGGTAGAAGCAGAGGAGATTAAAATCAAACACAAAACAGACACAAACGAACAACTCAATCAATACAATGAACACAACGATAAAACAGAAGGAAGAGAATGAAAAATGGGATACCTCAAGAAAAGAGATCAAAATCGGACGGACTCGGCTCCAAAGGCTTCGAGTTTGCACCCTTTTGAAGTAAACGTACTTTAATTGAAGTGTTTTTCAAACGAAAAACACTCCAATTAGAGTCTGTTTCCTTCAAATACCGTTGACCCGACGAAATCTCTAATTTTTGGGTTCTAGGGTTCTTGAGGCTTGAATTTAGAGCTTTAACATTTCTGGTAAGATACGAACTAAGCCAGGGTTAGTAGGGGTGTGAGGGAGGTGTGAGGGGTGATTGGTGTGGATTTGAGGTGGTTTGGGATGAACGTTCAAGTTCCGGCGAACTTCGAATTGATATTCGAAAGGTTCGAGCAACATTCAAGACTAACCACTGCCAGATCCATGTAGAGGGGGCTTGGGAGATTCTACGGTGTTAATTTGGGGTGGTTTGGCCTACCGGAATCGCCGTGAGGCGATTTCCGGCAGGCGGAGCACGGTGGTGGACGGCGGAGGCTTAGTTCGTCTCTAAGAGAGACGATGAAGGTAAGGGGGGTCTGGCTTAGGGGGGCTGGGTAAACCTTGAGGCTATATACTCGTGTGGGAAACGAATCCTGGCTGTTTGGTCTGATGAGATCAACGGCCTAGATTATTTCACTTATCCAAACGATGCCGTTTGGGCATCATTGAAGTCGGGTTGGTCTATGGGTAGATTGGGCCGGGCAAACTCGGGTTGTGAGGGTGAAGTGTTGGCCGTTGGATCAACTGAGTCAAACGACCCAGATGAATGCTTCCTAAACGGGTAGTAGAAGTGAATCTTGGCTATCGGATCAATTTGACATGAGCGACCAGGATTAAAGGTGAGCTGGACTGGGTTTGGAATAATTCGATTGGGCCTGGTTTTGGACTGGGTTTGGCCTCTTTGAGTCCATTCCGATTTTCTCTTTATTTTTGTTCTTTTTGTTTCCCTTTTTTTTCTTTTCTTTTATTTAAACAATTAATTAAAACTAAAAAATTTTAACAATCTCAAATTAACCTATAGAACCAAACTAACTTATAAAAATGCTAATTGACTCTCAATAACAATCACCATGTAATCAAATAGCAAAAAATAAAGTCATACAATTTGGACATTAAATGTTTAAAAATGCAAAACTACATTATTTATTTTTTGATTTTTATTTTTCTATAACAAACTTAATTACTATAAATTACAAATATGAGTTTATATGTAAAAATGCAAACATTTTTTATATTTTATATTAATCTAAATAATAGACATGCGCACGCAAAAAATGCAAATAATAAGAGAAAAATAACACAAAAATCACGAAAATCACGCACAACAGAAAACTATTTTATTTTGAATTTTTGGGAGTAATTCTCACGTAGGGCAAAAATCACGTGCTCACACGCGACGCATTAACTCCTCGAACCAGCATCCACGCACGCCAAAACTAGCCAAATTCAGTACAAATATATCAAAATAGGCTAACAGAACAACACCCAATCGAACACAATCAAATTACATGAAAAACCCCGAAGTTGCCAAAACCTGACTTTTGGTACGCTTCTCGAAAAATTACAAAAGTTACATATTCGGATTCCTTATCTCATCACGAGTCCATACATATAAAGTTTATCAATATCACACCCATTCAAATCGATGATTTACCATAATCCAGGCTTAGGGCAAAAATACCCCGTTAATCCTCTCATTTACAGTGAAATAATTGAAGATTCTAAGATAAAATCGCGTATTTAGACCACAGAACTTATCTCCAATGTTTACCCGATGAAATCCCCTCTTGAAGCTCTCCAAAATCATCCAAACGAAATGAAATTAATAGAAGAAATAAACCAATTTTGTGTAAAAAGATTCTGCCCGTGCTTCGTCGAGTTGTACCTTGCACTTGTGCTATACGAGTTATACATCCTATTGCTCCAGCAGTCCTTTTCTGTCGATCATAACTTGCAGTACAGATGTCCAAATTACGATTTCTTTAGCTTTCTAGAAACTAGACACGAAGGTCTACAACTTTTGTGTTTTGCACGTTTTGTGATTCCTTACAGATTACAAGATATCAGCTCCAAAAATAACCATAAAGCTGCTGAAAATCTGCTGCAACAGCAGCTTTTTCCAAAACCAAAAATGCCCGTTAGGCATCCGAAATCACCCCGAGGCCCTCGGGACCTCAACCAAAAACACAAACTCAACCTAATACTTTATTCAAACTTGCTCGGATCATAAAAACGCTACCTTAAACATAAAAAATTACCAAAATCCTAGAATTCGATTCAAACTTAAACTTAAACTTTCAAAATTCATATTCGCTCAAAAACCTGATCAAACGATGTCTGAATGACCTAAAAATATGCAGACATGTCCAAAATCACATAACGAAGCTACTGCAACTGTCGAAATTCCATTCCGACTCCCGGATCAAAATATCACCTATCGATCAAAATATAACTCTAAAATGCCTTCCAACCCAAATTTATGAAATTCTTCTAAAATACTAACTTCCACCATATTTCATGGGTTATCAAAAGCCCAAGTTCAAAATCATCATACGAGCATGCTGGAACTTTTAGATCCCAGTTTCAAGGTCATTTACTCAAAATTCCAATGCTAGTTCATTTCTTCAACTTTAAGCTTTCAAAATGAGAATTTTCATTTAGATTTGACTCCAAACTTCCTGAATTTTAATTCTGACCATACACACAAGTCAATATACCTGAGATGAAGCTATTCATGGCCTCAATCTGCTGAATGACGCGTCAGAGCTCAAAACGACCGGTCCGGTCGTTACAATGACTAAATAGGATGTTATCTATAATGCTCTTTACTTCTATAAAAGTAGACTGTGACTTTCCAATAATCACCTCAATTACTCTTTTTATTTTTTTAGTCAGAATCTTGGCAATAATTTTATACAGTGTAGTGCAACCAACAATAAACCTATAATCTTTCACTATTGTAGGTGCTGGGACTTTAGGTATCAGAGTGATGGCTGTACAGTTCCATGCTGGCTTCATTTTACCGGTATGAAAGAAGAATGAAACAATCTCAAAGATGTTTTGCCACATTGTTGTCCAATGCTTAGTAAAGAATTCTATAGGATAGCCATCTACTCCAGGAGTTTTGTCGTTTGCCATTTTCACTGCTTCATCCACCTCTTCATGTGTTTTCTCTTTTATTAGTTCTTGTTGGTCCTGTAATGTTAGACAATCTCCTGCTTTAATAAATCTGGTATTTGGATGTAGCTTTAACCCAGTAGCCTTCCCCATTAGCTGAGTGAAAAAGTTAGTGAACTCATTTTCCATAGCTTTTAGATAAGTGATCTTCACTTCTATATTATTATACACAGTAGTGATATTATTCTTGCTAGCTCTAATTTTTAATTTTGCATAAAAGTATTTAAAGTTTGAATCACCATAATCAATCCATGTTACTCTTGACTCCTACCTCAATATCCTTTCCTTTCTCCAATTCATGCATAGTCTGTTTTTCCTGTTATATCAGCACTTGGTTGAAAGGATCAAGAACCAGGTTAGTTTGGTACACTCCAGTCTCTTCCTTATTTGTGTTAACCTTTGCTCGTAGTTTGTCATCTCCTTGTTTAGACATTTAGCCTCATCTTTTAGCTTATGTAAGTTCTGTCAAATAACAGTCATAGGATCCTGATCAATTTGCTGTTGCCGTACACTCTCAACCATAGGTCTAAAATTCTTATGCTCCATTGTTATCGTGTATATTTTGAATGGTTTGGGATAAATAGTTTTCCTCTTCCATATTTGAACTATGATAGGAGAATGATCAAACAGTCTAAGTTCTAAAAAATCTGCTTCCACATGCCCATAGACCTTAGTCCAGTGATGAATATAAAATATTTACCTATTATATATTATTAATATTTTATTTTAAATATTATATTTAAATTATATTTTGTATTTTGCCTCTTTCTAACTATATTTGCAAAAAAAAAAATAAAAAAAAATAAATAGCAGAAGAAAAAGACAAAATGGTCGATGAAAGTCTGCCACGGCAAACACATATGAGAAATGGAAGCCTATATTGAAGCTTGGACATGTCAAAGATCACAAGTCCAAGCTCATATCGTTAGACACATCCAAGATCATGTCTTCCAAATTCAAGATCATGTCTTCAGACGTGTCCAAAATCACAAATCCAAGATCATATCCCCGGACACGTCCAAGATCACAAGTCCAAGCTCATATCCTCATACGCGTCCAAGATTACGCGTCCAAACTCATTCCTTGAATATGTTTAAATAATTTAATGCTTGATAGATTTGTTATAAATAGAAGACAATTTGGCATCGGAAAAGGGGAGAGAAGAATATTTACTTTTATCTAAAGTTCGATTTTAATTGCTTTCTTTAACTATTTTATTTTCTTTAGTAAGTTTTTGGATTTTCTAAGAGTATTGAAAATATTCTAGAATTCATTTTTATTGTGAGATTTAAATACTCCATAATGGAGTAATCTCTTTTGTTGGGATAGTTGATGAAGCTTGATATATATTTTTGTAATACTATTTCAATTTTAATACATCCTTGGCTTGAAATTTTCATTGTATAATTTATACTGTGCTGAAATAATGGTTTTTAACTAATCATTATTATCACTTCTATATATTTTATTTAAGTTATTCTTATATTCATTTTGTAATTCTCACGGAGCAAAATTAATATATAATAACTAATGAATAAAATAGTAGAGTGAGAATAATTTTTTGTAAAACTCTTATTTCAAATCTGTAATCTTGTTTGTCTTAGTTTTAATTCTCACAGAGGAATTGTTATAGGCGAGATTACTGATTTTTAGTAAAAATAGTCTCACGAAGTTTTTACTACCTTTTAGCACAATTCAAGCAAGAAAATATTTTGGTTTGATCGTCACTAGTTTTATCTCAATTAATTGCATAACCTCATGGAGTGCTATTAATTGACTTTTTCTTAGTGAGAAAATATAATTGTATTAGCAATAAGTAATTAGTCTTTTAAAAAATACATGTAGAAATTGAGATTTTATTTTAATAAGATTATCAAGTGAATTCAACGATTCCCAACTCTTTTTAAATTATAAATTTTTCGGAAATTATTTGTTTTGCTTTAATTAATTAACAAGTTTTAAAACTCACCTTTCATCAATTTGGTTCTCTCAAATAGTAGTAAAAATATTAAAAGTTTGTAGCCTAGATTAACCAATCTCTGTGGGACGATATTATAATCTATACTAGAATTTGACTGAGTACGAGCAGAAAAATCCTATGCACATTGGTCTCGTCAAAGGGGATTAGCAGGCATCTACTTCAGATTTAATATTTTGTTACTAATTTGAGAAATTATTATTATAATTATTACTATTAATATTATTGTTATTATTCCTATTTCGGTCAGTATTTTCAATATCTAGTGTTAAGTACTTCTTCCTACTACTTCTGTCATTAGTTTTCCTTAAATATATTTAGTACAATATTACTAGTACATTTATCTACAAATATCATTCTAACTTTATTTTTAATTACTATTATTACTAGTGCTATCTTTACTTATATATATTATTATACCTTTTGTTTTTCACTAACTATTTTTGTTATTGTCGAAAATTTCTCTAGTTATTTTATTGACTACTAGTACTGCTTTAGAAACTAGTGTTACTTTATTATTATTTTTTTCTTCTCTTTAAAATTTTAGGTAGTTTATGACTCGCTCTTCTATAAAAGAGTTGGTCAATTATGATCCTAAAATTGAAAAATCTCTTCGATTGTGCAGGAAAGAAAAAGCATTATCTTCCCAAAACATAGCTTGAGAAGGTATGGAGAATCAAGAAGTTGAAGACATTCAACCACCAGTCCATGTGGAGGATCAGTTTGATGAAGTAGTACCAAGGCCAGCAAACAGAATCCTAAGGGATTATGTTAGACCTGACCGCTTCAACTCTAGTGTCAGAAAATCTCCAGTGAAAGCCAACAACTTTGAAATCAGGACTGGCTTGATTCAAACGATTAAATAGCCTTGCATCATCACTGGAGACGCAAGTGAAGATCCACACAGTCATTTAATTGACTTTTTGGAACTTGTTGAAACAACTAAGTATAATGGAGTACCTCCTGAAGCTATCAAGTTAAGGCTATTTCCTTTTTCTTTAAAAGGAGATGCCAAAACTTGGTTGCGAAGTTTGCCACAAGGTTCCATCACCACATGGGATCAAATGACTCAAAAAATTTTAAATAAATATTTTTTCCATGCTAAAACCACAAAGTTAAGACAAGACATCTCTAATTTCTCGTAGCTTGACACTGGGTCAGTTTATCGGGCTTGGGAAAGATTAAAAGCAATTTTAAGAAAATGCCCACACCATGACATTTCTGAACATATGCAGTTGTATATTTTTTATCATGGGTTAAAACCCTCTTCTAGAAATGTGATTGATGCAGCTGCAGGAGGTTTTGTAATGGGAAAAACCACGGAGGAAGCATTGCAATTGTTGAACGAGATTTCTGAGAATGCCATCCAATGGCCATCTGAGCGTGTAATCATAAAGAAGGCTACTACGGTAAATCGGGTTGATGCTTTAAATACACTAACACAACAAATTGTTTCTTTAGCATAAAAGTTTGAAACTTTTTAGGTGAATACACAACAACCTAGTCAATCTGAGGCTTGTGACATGTGTGGAGAAAACCATCTGAACCATGAATGCCAAGCAAACAATCATAATGACGAACATGTCCATTCTATTGGTTATAAACCATACCCCTTTGCGAGTCAAATGGCACAAAAGCATCCAGGATTTCAATGGAGCAATCCAAATGGTGCAGAAAACTCTCAAAGCTTCCAGAAGCAACAAATACATGGTCCACCTGGATACCAGAATGCAAACCATGGTCAATCAAACTTCAGACCTTATCAGCAAGGAACTCCATATCAGCAAAGGCCTCAAAGCTCATTCAAGTCTTGATGATCTTTTGTATAAGTACATTAAGGTCATTCATGAAAAGATGGAGAGCCAAAATCCATCTCTTAAAAATTTGGAAATTCAATTAAGCCAATTGGCAGCTCTTGTTTCCGAAAAGATTCAGGGTCCTTTACCAAGCAATACAGAGAAAAATCCAAAAGAGCACCTTAAGGCCATCACCTTACGGTCAGGTAAGGAGCTTGATGAACCCTATGCAGACCTGTCAGAACAACAGGTAAATAACGGTAAGAACGTTGAAATACCTTCTAAACCATCTGAAAAGAAAGAAGTCAAGAAAAAAGAAGAAAAGAATATTGAAAAATTGAATCCTCTCCCTGTGATAATTCCTTTTACGCAAAAAATGAAAAGAGAAAAGATTGATGGCCAATTTGCAAAATTCTTGGAGATTTTAAAACAGATTCACATCACTATTCTGTTCACTGATGCTTTATTGCAAATGCCTTCATATGCCAAAATTTTAAAAGAAATATTTTCAAACAAAAGAAAATTTGAAGAAGTTTCTGTGGTAATGCTTACTGAAAAATGCAGTGCTATACTTCAAAATAAGCTACCACAAAAACTTGGTGACCTAGGCAGTTTTACAATTCAATGCACTTTGGGAGGAGTATATTTTGAAAAAGCACTCTGTGATTCTCGAGCTTCAATAAATTTGATGCCATTTTCTATCTTTACAAAATTGAATCTTGGTGAAATGAAATATATATGTGTTTCTCATCAGTTTGCAGATCAAAGTACTAAGAAACCTAAGGGAATAATTGAAAATGTGCTTGTAAGAGTAGATAAGTTTGTTTTCCATGTAGATTTTATAGTACTTGAAATGAAGGAATGTCCCGATGAACCAATCATTTTGGGTAGACCATTTCTTGTCACGGGTAGAGCAATCATAGATGTCCTTCAAGGACAACTGATTTTGAGAGTTGATGAAGAAAGAGTCAATTTTTATATGCAAAAGATATTAAGATTTTCAGCAGATGAGACGTCATCGTCGTGTTTTTCGATTGACATGCTTAGTTATCTTACAGATGAATTTAAATAGGATCAATTAATTCCAGACTCAATGGAAAGATGTTTGACCAAATCTGGCACAACACAAGATGATGATCCTATCATCAGAAGAGAAGCTGAAATACTTGAAAAAGATTCTGAAGATGAGGAGATGCAACCAGAACAAGTTCAACCAAAATTGAATTTAAAGTTCTCCCATCTCATTTAAAGTATGTTTAATATTTCTGGTAATTATTTCATCTTATCTTACTATAGGACAAGAAGAAAAAGTGATTGAAGTGTTGAAAGCACATAAAGGAGCCTTGGGATGGACTATAGAAGATATCAAATGGATTAATCCAGTTGTTTGTACTCACAGAATCCTTATGGAGGATAGCTACAGGACAATAGTCCATCCTCAAAGGAGATTGAATCCAGCAATGTAGGAAGTAGTAAAAAAGGAGATCTTAAAGCTTTTGACGACAGGTATTATCTATCCCATTTCAGACAGCCCTTGGGTAAGCCCAGTTCAGGTAGTACCAAAGAAAGGAGGTATGATTGTTATGAAAAATGAAAATAATAAACTCATACCTACTAGGATCGTAAAAGGATGGAGAGTCTGTATTGATTACAAACGTCTCAATGATGCTACTGGAAAAGATCATTTTCATTACCATTCATTGATCAAATGTTGGAAGAAAAGGCAAGATATGGTTTTTACTATTTTCTTGATGGTTATTCAGGGTACAACCAAATACCAATTGCACCTGAAGATCAGGACAAAACAACTTTCACATGTCCTCATGGAACATATGCCTATAGGAGAATGCCATTTGGCCTATGCAACGCCCCTACTACATTTCAGCATTGCCTGTCAACAATTTTTTCTGACATGACAGAAAAATTTCTTGAAATTTTTATGGATGATTTTACACTCTTTGGCAAAACATTTAAGGATTGTCTTCACCACTTGACCTTAGTTCTTAAGAGATGTGAAGAAACAAACTTGATTCTTAATTGGGAAAATTTTTATTTTATGGTTACTAAGGGAATTGTTTTAGGACATAAAATCACTGCTAAAGGGATTGAAGTTGATAAGGCTAAAATTGATCTTATAGCAGGATTACCCCCTCCCACAACTGTTAAAGGCATCAGAAGCTTCCTAGATCATGCAGGTTTTTACAGACGGTTCATAAAAGACTTTTCAAAGATTTCAAAACCGTTGACTAAGCTTTTGATGAATGATATTAAGTTTGATTTTTCAGGTAATTGTTTAAAAGCATTTGAGGCCCTTAAGGAAAGGTTATCAACCGCCCCTATAGTTGTGTCCCCAGACTGGAATCAACCTTTTGAGGTCATGTGTGATGCTAGTGATATAGCAGGTGGATCTGTTTTAGGCCAGAGAAAGGATAAGATCTTTCGTCCCATTTACTATGCTAGTAGAACAATGAATGAGGCTCAACTAAATTATGCCACAACAGAAAAAGAGTTACTAGCGGTAGTATTTGCTTTTGATAAGTGTGAGCACGTGATTTTTGCCTTACCTGAGAAGTACTCCCAGAAAATTCAAAATAAAATAGTTTCATGTTGGGCATGATTTTTGTGATTTTTTGTGTTATTTTTATCTTAAATTTGCATTTTTGTGTGTGCGTGTTTATTTATTTAAATTAGCAAAATACAAAAATATATACATTATGTGTTTGCATTTTTTTAGTGTTTAATATCAAAATTATGCGATTTACATTTAAGTGATATGTAATTATGTAGGATAATTGTAGTTGATATGTAATTATGTAGGATAATTGTAGTAAAATTAATTGTGTTATAAGTTAATATATATATATATATATATATATATACATATACATATGATACATCATGGAGTCTAGTTGTAAGACATGGGATTCGGATTGGGCCAAAATCCAATTCAATATGACCTGGCCCAAACCACTGGACCAGCCCACCCTCACCTTTGATCGATCTGAGCCGTTCAGATCATCTGATCCAACGGCTCCGATTGATCCATTCAGTTCAGTATACCAAACACCCCCCAGACCCCTCTTTCATTTTTCATTTTCACCTTCGTCTCTCGCCCTTAGAGATCAGCCTCATCGCCGCCGTGAGCCGCCGTGCTCCGCCTGCCGGAAATCGCCTCACGGCGGTTCCGGTAGGCCAATGGCCACCATCTTAACACCAAATCTTCTCCTCACCTCCCCCATTACGAATCCATCATTCCCTTACCTCGAATCATTCCGGAAATCTTCGAATCTTCATTTGAAGATTCGAGTCAAATTTGAAAACATGCCAAACCTCACAAAAATCACACCATAGCTTCCCCTCACCTCCCTCATACCCCCACAGGCTGCAGTTTTGTTCGAATCTTGTTGGAACTAGTCGAGCCCCAAAATCGCGGCTATGAACCCTAGATTCGATTCTTGCCTAATTGAGGTCTAATAGACCTTAATTGGGATGTTTTCACTATTGAAAACATCTCAATTAAGGTCCATTGGCCTCAAAGAACAAAGGTCCAAGCCAAGTTGAATCCAAGATGGGTCCGAGGCTCGTTCGAATACAATTTTTCTCCGTACATGGTATTTTTCTTTCCTTCTTCATATGTTAGTGTGATTAATGACATGAATTTTATCCTTTATCTTTTCTTTTAATTTTCTGCTTTGTTCTTCATCTCTTTGGGACCGTTTTATTTGGTCGATTTTTGTTGTTTCTTCGATTGAAAATGGATGATATACTTAGTATGATTAGGGTCGTCAAGCTAACTAGTTCATATGGATTGGTATCATGTTGTGTCGAAACCATGAATCACGAGATTTGTCGGGCTTTGTTTGTTCTTGATTGTATACGTAGGATCAATTAAGTAGTTGTCGTCATTTAGTTATATGATTTTTCCTATTGAACACTGGATAGTGATTGATGTTGCTGATTTATCAAGTGAAGCTCTTGGAATTGTTGTGATTTCAAGTTAAGTCCAGAATCTGCTGTTAGCATTAGTATAAGGTGATTAATCAGGCTTAGAATAGTTTAATACCCTGCACAACCCAGTGGAACCTGCTGTTACAGCAGGGCATTCCACCAGGTTCTCATTTAACATTTAAACTAATTAAGCCCACACTTGACAAGACTTAGTGGCTGAAAACAGAGGGGTTAGTGGGCTGGCAGAGCAGGGATGGGCAAGGTTTTGAGTGGATTTCTGCTGGTCTTTAGCTTTTAGAGATAGGGGTCTGTTTTGGTTATATATAGAGGGGTTGCAGAGAATAGAGGGACCTGGTTTTTTGGCTTTAAAGAGAGTAGCACACATTAGGAAAAGAAAGGGCAGAAATACACACAGATATAGACACTGGTTACTGTTCCATTGAGGTGTGGGGCTACTGTTGTTGTTGCTGTTATTCAGTTGTAAGGGAGGCTATTTGTTTCCTGCTGTTTGTTTGCTGAGGCTGTTGTGGTCGTGTTTGGTGCGGTTAATTCTGTTATTGCTATTGTGCTGCTGCTGTGTTGTTGTTGTATGCTGTGGTGATTTTGATTGGCTATTGTTGGCACTGTGTGTTTGCTACTGCTGTGGGTCTTGTTGGGTGCTAAGTGTTCTGAGGGATTGGTTACCATTGGTTTGTTGCTGTGTTGTTTGTTTGCTGGGCTACTGCTACTGTTTTGTTTCTCCTGTTGTTGCTGCTGGTTCATCATGCTGTTGCTGTGAACTGCCTGCCATCACTGACCTCCTTTTCTTTCTTCTTCCATACTCCAGGTACACATTTCTGTCATTACAACTTCTTGGTTCGATGAAGAATGAAGCCTGATTCTCTCTTTTAGATCTGTTTAACACATGTAGTTGTCCAATGCTTCTTATGTTTGTATGAGTACATGTAATTAAATCTATCTTACTGGTTTGGGGTTGAGAAGAATGCATTCATTAGTTTTAAGATGGAAATGTATTTAGATCGAAAAATGCACTGTTATTGGATATGTATAGAAATCTGAATTGTTCCTGTGGTATCTATGCTTGAATCTTCTCTATTCATGGCATGTGACTTCCAAATCTGTCCATACCCGATCTTGTGTTAAAGTTGAGATTAATTATCTGTCCAAGTAGGAAGTTTAGGACGATTTGAACACCCGTGAGGAATGATATCTTGAAACTTGCAAAAATATATGACATTAGCTCTTTGAGGATTATTTGAATTTAAAGTGAGTTCTTTCCACCTAGTTGTCCACCATAGACTCAAGCCTACTCACTTAATTAATTAATCGTATGTTTGTTCGAATTGGGTATAGTTGAGTAGGATTCTGTAACATTGTAGGAATTAGTGAGTTATTATTCAACTGAATGACGTAATTAGATTAAAGGAATCGGGGGTGCATTTCATGTGACCCGACCCCAATTTCGAACAAGATTAAATAAAGCGTGTCAGGAACCACAGGCGCATTTCATGTGGTGTGGCTCGTAACAAGTTTTAAATAATTTTGAATCAACTCCTAAATAAATACAGTGGGATGTAGCTCGCTTTAGATTTGAATTAGAGATGCGCCTCGAACAATAGTTACACAAATCGCAAGGCCCTCATAAAGGTACATATAAAATACTTAGATTTCGAGATGTGTCGTTTCTTAGCGAATATCATGGCCTTCTCAAAAGTGTAAATAAGTAATCGCTCTAGGCGCGCATTTTAATTCTACCTTCTTAAATACGGGTGTGCATTTCATGCGACCCAAATCCAAATCCTAAAATGTTGAATAAGAATGTGTCGAGGATCCGGGTGCATTTCATGTGACGTGATTCGAAACATATTTTTAGGCAACTTTCTCTCTCGTAAATCATAATAATAATAAAAGCGGTAAAGGGATATTAATTTGCACTAAGTACATAACTGTAAAAAATCAGATAAATGAGCCGAACATGACAGTTGAGCGACCGTGCTAGAACCACGGAATTCGGGAATGCCTAATACCTTCTCCCGGGTTAACAGAATTCCTTATCCGGATTTCTGGTTCGCGGACCGTTAAATAGAGTCAAACCTTTCCTTAGTTCGGGTTTCAAACCGGTGACTTGGGACACCATAAATCTCCCAAGTGGTGACTCCGAATCTCTCAATAAATGAATCCCGTTTTGGTTGTCCTTTAATTGGAAAAACTCTCTTTTATATTTTTGCGCCCTCGCGGGTGCGGTAAAAAAGAGGTGTGACAATAAGTTTCGATCTTACTTGCTAGGAACCAAGGTCACTATTTTTACTGATTATGCAGCTTTAAAATACCTTTTAGCAAAGGAGGATACTCGGCCTAGATTGTTAAGATGGATTTTACTTCTACAAGAATTTGACCTTGAAAAAAAAGACAAAAAAGGAATAGAAAATCAAGTAGTTGACCATTTGTCTAGATTAGAAAATCCTCCCCCCCTTGAGTTTAACGAAATAAAGGAAGAATTTCCTGATGAACATATTTTCTCAGTTAACTCAATTGTGACTCAACCACCATGGTTTGCAGATATTGCAAACTACTTGGTTAGAAAGTGGACATCCCAAGATCTATCTTACCAGCAAAGAAAAAAGCTTATATCAGATGCAAAGTATTATTTGTGGGATGAACCTTACTTGTTTAAAAATTGCGCAGATAATATCATTAGAAGATGTGTGCCTGAAGGTGAGATGAGCAAAATTTTATATCACTATCATGATGGAGAAATTGGAGGATATTATGCGGCAAATCGAACAGCCTTTAAAGTTTTGGATGCGGGATTTTTTTGGCCGACTCTCTTTAAAGATGCCCGAGCATATGTTGCACTATGTGACAGGTGTCAGAGAACATGTAACATCACTAAGATAGATGAGATGCCATTGCAATCAATATAGGTATGTGAGATATTTGATGTTTGGGAAATAGATTTCATGGGTCCTTTTCCTTCTTCTCATTCTTTTGAATATATCCTTGTGGCCATGGATTATGTGTCAGGATGACTTGAAGCCATCCCCACAAGGAAAAATGATGCTCAAACTGTGTGCAATTTTCTCAAGAAAGATGTTTTTACCAGATTTGGCACACCACGATTCATTATTAGTGACCAAAGGACTCATTTTATTAATAGACAATTTTCTGCTTTGCTAACAAAATATGGTGTGACTCATAAAATAGGAAGACCATATCATGCTCAAACTCAAGGGCAAGTTGAAGTTTCCAACCGTGAGTAAAAAAGAATTCTTGAAAAATGGTTGGAATCTCAAGAAAAGACTGGACTTTAAAATTAGATGATGCATTATGGGCATACCGAACGCCATTTAAAACACCTATTGGAACTTCCCCATATAGATTAGTCTTTGGAAAAGCTTGTCATTTTCCAGTTGAATTAGAACACAAAGCTTTTTGGGCACTGCAAGCACTAAACTTTGAATTAACCTCTACTGGTAAAAATAGATTTTTTCAGGTTAATGAGTTGGAAGAACTGAGATTAGCAGCTTATGAAAATGCAAGAACTTTCAAAGAAAAAACAAAAAACTAGCATGACAATTTGATCCGACAGAAAAGTTTTCAAGTGGGAGATCAGGTACTTCTTTACAATAGTCGACTCAGGCTATTCCCGGAAAAGTTGAAATCCAGGTGGACATGTCCTTACAATGTTACAGATGTAACTCCATATGGTACAATTGAAATTTAGCAAAAAAAATGGAGGAGACAAGTTTAAGGTGAACGGACACATGCAAAAAATGTACTTTGGAGGACATTTTGAGCAAAATTCGTCGGTCACTTTGATAGACTGATGAATCTCAAAATTAATAGGTCGAGTTGACGACTTTAAACTCAGAACTATGATACCCTACCCGTAGCCATTGAGGGTGGAGCAATGGAGCCTCATAAGTCCGATATAGATTTGGATGATTAAATGCTTAATCAATTAATCTAGTCAATATCCAGGTTATTGTACAACCGAAATATTTAATTGTCACGACCCCAAAACCCGGTCATGGTGGCGTCCAGCATATTGCTAGGCCAGCCTGACCATTCTCGCACAACATCGAGCTATTAGCTCATATTTTAATTTCAAAATCAGTATTTAACAATAATAGAAATACGATGTTTTAGCATAAGTTGCAAAATAAACCCAACACAGTAATAATATCTCCCACAGATCTGGAGTCATAAGCCGTGAGCCTCTACCAAAAATACAATACTATACTGAGAATAACTGTATTTGACAAAATACTGAAAAGTCTAAAATAACAGAAGATAGAAGGAAATGTGAGGTCCTGCGGACGCTAGCAGCTACCTCGACAATCCGGAGTGATTACTGAATCAGCTGGGGAATCAGCCCTGCTGCGATGCACCTGGATCTGCACACAAGGTGCGGGGAGTAGTGTGAGTACTTCCAATCTAGTGGTAATAAATACGGGTAAGATAGTGAAGATAAGAACACCCAACATAACACTAAGCAAGACTATATACTAATCTCCTTTTCACCATTTTTTAATAGTACAAATCTCAGAAACATCAATTATAGCTAAACAGTACAACATGTATATCTAAATGCAATGCAAATGTATGAACATGACTGCTACGGCGCGTAGCCCGATCCATTTGGGTACCCGCGCTCACTGTGGGGGTTTAGACTCCGGAGGGGCTCCTACAGCCCAAGCGCAATATCAATGATATGTTGCGGCACGCAGCTCGATCCACTATCAGTCCAACTATATGCAATGCAAGCCTCACAGGCACAGAAATATCATTTGAAATTTCTTTTTATTAATAACTGTAGAAAATAGTGTTTCAGAAATACTAGAGTTTGGAAAAATAATTTAGACAGTGTATAGCTCAGGACTGACATCAACATAACATGCTATAATCACAAAAGATATGATAACGATCCTCATGGGATTAAAATAACTGGCTCACAGTCCAAAGATATCCACATCCATCCAAGTAGGAGGTTTACCAGCTCAATAATAGCCAACAAAACAGTATAATATTACACATTTGGACTAAGCCATAGTCCCTAATCATAATCGACCCCGCACTCACAGTAGAGTACGTATATCGCCTCAATATAGCGTCACATAGTGATATATCGGGGTTTCGAACCCTCAGGTCATTACCCATACCCATTACTCACCTCAACGCGACTCGAAAGCTAGCCCGCAATACCCTTGCCACAAGAATCGGTCCCCACAGTTGCAGAATCTGATCAAAACCAATAGGAATTCATTAAAATAGGCTAAAGGAACATAACACAATCGGAATAACTCGAATTACACCAAAAATCATGAAGTTGCCAAAACCCAACCCCCGGGACCGCTTCTCGAAAAATTACAAAAGTCACATTTTCAGAATCCTTATCTCGATACGAGTCCATACATATAATTTATGAAAATCGGACTCCATTTGCCAATTCAAATTAGTGATTTTTTATAACCCGGGAGCAAAATCCCCCATTGATACACCTTAGTTCTTCCAGTTCCAGAGGTTAACTCCATAATTTATCAATATATTAACATAAATTGAGTCCATGAGCGCTTACCTGATGAATTCCCTCGATTTCCTCCTCAAAATCGCCAAAATTGCGTTCGAAGCCCCAATTGGGTTAAATGTTCTGAAATTTCGAACCCTTCTATTCATTAATCCCTGGTCGTTTTTCGCTTCTGTGACCTTCACTAAGGCTCCTCACCGCTTCTGCGGTTCAGGTCTCGCGCCTGCGAGACCGCTTAAGCGGGTTTCTTTCCGCTTCTGGGAGCCTACCCAACAGGCCCATTTCCGCTTCTGTGGAACATTTCTCGTGCCTGCGGTTCCGCCCCTACGACCAGTTGTTCGCTTCTACGGAAATCTTCACTGGCCACCCCTGAGCTCGCTCCTGCAATCAAAATTCCACTTCTGAGGAGCCACTTCTGCGGTCCCCTATCCGTAGAAGCGAAAACCTCTACTGCAATATACACCAGCAGTTCCAAACTTCAAATTTTCATCCGTTTCACCCTCCGAAAATATCCCGAGGCCCCCGAGACCTCAACCAAAAATACAAATCCACTCCAAATTATTACACAAACTTGTTCCAATCATAAAAAGACACCCCCAAACACACGAATCATCAAATTAAGGCTGGTTCAAGCCTAAGATTCAACCAAAACTTCCGAAACCTACATTCTATCAAACACTCGACCAAACAACGTCCGAATGACCTGAAAATTTGCAGACATATCCAAAATTACCTAGCAAAACTACTACAACTGTCGAAATTCCATTCCGACTCCCGGGTCAAAATCTCACCTATCGACCGGATTTCGCCAAAATTCCAACTTAGCCAATTCAAGCCTATTTCTACACCGGACCTTCAAATTCAATTATGATCGCTCCCCTAAGTCACAAATCACATCCCGAAGCTAGTCGAATCATCAGAATTCAATTCCGATCCCTCTAACCACATAGTTAACTCCATGTTGACTTTTCAGAAACAAGCTTCACTCTAAAAGGCTATATGCCTTATTTTCAACCAGAATTAATCCCAATTCACCCGATAGACTCTAAAACGGATATAGAAACATGAAACAATATAATAAGGGGATAACAGGGTGGTAGCTCTGATGACAACGGGCCGGGTCATCACATTCTCCCCAACATAAGCAAATGCTCGTCCTCGAACGGGTCAAAAAACATACCTGGAGACTCAAGTGAGGATATCTGCTCCGCATCTCCTGCTCGATCTCCCAAGTGGGATCCTCCACGGGCCGACCTCTCCACTAAACCTTCAATGACGCAATATCCTTGGACCTCAATCTCCGCACCCGATGACCCAATATAGCTATAGGCTCCACATCATAAGTCAAGTCATCATCAAGCTGAAATTTACTGAAATCCAACACATGCGATGGGTCACCAACATATTTCCGCAGCATAGATACGTGAAACACTAGATGAACTCCTGATAGACTGGGTGGCAAAGCAAGCATATAGGCCACCTCTCCAATCCTCCTGAGAATCGCTAAAGGGCCAATAAATCCCGGACTGAGCTTTCCTTTCTTCCCAAACCTCATGACGCCTTTCATAGGCGTAACCTTCAGTAAGACCTTCTCACCCATGGAATATGACACATCCCGAACCTTCTGGTCCGCATAACTCTTTTGGCGCGACTGGGCTGTGCGAAGTCTCTCCTGAATCACCTTCACCTTGTCCAAAGCATCCTGAACCAACTCTGTCCCCAACAACCTAGCCTCACCGGGATCGAACCAACCAACTGGAGATTTACATCGTCTTCCATACAAAGCCTCATATGTCGCCATCTGAATACTATATTGGTAGTTGTTGTTATAGGCAAACTCTACGATAGGTAAATAATCATCCCATGAACGACCGAAATCAATAACACAAGTGCGCAACATATCCTCAAAGATTCGAATGGTACGCTCGGACTGTCGTCCGTCTGGGGATGAAATGCAGTACTCAACTCAACATGCGAGCCCAACTCATGCTAGAATGTTCTCCAGAACTGTGAAATAAACTGAGTACCTTTGTCTGATATGATGGAAACGGGAACTCCATGCAATCTCACAATCTTCCAAATGAATATCTATGCTAATCGCTCCAATGAGTATGTAGTACACACAGGAATAAAGTGAGCTGACTTGGTCAGCCTGTCCACAATCACCCAAACTGAATCGAACTTCCTCGCTGTCCGAGGGAGTCCACTAAAAAAGTCCATAGTGATCCTTTCCCACTTCCACCCGGGAATCAATACGCTAAAACACACCACTAGGCCTCTGATGCTCTTACTTGACCTGTTGACAGTTGAGGCACCGTGCTACATGACTCACAATACCCATCTTCATCTTTTTCCACCAATAATATTGTTTCAAGTCCTGGTACATCTTCGCGGAACCTGGATGGATAGAATACCACGAGCTATGGACCTCCTCCAATATCAACTCACGAAGGCCATCAACATTGGGCACGCATATCCGGCCCTGCATCCTCAATACACCATCGCTATCTATAGTGACATCTCTAGCGTCATCATGCTGAACTTTGTCCTTAAGGACAAGAAAGTGTGGATCATCATACTGGCGCTCACAAATGCGATCATATAAGAAAGACCGAGAAACAACGCAAACGAACACCCCTACTGGGCTATGAAATATCCAACCTCACTAGAGATTGGCCAACGCCTGAACATCATATGCAAATGGTCTCTCCCCAACTGGAATATACGCCAAGCTGCCCATACTAACCGCCTTTCGGCTTAAACCATCGGCCACCATATTAGCCTTCCCCGGATGATATAGAATAGTGATGTCATAATCCTTGAGCAACTCAAGCCATCTTCGCTGTCTCAAATTAAGAGCCTTCTTTCTGAACAAATGTTGGAGACTACGATGATCAGTATACACCTCACAAGACATACCGTACAAATAGTGCCTCCAAATCTTCAAGGCATGAACTATGGAAGCTAACTCCAATTCATGAATAGGGTAATTCTTCTCATGAGGCTTTAACTGATGAGAAGCATAAGAAATAACTCTACCCTCCTGCATCAATACACAACCTATCCCCACTCTCGAGGCATCACAATATACGGTATATGAACCTAAAGCTGATGGAAAGACTAACACTGGAGTTGTGGTCAAAGCTGTCTTGAGCTTCTGAAAACTCTCCTCGCACTCATCTGACCACACGGATCGTGCACCCTTCTATGTCAACCTGGTCAAAGAAGAAGCAATGGATGAAAATCCCTCAATAAATCGGCGATAATACCTTGCCAAACCAAGGAAACTCCTGATCTCCGTAGTTGAGGACGGTCTAGGCCAACTCTGCACCGCCTCTATCTTCTTCGGGTCAACCTGAATACCTTTTCGAGACACCACATGACCCAGAAAAGCTACTGATTTGAGCCAAAACTTGCACTTGGGAAACTTAGCATACAATTTATCCTCCCTCAATCTCTGCAACACACCGCTCAAATGTTGAGCATGCTCCTCCTGGCTATGAGAGTATACCAGAATGTCATCAATGAACACGATCACGAAAGAATCCAAATATGGCCAAAACACACTGTTCATCAGATGCATGACGCGGTTGGGCATTGGTCAGTCCAAAAGACATCACAAGAAACTCATAGTGCCCATACCTCAACCTGAATGTAGTCTTCGTAATATCAGAATCTCTAATCTTCAGCTGATGATAGCCTGAACGAAGATCAAACTTCGAGAACACCCTCGATCCCTGGAGCTAATAAAATAAATCATCAATGCGCGGTAGATGATACTTGTTCTTCACTGATACCTTGTTCAGTTGTCTATAATCAATGCACATCTGCATAGAACCATCTTTCTTCTTAACAAATAACACTGGTGCACCCCACGGTGACACACTAGGGCGAATGAATCCCTTATCTAAAAGCTCTTGAATTTGTTGTTTCAATTCCTTCAGCTCAACTATTGCCATCCGCTAAGGAGGAATAGAAATGGGCTGAGTGCCCAACACCAAATCAATACCAAAATCGATGTCCCTGTTCGGCAGCATACCCGACAGATCTGATGGGAACACATCTGGGAAGTCCCTTACAATGGGCACAAAATCAATACTAGGAGTATTAGCTCCCACATCTCTCACAAATGCTAGATACGACAAACACCCTTTTTCAACCATTCTCTAAGCCTTTAAGAATGAACTAACACGGCTAGGGACATAATCAATTGAACCCCGCCACTCAATCTGAGGAATACTAGGAATAGGCAATGTAACTGTCTTGGCATGACATTCCAAAATAGCATGGCATGGGGACAACCAATCCATGCCCAAAATCACATTGAAATCCACCATACCTAACAATAGCAGATCCACTCGGGTCTCCAGACCCCCAATAGAAACAACACAGGATCGATAAACGTGATCCACAATAATCGTATCACCCACTGGGGTAGATACATGAACAGGCAAATCAAGACTACTACGGGTCGCACCCAAATGATGTGAAAAATAAGAAGACACGTACGAATATGCGGACCCGGGATCAAACAAAATAGAAGCACCTCTGTGACAAACTAAAATGATACCTGTAATCACTGCATTTGAGGCAACAACATCACGCCTCTCAGGAAGTGCATAAAAATATGCCTGACCACCACTCGATCGCTCCTCACCCTTGGGGCAACCACGAGAAGACTGACCTCCACCTCTACTAGCCTGAGATGTTGCTGAAGAGGAGGGTTGATCCCTCTGCCGAGACCTATCCCTACGAAGTCGAGGGCAGTGCCTCCTCATGTGGCAAAGTTCGCCACACTCAAAACAACTGCCAGGTGGTGGAGAAGGGGACTGAAGGGAATGCCTCGCCGCAGATGAACCCTGGGCCAAAGAAGTAGGTGTTGAACTCTGAGTTGGGAGGGAACTGAGTGAAGACTGGCCCTGCTGGAAACCCTGACGGCCACGGCTAGAAGAAGCTCCACTATGCTCCGGGCGGCCTGACTGAGAAGGTCTAGATAAACGACCTCTGCCCTGATGAAACTTCCCCTAGATGGAGCACCACTAAAGCTGCCAGAACCTCGAGGCCTATTGGACTCCCTCTCCTCTCGCTTACGGTGATGATCTGCCTCAATAGAGCGTGCCATATCAACAACCTGCTCAAAAGATGCTGCCAATACCCTCTCACTGGTCATCAAGATACGAATAGAGTAGTTGAGGCCATCAATGAACCTCCTGATCCTCTCCCAATCTGTCGGGATCATCCAAATAGCATGCCTAGCCAACTGAGTATACCTCAACTCATACTGAGTCACTGTCATATCACCCTACACTAGCCACTCAAACTGGCAACGTAGCTCATCTCGACGGGGCTGTGGTACATACTTCTCTAAAAAAAGAGTGGAAAACTGCTGCCAAGTAAGGGGTGCTGCCCCTGCAGACCTACGCCTCTCAAACTCCTCCCACAAAATGAATGCTGGACCAGAAAACTGGAATGTAGTAAATGAAATACCACTGGACTCAAGAATCCTCGCTGTACGCAACATCCCCTGACACTTGTCCAAGAATCCCTGGGCATCCTCGCCCTCAATACCACTGAATGAAGGTGGTTGTAGTCTACCAAATCTCTCCAATCAATGCTGCTCGTCGTCAGGCATCACCGGTACAACATACTCTGAGGCTGGCGCAACTGGCGCAACTGGAACAGTCGGTGCAACTACCTGAGCTGGGACTGCCTCTCGTGTCTGAAGTCCCTGCGCAACCTGCTCTAGTGTGCGAGCTGCGGGGGCCTGATGACCACCCCCGGTATGAGATGTCACTGATGTATTAGTAGCTGAAACAACCTGAGCCAACCCAGTACAAACTGATAATATTTGGGCCGAAGTATCCTGTAGGCCAAGAATAACAATAAGTACTGCCGGTGCCTGAACGGGTACTGCTGGAGCCTCAGCCATTGGGGTTGATCCTGGATAGGGGCAACAGGTGGGGCTACTGGCACTGCCCCTGCCACTCTACCATGACCTCGACCATAGCCTCGACCATGTCCTATAGCTAGTGGCAATGGTGGTCGTCCACCTCGTCCTGTAGCACGAGTCCTCGCCATCTGCAAGAGAATAGAATACAAAAGTTTAGTTCTCGAAACAACAATACCGCACGATAGAGTTCAAGAAATATGAAGTATTTCCTAAAGGTCTGCAGCCTCCTGAGGATAAATACAGACATCTCCGTACTGATCCACGAGACACTACTAACTGGCTCAAGACTCATGAGGACTAGTAACCTAGGCTCTTATACCAACTTGTCACGACCCCAAAACCCGGTCATGACCCCAAAACCCGGTCGTGATGGCGCCCAACACATTGCTAGGCCAGCCTGACCATTCTCGCACAACACCGAGCTATTAGCTCATACTATACTTTCAAAATCAGTATTTAACAATAATAGAAATGCGATGTTTTAGCATAAGTTGCAAAATAAACCCAACACAGTAATAATATCTCCCACAGATTTGGAGTCATAAGCCGTAAGCC
The DNA here is from genome assembly GCA_032618575.1 of Nicotiana noctiflora. Taxonomy (NCBI): domain Eukaryota; kingdom Viridiplantae; phylum Streptophyta; class Magnoliopsida; order Solanales; family Solanaceae; genus Nicotiana; species Nicotiana noctiflora. The sequence continues at coordinate 100,630 of JASVEL010000243.1, forward strand.
TCTACCAATAATACAATAGTATACTGAGAATAATTGTATCTAACAAAACACTGAAAAGTCTAATATAGCAGAAGATAGAAGGAAATGTGAGGTCCTGCGGATGCTATCAGCTACCTCGACAATCCGGAGTGATCACTGAATCAGTTGGGGAATCAGCCCTACTGCGATGTACCTGGATCTGCACACAAGGTGCAAGGAGTAGTGTGAGTACTTCTAACTCAGTGGTAATAAATATGGGTAAGACAGCGAAGATAAGAACACCCAACATAGCACTAAGCAAGGCTATATACTAATCTCATTTTTACCATTTTTAACAATATAAATCTTAGAATCACAATTACAGTTAAACAGTACAACAGTTATATCTAAATACAATGCAAATGCATGAACATGACCGCTACAGTGCGTAGCCCAATCCATTTGGGTACTTGCGCTCACTGTGGGGGTTCAGACTCCGGAGGTACTCCTACAGCCCAAGCGCAATATCAATGATATGCTGTGATGCGCAGCCCGATCCACTATCACTCCAGCTACAAGCAATGCAAGCCTCACATGTACAGAAATATCATTTGAAATCTCTTTTTATCAATAACTGTAGAAAATAGTGTTTCAGAAATACCAGAGTTTGGAAAACCATTTTAGATAGTGTTTAGCTAAGGACTGATATCAACATAATATGCTATAATCACAAAAGCTATGATAACGATCCTTACAGGATCCAAATAACTGGCTCGCAGCCCAAAAATATTTACAACCATCCAAGTAGGAGGTTTACCGACTCAATAATTGCCAATAACATAGTATAATATTACACAGTCGGACTAAGCCATATTCCCCAATCACAATCGACCCCACACTCACAGTAGAATATGTGTCTCACCTCGATACAACATTACATAGTGATATATCGGGGTTTCGAACCCTCAGGTCATCACCCATACCCATTACTCACCTCAACTCGGCTCAAAAGCTAGCCTGTAATGCCCTTGCCATGAGAATCGGTCTCCATGGGTGAAAAGTCTTATCAAAACCAATATGAATACATCAAAATAGGCTAAAGGAATATAACCCAATCGAAATAACTCGAATTACACCAAAAATCATGAAGTTGCCAAAATTCGACCCCCGGGCTCGCTTCATGAAAAATTACAAAAATCACATTTCCAAATCCTTATCTCGACACGAGTCCATAGATATAAAGTTTATCAAAATTGGACTCTGTTTGCCAATTCAAATCAGTGATTTTCTATAATCGAGGCTTAGAGCAAAATCCCCCATTGATACACCTTAATTCTTCCAATTTCAGAGGTTAGCTCCATAATTTATCAATATATTAACATAAATTGAGTCCATCAGTGCTTACCTGATGAATTCCCTCGATTTCCTCCTCAAAATCGCCAAAATCGCCTCTTAGTTCGAAGCCCCAAATGTGTTAAATGTTCTAAAATTTCGAACCCTTATGTTCATTAATCCCTGGTCGTTTTTCGCTTCTGCGACCCTAGGCTCGCTTCCGCGAGATCACTTCTGCGATAGCACTGTCGCTTCTGCGATAGCACTGTCGCTTCTGCGACCTTCACTAAGGCTCCTCACTGCTTCTACGGTTCAGGCCTCGCACCTGCGAGACCGCTTAAGCGGGTTTCCTTCCGCTTCTGCGAGCCTACCCAACATGCCCATTTTCGTTTCTGCGGAACATTTCTCGCGCTTGTGGTTCCGCCCCTACGACCAGTTGTCCGCTTCTGCGAAAATCTTCATTGGCCACCCCTGAGCTCACTCCTGCAATCAAATTTTCGCTTCTGCGGTCCCCCATCCGCAGAAGTGAAAACATTTGCTGCAATATACACCAACAGTTACAAACTTCCAATTTTCATCCGTTTTACCCTCCGAAAACATCCCGAGGCCCCTGGGTCCTCAACCAAAAATACAAATCCACTCTAAATCATCACACAAACTTGTTCCAATCATAAAAACACACCCTCAAACACACAAATCATCAAATTAAGGCCGGTTCAAGCCTAAGATTCAACCAAAACTTCCGAAACCTACATTTTATCAAACACCCGATCAAACGATGTCCGAATGACCTGAAAATTTGCAGACATATCCAAAATCACCTAACGAAGCTACTGCAACTGTTGGAAACCATTTTAACTCCCGGATCAAAATCTCACCTATCGACCGGATTTTGCCAAAATTCCAACTTAGCCAATTCAAGCCTATTTCTACACGAGACCTCCAAAATCAATTCCGATCGCTCCCCTAAGTCACAAATCACCTCCTAAAGCTAGCCAAATTATCATATTTTGATTCCAAGCCCTCTAACAACATATTCAATTCCAAATTGGCTTTTCAGAAACAAGCTTCACTCTAAAAGGCTATATGCCTTATCAATACAAAAAGAAACAGCATTTGGCGACGGAATTTAGCGACAAACCTTATTCCGTAGCAAAATAACGACGGATTAGCGACGAATTTTTTAACTTGTTGCCAAATAAACTACAAAAAGAATTGTTTCAAAATATAGCGACATAATAGCGACTAAACCATTTTTCGTCGCTACAATTGGCGCTAAATATTGGCGCCCTCATTTTACCTACAAATTTAGCGACGGAAGCGGGGCGACAAAAAATATTAGAATATAGCAACGGATTTAACGTCAAAAAATCCGTCGCTGAAATCATTTTATTTATCTTTGTTGATTGCTAGAAAAAAAATTTGTCGCTAGTTTCCTTAAAATAAAGCGTCTTTAGACGATGATAGCAACTTCTGTCGCTATGTCGTCGCTAATTTCTAATTCCAAAGCAAATTCTCAATTTTAAAACTACACGGATGAATACATTTGGAGGAGCCATCTTATATCGACAAGACCTAAAACCCTAGTAGACCTAAGAGAGCCGCCACCCACCCACCGTGAACCCAAGTCCATATCGGAAAACACCCCTTCAACAGCAACTCCCAAAAATCGAAACCCTCCACCACACCCCTCGTCACTCTACCAAACCAGCGCCGCCCCCGCTCCGCTCACAACTACATCGGAATACAAATAGCCATAACAGCCTTGTACCCTCGCCGAAAAGACCCCCTACTCCTCTCTCCAATTTTCTGGAAAATTTGGACAGAATCTTAGTAAATTTCTCTGTTAACTCCTTGATTTTGATTTGAGTTTCGAAGTGATGGAATTCAAATGAGTGAAGGTGCCGTATTCGTGGGTGCTCGTTTAATGTCGTCGAGTTTTGAAGTGTCTGTTTCGTCGCTGATTTGATGGAATACACTTCTGTTCATTGAGCGTTAATTACTACCTTCAAGTGCATTATTTTACAAACATTGAATTGATTAAAACTCCCTCTTCCAGGTTCGATTTTTTAGTTCTCCGCTCAACTTATCTTCTTTAAAACTTATGTGTTGTTTGTGTTGAAGTGTATGTTCGATCCATATTAATCATATTTTTCTTGGTTAATTATCCTCACATCAATTGGTTTGGATTTAAACGAACCAGCATGTGCTGAAATTTGTCATGAAATCTGGGATTGGGTTATGTTTAAAGGGGAGATGTTTAGGTTGCCTTTAAATTTATGAATCTGTTACTCTCATTCAATTGTTTTGAGATAGAGTTTGATATAATTTTATCGTTGTTTATTCTTATTCTCTTTTATTTAACTGCTAAGAGCATGCTTAGGCCGACCACACTCGGGTAGGCGAGTGTGGTGAGTTCTCATGTCTTTGTTCTGTTGATTGTGTTTTTTCTATTATATTGGTTAATTGAATAATTTATAAATTACATTTTGGGGCATTCTAATCAGTATCATTTTTGATTTATGTAATCCTTAATATATATCATTTCATTTGTCTAATTGAGGTTCTTTTTTGGTCAAAGAAAGGAACCGAGCATTTCAAGATTTGTTTTCACTCGAAGATTGTGGTATTAGTATTCTCATCTTATTCTAATGTCAAATTGTTGTTTTTTTAGAAAGCATTCTGATGTCTTATTAAATAAAAAGAACTCTAAGGTTGTTTTTATTTTAATATTAAATAGGAACATGGACAATCTAGAGCGTGATTGGATGTACAAAAGGTTAGATGGCCGAGGGGGTATTAATTCAAGTTTCATAACTGGTGTGAACAAGTTTCTCCAGTTTGCTTGTTCTCAACTCAATCGCATGAGTGGTGACAATGTTAGATGTGCATGTAAAAGATGTCACAACATTAAATACATGAATGTTGAAACTGTTAAATTGCACCTTTATCGGTATGGATTTGTTGAGAACTATTTTCATTGGAAGTATCAAGGCAAAAAAGATGTGACCGGTGAGATGTCTTCTAGTAGTGATATTCATGGTGACGCGCAACCTGGATCAGGAAATGAGAATCCATATCGACAAATGATCTTGGATGCAGCTGGACCCAATTTTGGCTATGGTTTGAGCTGGCAGTCTTATAATAATACTGAACCAGAACCATCTCATTCTTATGAACCTTCAATGGAGGCGGAGCCTAATCCTTCAATGGATGTCAAGCCTAATCCTTCAATGGAGGAGGAGCTTGATCCTTCAATGGAGGAGGAGCCAAATCTTTAGTGCCAAAGGTTTTGTGATTTGCTACAGGCCGCTGATGCCAAATTATACCCTGGTTCTTCCCTCTCTCAACTCGCAGTGGTTTCCAGGATGCTAAATATTAAAATGGAGAATACTTTATCACAAAGAGGTTATAACCAAATGATGCAATTGTTGAAAGAGGCTTTACCAGAAGATAACACAATGCTTGATAATTATTACGAGACCAAGAAGCTAATGCGTAGCTTGGGTTTGCCAGTTGAAAAGATTGATTGTTGTAATTCTGGATGTATGTTGTATTGGGGTGAAGATGAGGACCTCACATTTTGCAAGGTTTGTGGCCACCAGAGGTACAAACGTCGTGTCGGTTCTCGTAAGAGGAAATTAACCCCTTACAAAAAATGTATTATTTTTCGTTGATTCCTAGATTGCGGAGATTATATGCATCTCATGCTATAGCCGCTGATATGAGATGGCATCATGAGCACATACAAGAGGAGGGCGTAATGTGTCATCCATCATACTCTGAGGTTTGGAAGCATTTCAATGAAACTCATCCTTTTTTTGCTGCAAACCAAGAAATGTGAGGTTGGGATTATGTACTGATGGTTTTCAGCCCTTTGGTCATTCAGGGAGGAAATACTCATCCTGGCCAGTGATTGTCACTCCATACAATTTTCCTCCAAGGATGTGTATGAAAGAGGTGTACATGTTCTTAATTGTCATTGTTCCAGTGACAAACAACCCTAAATAAAAAATTGATGTTTATCTACAACCTTTAATAAAGGAATTGACCTTGTTGCGGGAGACGGGTGTAGAAGCATTTGACATCTCAAAAAAACAAAATTTTCAATTAAGGGCCGCTTTGATGTGGACAATCAATGATTTTCCAGCATATTCTATGTTATCTGGATGGAGTACTGCTGGTAACTTAGCATGTCCTTATTGTATGGAGGAAGCACAATCATTCAGATTATGTCATGGTGGGAAAACAACTTGGTTTGACAGTCATAGAATGTTTCTTGACCAAAATCATCCGTTTAGGAGAGATCGCAAAAACTTTCGTAAAGGTCAGACTGTTAGAAGGCTACCACCACCCCTTAGGACGGGAGAGGACATCTTGAACCAAATTTGTGAGTTGGGACTGAGAAAAGTAACTGAGATAGATGCAGAAGAAGTTAATGGGAGAAAATCTAGGTGTTGTGGATGGAAAAAAAGAAGCATCTTTTGGGATTTGCCTAATTGGAGCTCTAACATGATCCGCCATAATCTCGATGTCATGCATATTGAGAAGAACATCTTTGATAATGTATTTAACATAGTTCTTAACGTTGATGGCAAAGCACAAGACAATCCAGAGGCACGTGAAGATATGGTAAACTATTTGCGATCGACCACAATTGGCAAAGAATCCTATTGATGGAAGTTATCCCAAAGCTGCATATACAATAGAGAAGAATCAAAAAATTGCCTTGTTCAATTGGTTGGAAAATGTGAAGTTTCCAGATGGGTATGTTTCAAATTTGAGTCGGTGCCTTGACATAGACAAGTATAAATTATTTGTTATGAAAAGTCATGATTGCCATGTGTTCATGCAACGATTAATGCCTATTGCCTTTCATGAGCTACTTCCTAGTAACGTGTGGCAAGCACTTACGGAATTGAGCTTATTTTTTAAGGATCTCACCTCGACTGTTATTCGAGTGGTGGACATGGAGAGATTAGAGGCAGACATCCCACAGATCTTGTGTAAGTTGGAGCTTATATTTCCTCTTGGATTATTTAACTCAATGGAACATGTGCCTGTACACTTGCCATATGAAGCAAGGATTGCTGGACCTGTACAATACAGATGGATGTATCCTTTTGAGAGGTTATGAACTTTTTATGCTCTTATTATGACAAAAATGATACACATTACTTTATGAATTTGATGGTCTATTAATTTACTTGTATAGGTACCTTCGTACTCTTAAAAAATGATAGGGAATAAAGCTAGTGTTGAGGGTTCAATTTGCGAAGCATACTTGATGATGTAATCAACACAATTGTTTTCTCATTATTTTGGACCTCATGTCATGACACGTAATCATAATGCAGCCCGTAATGATGATGGTGGTGTTATGGAAAATATTGAAGAAAATTTATCAATATTCACCCATCCAGGCCGACTATCGGGGGAAGCAAAAAAGAGAAGTTTGTCCCTTGAAGAAATAAAGGCAGCCCAAACTTATATTCTACTAAATTGTGTAGAGGTTGAGCCGTTTGTAAGGTATTATTTTTTAATAATAATAAATATATTTATATATTTTGAGTATGTATTTAACTTATTTTGTTGCAATGAATTATGTACATACAACGGTTGCAAGAAGAATTCCCCAACCTATCTCAGGATCAAATAAATGAGAGTCTCGAAACGTGTTTTGCTATATGGTTCAAGGAATATGTAAGACTATAAATATCATTATCTTTTAAGCAATTATGTTCTTAAATGGCTTGTTATATTAAACCAAGTCTTATAATTTTTTTGAAATAGGTTTGATGCAACCACATTGAGAACAAATTCTTGCGTAGTCTTGTTCATGGACCATTAATCAGCGCAAAATGTTATCCGATGTATTTTGTTAATGCATACAAATTTCACACGGAATGTCATGATAGTGCAAGGTCAATAATTAATAGTGGAGTTTGTATCTCAGATCCAAATGTTGGTGACTATTATGGACGGATACAAGAGATTATACAATTGGAATACCGCGAAGAACCTTTAAAGCAAATCGTGTTATTCAAGTGTGAATGGTTTGATCCGACTGTGAATGTCGGTGTCAAACAGCATAGCCAATACAAACTAGTCGATGTGAACCATCACCGTCGTTTTAACAAGTACGAACCTTTTATTCTTGCGATGCAAGCAACTCAAGTGCGTTATATGCCTTATCCTAGCACAAAAAAGGACAAGGATGATTGGGTAGCTGTTTTGAAAGTTAAACCTCGGGATGTTATTGAACTTCCTGATGAGGCAATAACATCAACTCCAGAACGGACTCTTCCATTCCAAGTTGAAGAAGTTGAAGTCCATTTGATAGATATGAATTTCACCACTGATGAGAATATAATCTTACATGATCCAAATGGGGTTGTAATTGAAATGGTTGAACACATTAATGATGAACTATTGATAGAGAATCAAGAGTTCGAAGAAGAATCTTCAGACGGGTATGAAACCGAGGATGAAAATGAGGAGGACGATGAGGAAGAATTTGAAGAAGAAATAGATGATGACTAGTGTGTTGATAATGAACTACTATATATTTCTATCGAATTTTGTTTTTCTTGTAATCTGTATGGTATGTTATAAGTCATGTATCTATTTTGTAGTATATACTTTAGAGAATCGAATTGAATACCACGTTTGTAGTAATCTATATGGTATAGTGCTCTTCTATCTTATGTTGTTTTGGCCTCTATCTGCTCACTTATAGTTTTGGCTATTAAGTTCTCTAATATTACATTGTTTCGTGGTTAGCAACCTTACCTACTCATAAAAATCTGATGATGTGATATTGCTTCATTCAGTTTACATATGTACAAATCCTATACAATCCAAGAAACAAAATAGCAGGAGTAGGAGCAATTGGCTGGACTGTAAGTTCTCTGATGGATGGAATTTACTTTCATTATATCGTTTGGCTAGACTAGGAGTTTCAATCTATCATTTCATGAACCCTTAAAAAATGAATGTTTCTGCATACATTCTCACAGGCTTTTTTGTAAAGAAAAAGATGACATGGTCATCCTTGTGTGGCTATAAGCTACACTAGAAAAAATCTTGACAGTCACAGAGGCAATTTTGTAGAATCTTCATCAAAATGTTATACATGACTACAAAAGAATATTGGCATGCTCTCAAAATGTTGATGAATGTATAGGTCATGCAAAGAGAGCAGTTGAGCTTGATGTAGGTGATAACCCATCATGGTGTAATTGTAACAGAAGTAGTAGAGAAGTTGACATTTTAACTGTAGTATTGATCATTATCCATTACCAAAATATGGTTAAATCTAATTTCCCCTTTCTTTAATGATCATATATTTTGGCAAATATTTTGGGAAATGCATATACTACTAGAAAATGCTTACACAGGAAGTATATATTTTTATTGTGAGGGGTTACAGACACACAGAAAATGCTTACACAGGAAGTATATATTTTTATACAATAATCTATATCGAGAAAAGTATCTTCCTTGTATGGATTGCGAATAGTGGAAAGGTCAGTAATCTGGAAAAATCTTCAACTATTTACCTGCTTTCTTGCTTTTACACATATCATTCTGAGATTACTTTAGCCATGTGATTGTTATGTTAACTCAGCTTGATGAATTTCATTTTCCTTTTTTCTGAATGTAATTCGTGTTCTTTGTCATTAAAGAACTTATCCAATGTTATTCCTCAAATTTTCCAGTGTAATCTGTTTTTACTATTTTCATAGGTTAAACCAAAAAGGTGAAAAATGAGATTATAAACGTTATATTTTTTGTCCCACTTGCGTGCTACCATTTTCATTATGAGAATGTCGAGCAAATAAATAACTCTAAAAAAAGTTATTAACTTAGCTTAATAACGTATATCTAACTCTGTCTATATTAGTTCTGCAATATATTTGTCAATAGCCATAGTAGGCATGCATGGATATGTATATTTTGGCTTTTTTTGCAGCCGATGCAAGTGCTTCTACTGTCTTCAACTAACTCTTATAGAAAATTCAATCACCATATTATGGTTTGTGTAGTTGTTGTGTATGTTAATAGCTTAATTCAAGTTGGCAACTTAGAAAAATTTAAAATACAGTCGCCATAGTAGCTGGTTGTTGTCATAATAGAACATCACTTAATCGTTGTAATGCAATCTCATTGATATCGGATAGGCTAAGTTAAATATGGTTTAATTTTCTACTTTATTTTGATATTGTAATGGAACATCATTTTGGTATTATATGAAACTTTATTTGGTGTATCTAACAACTCTTTTGTCGACAACTTAATATGTTACTGTTTGAGCAATGTTTGGCAAAAAAAGAAGCATCTTGGCAGTGTAGTTAGCACTGCCAAGATTGAATTTCATTGGCATCGTGGTTTAGACTTTAGAGTTATGAAGTTTGAATTTCATTTTCCTTTTTGGATTGTGTCGGCTGTGATGCTGCCTGTACCGATGGATCCAATTGTGCTGCAGCCCGAACTGACGGGGCCCTAACTGATGCAGTCTGATGTATAACTAGTAGGCAGAAGTATAAGGTTTTACTATCAATGTACATAAGTATAAGGTTTTACTTTTAACAGAAGTAAAAATTTCTGATAGCTTTACTTTCTTTGATTTCACAGGATCCGCTGGATTGTTCCTTGTTGTGCAAAATGAAGGGGAAAAAAGAGTGAAAGTAAATATCAATACCCAAACTCCTCTGGACAGTTCTTCACAAGCTATTAAACTATCAAAACATCAGTCAGAAAAGGTATGCAAATTCTACTGGTGGAACTGCCTAACTGTTTCACTGGAACTAGCAAGTAATATATAACCCATTGCAGGCCAGGAAAAGGAGCAACTGAAAATATGCCTCGAGGTAGAGGCCGAGGTAGCGCAGGTCGTATAGGTAAATCTTCAGTTAGGGGTAATTTTGCTACTCGTGGAAATATGCCTACTGTTCCCATTCCAACAATTAATCCTCAACAAGGTGGTACGAGTTCTTTAGATGGACCACATCACATCAATCAAGTTCAAACATTAGGTCCTAGTAGTACGCCACCTATTCAAACATCAGGCCATGGTAGTACCCCAACTATTAATTTGGAACCATCTCCAAATACCCCCAATCAGAGCAACACAATAGGCGAGGGTACATCTTGTCAAAGCAACCTAATGGGCGAAACTGAGTGTAGCAGTACCCGCAGACCGCAGACGCTTCTTACTATTTCTCCTACAGGGTTAGTCCATACTTGTACTATTACTTTTGGTATATTGTTATTGATACATGGTATTCCTTTAAATAATGTCTTCTAATTTGTTCAGGGTAGAGCCTTCATATGAATGCTCTAAGTTTATAACTAAGTCTTTCAAGAATGAACTTGATCCTGATGGATTCAACTTGAAAAACGACTCAAATGAGTTAAAAGAAGTTTATTTTGGAGAATTCAAGGTATAATCCATCACAATTAGATTTTGAAAGTATATTAACTTTTATATGTAACTTATTAATATTATTACTTTATAAAATTATTTCAGAAGGCTTTCTACTGGGATTCTTCAATTGATAGTGTGGTGCAGATTCAATGGGAGCGTAGGGCAGCAAGAAGATACAGTGATTTTGTTAGCAAACTAAAAGCAAATATGGTACAACCGGAAAATATTCCAAATAATGTGTGGTAAAGTTGGTTGAGACTTTGGAAAAATCCTAAGTGTGTTGAAAAGTCATAAATAAATGCAAGAAAATCGTTGTGGTGGGAGCGAAATTGCCGCTGGGACTCATACAGGTGGCTCTATCAGTGTTGGGGAGCATCGCAAGAGACTTGTAAGTGTATTCATAACTTTTCCCTCTCATCAATAGTAGAATTAGTCCTTTTTCGCTTCTCTCCTTCTTCTGCTCTTTTCTCTTTCTCGCATCTATTTGCAACAATAGCAGGTCTGTATATTAAACTTTAATATTCACTGCTCTTTTCTCTTTCTTGCTGCCTACAGGATAGTTGGTTCAGAACCATAGCTAGCGGTTTATTGAATGCATGATATTTTGCTTAGCTTGTTGTGTATATTATATAATGCAAGTTAGCCACCTAACTCTCAAAAATTTAGTTAGTAATGTGAGAACCTAACCAATTCGATAGCCAATTGTACCGAGAATGCTACTAACTGGAACAATGTTACGTTTAGTAATATTTTTGAAAAATAGATGATTCTGGCAAGAGTAGATGACAGTGAACAGAAGTCCTTCAAGATTATAATAATTTCCTAATTCAATGATCAAATGAAGGGATGCAAATACAAAAAAATTCCATGCAACAACAACACAAAGAAGGAAGAAATGGCTAGTTAGCATCAAAGACATTGCACTGGAGAATTGGAGGCCATTGTATGCAGCAGTATAACTCTATGGTGATGTGCCAAATTTCTAATATTCTGGTGCTTCTTTTGTTCTTCTAGTGCTTAACCAAGCAGAATTGGTCTTTGAACATTAAAAAAGACCAGAACATTCAAAAAGAAATTGTCTTCTTAGAAATTGTTAAAGTCTTGCTCATTTCTTGTGAGAGTTGCTAAACCTAGAACCATTCTCGTGTTGTTAATAGTCTAATATTTTTATAACCTATAAATATAGTTTACTCTCATCATCACACAAAATCAGTAACGGAAGAATCAAGTTGTCAGTATTATTAGAGGATTTTTTTTTTGTTGTTTGTTTGTATCCATATGAAAATGCACCCCTGTGAAGTTCCAAATGTGCAAATAGTAAGGGCAGTATCAACAGCCTAGTGAAGAATTATCTAGTTAAAAGTTCTTGCTGATTTTAATGCTAGAAGTAGATAGGGTGTTCTGAATTACTACTGGTTTAGATTCCAGTTAAAAGTTCTTTTGTTTCACTATCTTCTTAATTGAATAATTTTTGTATAGGCTGTTATAAAGGGTTGAGATCCAACACCAAATGAGTTGCATTTGCACGTCCATACACATGGTAATGATGGAAAATCTTTTGTTGCTGAAAAATCCCGAATCGTACATGTAAGATAACTTTTTAATTGACTTTACTTTCATATATTTTTTTTATTTTTTAAAGTGAATGTTATTATTAACTCTTCTACAGGAAAAATATTAAGAGATATTGCAACAACAAATACAAACTCAATATGATATTGATCAGTGTAAAGCATATTATCAAGCCGCGGGAGGAGAAAAGAAAAGAAGAGTATATGGTCTTGGATCGCAAGCAAAATGCTACTACGGGCCAAATCTTCATGGCTCTCTTAGATCTGATGCTACATCATCAACAACAACTCCAAATTCTCAATCAACACCGACAGGAAATCTGGATGAGTTAGTGATGCGATTGATTCCTGCACTAACAGATCATATAGTTCATGTAATCGTTGAGCGGTTACGCGAATTAGTTTCCTTACCCTCGCATCAGCCAACCACTGATATGGCACCTACAGTTTCAACATCTTCTACTGCTGCTAACATTGATGGCGTTCATGCATTGGGTTCTAACGATGACTGTAACTCTCCAGCCTGGTATAGTTAGCTTACTTTGTTTGGACATTATTGTTGGTCCTTGTGAATTTTTGTACTTAATGATACTGTTATATGCATTATGCTATATATTTTGGACCTTTTTGAATTTATATTAATATCATTTGCTTTTAATTAAGTGTATTTAATAGTTTATCTAATATGCTTGAACATGGTACATTTAAAATAATAAATAAAAAGAATTCTAAACAATCAATAGTATAGTAAAAATAAATCAGCGACGGATATGTTCTATACCTAAAATTATGGTATATAATTGAATCTTGGCGACGGATTGGCGACAAAAGGTTTTGTTGCAAAAGGCAGGGACATTTAGCTATAATAGGTCTAGCGACGGACGATTTTGTCGCTACAAGAATTAAACGACGAATTTAATTATGCATTGCAGCGACGAAATGCATCAAAATAGCGACGAAAATAAGCTCTATAGCGACAAAAAATTCCCTCGTTAAACTTTGCTACAAAAATTAAGTTGTCGCAATTCGGTCGCTAATCTGCGACGGATTGGGTTTAATCGTCGCTATAAGCCTAGCAACGAGGATTTTAGGGACCAACTGGATTTCGTCGCTATTCCGTCGCTAAAGTAGTTTAGCGACGGAAAAAATTGATTTAGCGACGGAATGCGGCCGTCGCGAAACGCTGTTTTTTTTGTAGTGTATTTTCGACCAAAATTAGTCTCAATTCACCCGATTGACTCTAACACAGATATAGAAATATGAAACAATATAATAAGGGGATAACATGGTGGTAACTCTCGTGACGACGGATCGGGTCGTCACATTCACGAAGGCCTCTACAAAAACAGTGTCACCTACACAAGAGTAATTCCATGGTGATCGGTATGCCTAAGTAACTGGTTAGATAGCTATTTAATAATTCAATTCGAATGTTGGCACAGGTAAATTTACTGGTCTATATTCATAACCAGCACTTTATGACTGTTAAAGTGTTAAATAAATTCAGTCTATTACACATAGAACATGTGTGGTCATATTTTCTTTCAAACTTTCTTTTGTGATTGTCAATTTGAAAGTCAAAAAGATTTTATTTTATTTACATATTCTTATTTTCGAAGGGCAAGCTTATGCATATATATATACACACATATATATATATGCATAACTAATTTTCTTTAGTTTATAATTATCCTTTATTTGTAAGTATTGCTCTAGTACGGTTTAAAGTGTTAAGATAAAATTTTATATACCGTTGAACATAATTTATTTTATTTATGCCATCTAACTTCCAAGTTTGTGAATCTTTTTGTTTTTATGAAGGCAAATGATGAGTATCTCCAAATATGAGAAATTGTTGAAATTGAGAAGCATTATGATCACAAATAGGTAGAATCAATATAATTTAGCTAGAGACTTGCCCCAAATGTGTATCGAGACGAAATTTCGGACAACATTGATTTTTAAAAATTAGGCTTTCTTTGTTTTTTTAGCCTCTTTATTACAAAAAGAAAAAGAAAGTGTATATATATATATATATATCCTTTTAGAACCAAATTTGAGCCTTTAATTTTTTTGCTACACCATCATGAAAAGAAAAAGTAAGAAAAAATACAAAAATAATATTCTTACTCTTTCCAAGTTATCTATAATTGAGTGGAAATGGCAAAGCAAGGGATGGAGAATTATGAAAAAAAAAAAAAAATTGGGCATGCTGAAAAACTGTGCTTCATGTATATAAATGTCCCATACAAAAATACAAAAAAAATGTATATATTCTTGCGAAATAAATTCATGGTTGAAAAAATAATTAACTCTTATGATAAAGCTCGAAAGATCAAGTCACTATAAATATATCCTTTATGCTTACCAGCATTAAGCCAAATATTACAAAATCATAAAAGTCCTAAGAAGATTTTAGAAAACAATGTTGACCGTATATTAGTGGAGACTGACATGAAGGGCAAGCTTATGCATATATATATACACACATATATATATATGCATAACTAATTTTCTTTAGTTTATAATTATCCTTTATTTGTAAGTATTGCTCTAGTACGGTTTAAAGTGTTAAGATAAAATTTTATATACCGTTGAACATAATTTATTTTATTTATGCCATCTAACTTCCAAGTTTGTGAATCTTTTGTTTTTATGAAGGCAAATGATGAGTATCTCCAAATATGAGAAATTGTTGAAATTGAGAAGCATTATGATCACAAATAGATAGAATCAATATAATTTAGCTAGAACTTGCCCCAAATGTGTATCGAGACGAAATTTCGGACAACATTGATTTTTAAAAATTAGGCTTTCTTTGTTTTTTTAGCCTCTTTATTCCAAAAAGAAAAAGAAAGTGTATATATATATCCTTTTAGCAACCAAATTTGAGCCTTTAATTTTTTTGCTACACCATCATGAAAAGAAAAGTAAGAAAAAATACAAAAATAATATTCTTTCTCTTTCCAAGTTATCTATAATTGAGTGGAAATGGCAAAGCAAGGGATGGAGAATTATGAAAAAAAAATAAAATTGGGCATGCTGAAAAACTGTGCTTCATGTATATAAATGTCCCATACAAAAAACAAAAAAAAATGTATATATTCTTGCGAAATAAATTCATGGTTGAAAAAATAATTAACTCTTATGATAAAGCTGGAAAGATCAAGTCACTATAAATATATCCTTTATCCTTACCAGCATTAAGCCAAATATTACAAAATCATAAAAGTCCTAAGAAGATTTTAGAAAACAATGTTGACCGTATATTAGTGGAGACTGACATGAAGGGCAAGATTATGGAAAATTTTGAGAAACTCAAGAGCTGTGATCATAAAGTGATCAATCTCAAAAAGTTCATCTTGAATACGAGATACAAAATTTCTTTTGCTAAATAAAAGCAGAAGCAAAAACAAGGTAAAGATTTGGTGAACTTGAAAAGGTTATGTCACGACCCTAGTTCACCAATCGTGAACATGTCGTGATGGCACCCAGTCCCCACGACTAGGTAAGCCTAACACGTTGCGGAATATACAAGCTATGAACACTTAAATAAGAAAACAGCGAAAAAATAGGGTAAAAGATATGTAATCCGTGCCACTTGGCACATACATCCGTCAACACCATGAATAAAACACTACCAAGATCCGGAATCCCACGGTAACACAGACTAAAAGAGAATATACAACTGTGGCTCTACGTGTAAAGAGTGTCTAACAACGAAATGAAGGAAAAATGCCAACTAGTACTATTAGAATAGAAGTAAAAGCCTCTGGATCCGCGGACGTAGCAGATCATACCTCGAGGTCTCCCAGAAAGCTGCGGAATCACCTAGCACGGGCCTGCTCTGATGTACCTGGATCTGCACAGCAAAAGTGTGCAGAAGAGTAGCATGAGTACACCACGGCGGTACTCAGTAAGTGCCAAGCCTAACCTCGATGGAGTAGTGACGAGGAAGGTCAGGGCCCTACTGAGAAACAATAATATAATGATAATAACAATAATAAGCAGTTTAAATGATAATAATTTCCGAAATTAACAACAATAAACGATTACTGCAATCGTCTACAATTAAGCTAACAACAAATAGTCAACTCAATAAAACCCGTCCAGGACCTGTGGGAATCGAACCCACAGTCCCATTGACAGTACCTCTGGGTCTCCGGGAATCGAACCCGCAGCCCATGTCTCAATAAATAATCAATAACTCAGGATCTCCGGGAATCGAACCCGTAGTCCCTACCAATAACTCAAGATCTCGGGAATCGAACCCGTAGTCCCTACCAATAACTCAGGATCTCGGGAATCGAACCCGTAGTCCCTACCAATAACTCAGGATCTCGGGAATCGAACCCGTAGTCCCTACCAATAACTCAGGATCTCGAGAATCGAACCCGTAGTCCCTACCAATAACTCAGGATCTCGGGAATCGAACCCGTAGTCCCTACCAATAACACACCGGGTCTCTGGGAATCGAACCCACAGCCCTGGGTCTCCGGGAATCGAACCCGCAGTCCGCAAGCACAACCAATAAGGAAATCCACAGAGAGAATAATTATGCTTAACTATAACTTCACCGAAAAATAGTGCCAATAATTATCAAGGAGTTCAAATAAGGCAATTAGGCAACTAAACAGTTAAGTGCTACCTAATCATGCTTTTCTAACCACTACCGGGTAAAAATATCAAATTAACAGCCAAAGACAAGAATATCGCTCATCGAACATTTGAAATAAAGTACGTGTTCAACAACCAGCGCATGTACACGCCCGTCACCTCGCGTACAAGGCATTTAAACTATCACATAATATCCTAGGGGTGAAAATTCCCCCGCACGAGGTTAGACAAGCCACTTACCTCGACTCTGGTACAAAACCGCTATGAAACAACTCTCTTGCCGCGAATGTCGGCCTCCACAGGTGTAGTATCTGATAAAAATCAATAGAATCATATCAAAATAGGTCAATTGGGCATTACCCAATCAAAACAACTCAAAATACGCCAAAAACCCACAAGTTGCCAAAACCCGACTTTCGGTACGCTTATCGAAAAATCACGAAAATTATATATTCGGGTTCCTTATCTCAATACGAGTCTAGGCATATAAAATTTACCAAAATCGGACTCCATCTGCCCACTCAAATCAGAGATTTTCTAACATTTAGGCCTAGGGCTCAAACCCACCTTTAATCTTCCAATTTCTGTGAAATAATCACGGATTTCATGATAAACCAACGAATTAAGGTCAAGAAACTTACCCCCGATGATTTCCCGATGATATCCCGGCGTTTCCCCTTCAAAATCCTCTCTTGGAGCTCAACAATGGCGGTTTTGGTGTGTTAGGCCGCGACTGAAATGTTCTGGACTTAAAGTCACTGCCAGGCCATTTTACTCTACGCGATCGCAGCACTGGGCTTGCGATCGCGATGCACAAAATATGGACGGCCTAATTTTCCTCTACGCGATCGCGTGACCCTGGACGCGATCGCAGTGAACAACTCAGCAACCCTACGCGATCGCAAACGTACTAACACGATCGCGAAGAACAAACTCGTCCGGCTCCCCAAACTACCCTTCGCAATCGCATACTCACTCACGCAATC
The DNA here is from genome assembly GCA_032618575.1 of Nicotiana noctiflora. Taxonomy (NCBI): domain Eukaryota; kingdom Viridiplantae; phylum Streptophyta; class Magnoliopsida; order Solanales; family Solanaceae; genus Nicotiana; species Nicotiana noctiflora. The sequence goes on from JASVEL010000243.1 coordinate 118,524, forward strand.
GCACTGTTTCCGACCAATACCCTACGCGATCGCATGAAACCTCACGCGATCGCACTGGTTCAACCTCCAGACTTACGCGATCGCAGGCTTTACTTCGCGATCGCAGAGCTCAAGATTTCTCCCTTACGCGATCGCATGGCCATCTCCGCGATCGCGGAGAGCAAAATTGCTCTACAGATATTGCAGCAGAACAGCAGTGCCTTTTGGCACAAATTGGTCCGTTTGGACCCCCGAATTCATCCCGAGGCTCCCGGGACCCCAACGAAAACCACCAACATACTCCAAAACACGATATGAACTCGTTCAAATCATAAAAACACGTCTAACAACATCAAAACCCATAATTCACATCGAATTCAAGCCTAAATTTCTTAAAACTTTCCGAATTGCACATTCGATCTAAAACCCGACCAAACGACATCCGAATGACCCTGAAACTTTGCGGACATATCCAAATTCACATAACGAAGCTACAGAAATTGTCGGAATTCCATTCCGACCCCCGGATCAAAATCTCACCTATCGTTCGGATTCGCCAAAATTTCAACCTTCGGCATTTCAAGCCTAATTGAGCTACGGACCTCCAAAATACATTCCGAACGCGCTCCCGACCCCGAAATCACCTAACGGAGCTAATGGAACCATCGGATTTCCGTTCCGAGATCGTCTTAACACTGTTCCGGCTACGGGCCATTTTCTAACTTTAAAGCTCTCATTTAGGGACTAAGTGTCCCAAAATACTCCAAATTTCATAACCGACTCTCCCGGCAAACCACAATAGCATAAATGAACTTAGGGGAACAGTTAAATTGGGGATTGTGGCGTAATTTTCTAAAACGACCGGTCGGGTCGTTACATCTTCCCACACTTAAAGATTCGTTCGTCCTCGAACGAGCATAGAAAACATACTTGGAGTAGTGAAAAGATGAGGGTACTGGCTGCGGATATCCTGCTCGGTCTCCCAAGTTGCCTCCTCGATCGACTGACCCCGCCACTGAACCTTTACTGAAGCGATGTTTCTTTGACCTTAGCTTCCTAACCTGCCTATCTAGAATGGCTACTGGCTCCTCAACATAAGATAGATCCTCGTCTAGCTGAACAGAAGTGAAGTCCAACACATGCGACGGGTCACCACGGTACCTCTGGGTATGGAGACATGAAATACGGGATGGACTCCGGCTAGGCTGGGAGGTAAGGCCAACTCATAAGCAACCTCCCCAACATGCCTCAAAATCTCAAAAGGGCCAATAGATCTAGGGCTCAGCTGGGCACATTAGCCTGATATAATCTGAAGATATTCCCTCTTGTTCAACAATTAAGTCTTAGAGCCTAATTCCAACATCAGGAATTCTATGTCAGGCTTGTTTTTATCAAGAGATCACTCAATATTCCTCAAACGCCATCCTCAAACATGATTGCATAACCTTGCTGGATTCTTACCTTGCAACACTAAATCCACGGGACCACGATAATATTTTATGATCAAATTAGCCAAAAATTCAACGAATCAGATGCTCCCATTGCACCTCACGATCTACATGTCTCATTCCAACTTTTACAATACCGACACGACGGAAGAGATGTGCTGATATCCATAACCAACTACTGAGTCAACAATTCATTGGGTCTATACTCCTGACAAGATCCATTACCTTGTCCTAAACCAGAGGATGATCCTTTCCTCTATAATATATTTCATATAATCAGTTGGCACTGACCCCAAATCACATAATCTCATCTCACCCAGTACGAACTGCTCAGGCAATAAGTCACATCAGACGTAATCAAAAGTCTCACAAGATGACACAATGTGCCAGTAGGCTACTTATTCGTACGTGATACAAAAGGAAGGCGAACACTAGAGAGAACTATTCAACTCTCACATTAACATGGACCTCCTCGGAAAATAGGAAACAGAACACATAAAAGCAATTATAGACACTGAAATAAACATCACACTGTTGCGGCGTGCAACCAGATCCCAACAATATGACCATGGCGGCGTGCCACCCGATCCCAACAATATATCCATGGCGCCGTGCCACCCGATCCCAACAATATAGACTCACACAAAGAGTCATATGTCGAGCTGAATAGCTCATCACATCAAAATACTGAATATCGATCATAAGCACACTAAGGTGCATGATATCGGACTCAATGAAAACATATAGCGCTATAGGCTATGAACTCAAGCACAACTGAGGTGCGACATAAGATATGAGCCTCAAGAGCCATCATGCTCATATAACATCACCGCTAAGCGGAACCTCAACACATAAGGAACTTACCAAGCCGTCGCACACTCATACGGCGCAATATATCTTTACTTGAATTAACTAACCGCGAAATAAGACCTCGACTATCCCTCCATAAAGGGCGCATTGCTGGAAGAAACATAACTGGCCTGACGCAAGGCTCACTTCCACATTCAAATCTATCCACCGACCTTAAGTCTATCCTGGTCGTGCCAAGCTAAGTCAATAATATTTCACAGGTCTATAACCCACTAACCAGAGTGCCCTCCAGGCATAAGTTCTGAAATGGATGATATCACCAAAATCCTCATACTTGGTTTAAATTTCTAACCAATCAAGTGACTACAAGTCACACCTATACAATCTTCTTGTGGGTCAAGCTCCCACCATCTTCCGAATAATTAAACGGACCTGCACATTCAGCCCACCGGCTGCAGTAACACTGAAAAGCGATCAGGAGTCCTTAACCGGGATGCAAAGCCTTTCTCATAGAATACCGATCTCAAATGATACTGATGTTAATACCCATCTTACTCAAAACGGTGACACTCTTTCCCTGCTCATCCGAGCTCTTTATATCACATTCATTGACCAAATTGTGACCTTGGTCCTTACTTCAAATTTTCATACCACTCACTGCACCCCCCCACGTGCCGATATACGATAGGCACAATTTCCATCATAGCTCTAGAACTGACGATAGGCTAATACTTCATCACATAAGACTTTCCATTAAGCTCACTACAGGGGAACTATAACAACATACGGCGAATTCTCATAACCATCGAATATGCCAATCCATAAGTAGTGGTCCAAGCCACCATAACCCTTCCCGAGATCCGCCTACTCATAACAAGCCCTTAACAAAAGAATACTTCAGAATAACATCAATCACTGCGGCCGACAAGTCTCAAATGCACCGCCACAAATCGCATGCATAATTCGATTACGTTGCATGAACCGATCACTGACACTAATACGCCAACTCAACTATGGCTGATCAATCTACTTCCTTCCAGGTTATCCTTGATTGCCTTAGAAATGTTAATATCTTCCTTCAATACCTAACTTATTCCAACCGCACTTACCCGAGTGACCTTAAATCATGAGGCCATGCTATCTTAAGAACGACGACCATTTCATGTCTCTCAAATACTACACCACAAGTCAAAACATCATAGATCATTTTGTGCCTTTCTTCATAAGTTGCTTCAAAAGCTTGAGCCTCAACTGTACTTATACACTCAGAATTATCAGGCACCACACTTTACCTCTTGAATTCACTAGGACCGCTATTGAGAACCATCCGGCCCTGACTTGGCCCAGTACCTAACCAACTCTACTGAATGTTTATAACATATGAATACCCTCTCGATAAAGCACCCAGCGGAACCACTTCCCGCGAAGCTTGCACCTATACGAGGCATAAGTCATGAATCTTTCCTCAAGTTTGAACATGAGCCAATAAGGCTAACCATAACATGCATTCAACAGTACATATACTCAAATTACCACACATGGTCCTTTCCCGTGGCTGCAATAACACAATAATACGCTAGTATCTAGAATTCACACCGGTAATTAACCATGCGACCCAATCTTAAGCGGTGGGACTCTCCCACTTAGCCCAAAGCCACTATTACACGACTCTCGAACACATTAGAACCATTCTCTCGAGTCATTTACTATTATTCAACTGCAACTCACTTGATCCAACGAATATAACCACATGTGCTCTATTAGCACTCTAACATCATATGGTATGACCTCATCCCAATATAACCAAACATCTTCTCGCTCCATGCACCGAGCATTCTCTACCAACAACATCTTAAAACATACTATGATTCTCACACGCCTACGAAGCACCATGTAGCCTTTGTCAAATATTTCCCTGCTGATAATAAAATGCGGAGTTTATTAGGGACACAGGAACATCTAAAGTCCCAACATTATACCATACGAGCCTCAACTCTTGCCCATCCGCAAGTTTTCAAGAACTTTGGAATAGCACCTAAATACATCGCAGGCCAAATCCGATACGACACATGACCCATAATTACATCGTTGATAGTGAAATCCTTGCACTTGACACGAAGTCTTAAGATACATCTTGCTAATCCATGATACTAGCCCTTAACATTCGTACGTCTTCATCATAAAACAAGCCCAAGGCATTCGTTTGGTACATGTCCTTCTTAAGACAGTTAAACTCATTTTCCCCAGTATCTCTGCTGGTTGAATCCTTCGCTAAATAGATATCTCATATGAACCATATAATCTTTATTACCACCAACTATTTTTAGATCTACATCCACCTTGTGATTCTACCATTGATGTGACGATTTGACAGTTAAGTAAACCTTGTCACGACCGTACTATCAACCGAATGCTAGAACCTAGTGCACCCCCATGTGCACAATTGAAGATCTCTCAATTCTCTTGCATTATCGATATGGACGACACGCGGTAACAATAGTTGAGTAAATTCTTTACTCCCTTGAGATCTCTCTGCGGCGTCACGAACCGTCGGTGCATACTTGATACCGAGTGCGCAATTTCAATACACGAGTGGATACAAAAGAACATATGACATAGGCTTCAACTGAATAAATGACGCACGATAAAGAATTCAAAGAATTGAAGAGTTTCCTAAACAGTTACATAGCCTCTCGTAGATAAATACAGATGTCTCCGTATCGATCAGCGAGACTCTAAGTAACCGGTCTGTGTCCCGTGACTCCTATGAACCTAGAGCTCTGATACCAACTTGTCACGACCCTAGTTCACCAATCGTGAACATGTCGTGATGGCACCCAATCCCCACGACTAGGTAAGCCTAACACGTTGCGGAATATACAAGCTATGAACACTTAAATAAGAAAACAGCAGAAAAATAGGGTAAAAGATATGTAATCCGTGCCACTTGGCACATACATCCGTCAACACCATGAATAAAACACTACCAAGATCTGGAATCCCACGGTAACATAGACTAAAAGAGAATATACAACTGTGGCTCTACGTGTAAAGAGTGTCTAACAACGAAATGAAGGAAAAATGCCAACTAGTACTATTAGAATAGAATGAAAAGCCTCTGGATCCGCGGACGTAGCAGATCATACCTCGAGGTCTCCCAGAAAGCTGCGGAATCACCTAGCACGGGCTTGCTCTGATGTACATGGATCTGCACAACAAAAGTGTGCAGAAGAGTAGCATGAGTACACCACGGCGGTACTCAGTAAGTGCCAAGCCTAACCTCGATGGAGTAGTGACGAGGAAGGTCAGGGCCCTATTGAGAAATAATAATATAATGATAATAACAATAATAACCAGTTTAAATGATAATAATTTCCGAAATTAACAACAATAAATGATTACTACAATCATCTACAATTAAGCTAATAACAAATAGTCAACTCAATAAAACCAGTCCAGGACCTGTGGGAATCGAACCCACAGTCCTATTGACAATACCTCTGGGTCTCCGGGAATCGAACCCGCAGCCCATGTCTCAATAAATAATCAATAACTCAGGATCTCCGGGAATCGAACCTGCAGTCCTTACCAATAACTCAGGATCTCGGGAATCGAACCCGTAGTCCCTACCAATAACTCAGGATCTCGGGAATCGAACCTGTAGTCCCTACCAATAACTCAGGATCTCGGGAATCGAACCCGTAGTCCCTACCAATAACTCAGGATCTCGGGAATCGAACCCGTAGTCCCTACCAATAACTCAGGATCTCGGGAATCGAACCCGTAGTCCCTACCAATAACTCAGGATCTCGGGAATCGAACCCACAGCCCTGGGTCTCCGGGAATCGAACCCGCAGTCCACAAGCACAGCCAATAAAGGAATCCACAGAGAGAATAATTATGCTTAACTATAACTTCACCGAAAAATAGTGCCAATAATTATCAAGGAGTTCAAATAAGGCAATTAGGCAACTAAACAGTTAAGTGCTACCTAATCATTCTTTTCTAACCACTACCGGGTAAAAATATCAAATTAACAGCCAAAGACAGGAATATCGCCCATCGAACGTTTGAAATAAAGTACGTGTTCAACAACCGGCGCATGTACACGCCCGTCACCTCGCGTACAAGGCATTTAAACTATCACATAATATCCTAGGGGTGAAAATTCCCCCACACGAGGTTAGACAAGCCACTTACCTCGACTTCGGTACAAAACCGCTATGAAACAACTCTCTTGCCTCGAATGTCGGCCTCCACAGGTGTAGTATCTGATAAAAATCAATAGAATCATATCAAAATAGGTCAATTGGGCATTACCCAATCAAAACAACTCAAAATACGCCAAAAACCCACAAGTTGCCAAAACCCGACTTTCGGTACGCTTATCGAAAAATCACGAAAATTATATATTTGGGTTTCTTATCTCAATACGAGTCTAGGCATATAAAATTTACCAAAATCGGACTCCGTTTGCCCACTCAAATCAGAGATTTTCTAACATTTAGGCCTAGGGCTCAAACCCACCTTTAATCTTCCAATTTCAGTGAAATAATCACGGATTTCATGATAAACCAACGAATTAAGGTCAAGAAACTTATCCCCGATGATTTCCCGATGATATCCCAGCGTTTCCCCTTCAAAATCCTCTCTTGGAGCTCAACAATGGCGGTTTTGGTGTGTTAGGCCGCGACTGAAATGTTCTGGACTTAAAGTCACTGCCAGGCCATTTTACTCTACGCGATCGCAGCACTGGGCATGCGATCGCGATGCACAAAATATGGGCGGCCTAATTTTCCTCTACGCGATCGCGTGACCCTGGACGCGATCGCAGTGAACAACTCAGCAACCCTACGCGATCGCAAATGTACTAACGCGATCGCGAAGAACAAACTCGTCCGGCTCCCCAAACTACCCTACGCGATCGCATACTCACTCACGCGATCGCACTGTTTCCGACCAATACCCTACGCGATCGCATGAAACCTCACGCGATCGCACTGGTTCAACCTCCAGACTTACGCGATCGCAGGCTTTACTTCGCGATCGTAGAGCTCAGGATTTCTCCCTTATGCGATCGCATGGCCATCTCCGCGATCGCGGAGAGCAAAATTGCTCTGCAATTATTGCAGCAGAACAGCAGTGCCTTTTGGCACAAATTGGTCCGTTTGGACCCCCGAATTCATCCCGAGGCTCCCGGGACCCCAACGAAAACCACCAACATACTCCAAAACACGATATGAACTCGTTCAAATCATAAAAACACGCCTAACAACATCAAAACCCATAATTCACATCGAATTCAAGCCTAAATTTCTTAAAACTTTCCGAATTGCACATTCGATCTAAAACCCGACCAAACGACGTCCGAATGACCTGAAACTTTGCGGACATATCCAAATTCACATAACGAAGCTACAGAAATTGTCGGAATTCCATTCCGACCCCGGATCAAAATCTCACCTATCGTTCGGATTCGCCAAAATTTCAACCTTCGGCATTTCAAGCCTAATTGAGCTACGGACCTCCAAAATACATTCCGAACGCGCTCCCAACCCCGAAATCACCTAACGAAGCTAATGGAGCCATCGGATTTCCGTTCCGAGATCGTCTTAATACTGTTCCGGCTACGGGCCATTTTATAACTTTAAAGCTCTCATTTAGGGACTAAGTGTCCCAAAATACTCCAAATTTCAGAAACGACTCTCCCGACAAACCACAATAGCATAAATGAACTTAGGGGAACAGTTAAATTGGGGATTGTGACGTAATTTTCTAAAACGACCGGTCGGGTCGTTACAAGTTATTGGTGTTGAACTTTATGTAAATTTTTATTTTTTCAATTTTCTACGGTACAAGAAATGATAACACTAATAAATTATTCTCCTCGAGGATGACAAATGGTTCATGTAAGGGGGAATTTGATGAATATAAAATATTTACCTATTATATATTATTAATATTTTATTTTAAATAATATATTTAAATTATATTTCGTATTTTGCCTATTTCTAACTATTTTTGCAGAAAAAAAGAAAAAGAAAATAAGATTATAAATAACAGAAGAAAAAGACAAAATGGTTGATGAAAGTCTGCTACGGCAAACACAAATGGGAAATGGAAGCCTATAATTGAAGCTCGGAAACGTCCAAGATCACAAGTCCAAGCTCATATCCTTAGACACGTCCAAGATCACGTATCCAAGATCATGTCTTCCAAATCCAAGATCATGTCTTCAGACGCGTCCAAAATCACAAATCCAAGATCATATCCTTGAACACGTCCAAGATCACAAGTCCAGGCTCATATCGTCAGACGCCTCCAAGACCACGCCTCCAAACTCATTCCTTGGACATGTTTAAATCATTTAATGCTTGCAAGATTTGTTATAAATAGAAGGCAATTTGGCATCGGATAAGAGGAGAGAAGAATACCTACTTTTATGTAAAGTTCGATTTTAATTGCTTTCTTTAACTATTTTATTTTCTTTTAGTAAGTTTTTGGATTTTCTAAGAGTATTGGAAATATTCTAGAATTCATTTTTATTATGAGATTTAATTACTCCATAATGGAGTAATCTTTTTTGTTGGAATAGTTGATGAAGCTTGATATATATTTTTATAATATTATATCAGTTTTAATACATTCTTGGCTTGAAATTTTCATTGTATAATTGATAATGTGCTGAAATAATGGTTTGTAACTAATCATTATTATCACTTCTATATATTTTATTTAAGTTATTCTTATATTAATTTTATAATTCTCACGGAGAAAAATTAATATATAATAACCATTGAATAAAATAGTAGAGTGAGAATAATTTTTTGTAAAACTCTTATTTCAAATCTGTAATCTTGTTTGTCTCAGTTTTAATTCTCACGGAGGAATTGTTATAGGCAAAATTACTGATTTTTAGTAATCATATTCTCACGAAGTTTTTACCACAATTTAGCACAATTCAAGCAAGAAAATATTTCGATCTGATCGTCGCTAGTTTTAACTCAATTAATCGCATAACCTCACGGAGTGCTATTAATTGACGTTTTCTTAGTGAGAAAATATAATTATATTAGCAATAAGCAATTATTCATTGAGAAATACATGTAGAAATTGAGATTTTATTGTAATAATATTATCAAGTGAATTCAATGATTCCCAACTCTTTTAAATTATAATTTTTTCGGAAATTATTTGTTTTGATTTAATTAATTAACAAGTTTTAAAACTCACCTTTCATCAATTTGGTTCTCTCAAATAGTAGTAAAAATAATAGAAGTCTGTAGCCTAGATTAACCAATCTCTATGGGACGATATCATAATCTATACTAGAATTTGACTGAGTACGAGCAGAAAAATCCTATGCATATTGGTCTCGTCATCCAGTTGAAATTGCCAAAAGCTTAGTCAATCTTACTATACGCTCTATCATTTGCATTCTGCTTATTACATCATGTAAATAAATATCCTTTTGTTCTTAATGGGGTTAGCTACATGTTGTCAATGCATTGTTTGAATTCATGTACCTTACTAGTAGTCACTGGTTGTCCTAGCCTATTAGATGTGGTTAGAACATTATTAAAGTCTCCACTAATGAGCCAAGGAACTTGAATCTGCCCCCTAACTGCTACAGATCATGCCATAGTATTTCCCTCTCCTGCACCTTGTTCCTATCGTAGACCACTGTCAACATTATCTGAGCACTAGTCATTGGGTCGTCTACTAAGCATTGGATTGACTGCTCATGAATGTGGATTGTCTTTACACTCAAGGAAGTCTTCCATAATACCTATATTCTTTCATATATAGCCTTGGAATAGTTGCAACAATATCCTCAATCCTTAGCTACCTTATGTAGTATACTTTTTGCCTTCTTTTCTTTAACTTTAGTCTCGAGACATCCTAGAATGTCTACTTTATTCTTTTGCAGAAAGGTTCTTATATATTTCTGCTTATAGGGCTTATTTAGACCTCTTATGTTCCAAGTACTAATGATAATGGTGGTTTTTATATAGGATCAAACTTCACAGCATCTCCCTGTGCAGAACTTTGCCCATATTCTTCCAGAATTGTAAATCTGTTAGAGGTGCTAGCTTCTACAATTTTGGCCTGCTACATCATTGGATTGTTCTATATCCTGATTCCTCCATTTTTGTTTGCCATCTGTACATTCTGATCAGAGTCCTTTTTAGCTTTATTTTGATTGTCCATTTCTGCTTCTGTTAGAGGTTGTTCTTCCATTACCTCTCCTTGTTGTTGATATTCTTTTGGCTTCCATTATTGAACTCCCTTCTTCCTTATGCCCCTATTTCTTCTTTTAGGAGCTTTAAATTCATCATCTTCATGATTATGTTGGTTTGTCCTCCGACATTCAAAATTATCATGGCCAAAATGTACACATTCACTATAGAACTTTGGTCTCCACTTATACAATATTTCCTGCTGCCTAGTACCTGTAGGAGTTTCAATCTCTACATTCTCCACCAATGGCTTAGTAATGTCAACTTTCACTAATACTCTAGCATAGGAAATTTTATTCAACTCTGTAGTAAATTTGTTAGTGTACATTGGTAATCCTACATCACTAGCCACCTTGCTCAATGCATCAACAGTCCAGTACCCAGTAGGTAGACTAGGGACATGAATCCACAAAGGAATTATAGTAATACACTTAAGGTCAAAATGGAAATCCCTCTCCCAATTTTGCAGAATAAATGGCTTGTTGTGATACAAATAAGGCCCTGCTTGCATGACAAGATCCCTTTCCTCAAATGTTGCAAATCAAAACACATAAAATCCATCCTTGTGGTATATAATTTTGGGTTTAGTGACAAAATCCCACACAGATTCTATATATCTTTCCATAGATTTTTCATACGGAGCATCACCAAGCACATACCCAATTAGAGTAGTCCCCCAGTGTTCGTTCAGCACACTTATATCCTCTTCCACAATTTGAATGAATATCTTACCATCTCGATGACTTGGTGGAACATATTCCAGTCTCATCCCCATATGAGAGTTACGATTCTATTGTTTGAGCTCTTTTGCCTGTAGATCCTTCTCCATCCCAACCCCTGCTGCTACCAGTTGTCCTAGATCTAGAGATGGTCAACTGAAGATCCAGCTTCAGAGAATTGTAATTTTCTCGGGCTTGTTGGAAATTGGTCCTTGTATTTTTGAATTTCCTTCTCCTTCACTACCTCTGTACTGTTCTATTGGTTAGTATTACATTAATCTTCCTCGCTTAGCTCATTTTCCTCTCGAATTGGTTAAAATCGAGTGGGTAGAAAGCTTCCAAATGTTAATAGAGTGAATTACTACATCCCTGAGGTCGCCGGTGTTACAGTAGCGGACACTGGTGATGTGTGTTTGTGCCTTCTCGCCATCGTCAGTGCACGTTAGCCTCCCTTGGATTATCGTGCACCGAGAGCATTTGGATGAAACCCTTTGAGACTCTCTCTCTACAATTACCCTTCTTTCTCTGTAATTTACTTATAATATTAACTATTAAGTAAATCTATTTATGTTCTTATTCGTAATTTGATAATGTTTACCTCGAAAATACGAGTAACAATTAAATTTGATTTGTGATTTTAAAGATATGTGATTAAATTCAATACCAATTAATATTCAAGAAATATGAAGTAGAAATCAAAGAAATAAGTGAGTTAAACCAAAGTTACTCAGCAGTGGTAACCTCGAGTTTAGTGACCTCGAGATGAACAAATAGCAATAAAGCAAGAACAATAAATGTAAAGGACAATTCTAATGAAGAGTAAGAGAGAAAAGTTGCATAATATATTCTTGCCAATGATTAGATGATGTTACAAATGATTGGACCCCTTTATATAATAGGGGAACTCTAAATAAGGTTTATTTCTATTTATAGTAAGGAATATTCTTAATACAATTGTCTAACCGCCTAGTACGGAATTGTACAATCCTATTTCAGAATTTGTGCCATGATCTTGGGGATGTCGTAGGAATCTATCTCATTTTGTTATAAATCCATAACTGTACAATTTCAGGATCGAGCATACTTGACTTCAGTATTCCCTGCACTCCTATCTTCGGGAATTGCATTTCATCCTTGAGTTCGGGTCTAGTACGTTGAACTCGAACTCGAGCTTACTTGAACTAAGACCTAAGACGATCCCACGAGCCTTAGAAATCATGCGTGCCTGATTTCGATCGTATATAGATAGTCACCGTGTTTCTTAGAGCAAGGAGATAAGAAATGATTTGAACCTTGATTCTCTAGAGTCTCTAATGATGATGTCATTTTCGTGACGTGAGCGCTTGAATTGATTGAAACGTCCAGTCGGTTCACTTCCCTAAAACATTAAAGCATGCCAGTAATGGTCGGCCACTAGCGATGATGAACCGTTATCGCTCATCTATAAATGCGAGGATACTTCTTTGAATTCAAAACCTTACTGTCACGACCCAATTTCCATACCCGGTAGTGATGGCGCCTCTCGTGAAGACAAGGCCAGCCAACAACCCCGGATCCTTTTTATTACTACTATCGAACATAAATAAATAGAAATGTCAACTTATTGACATTTACATCTATTAATTTCATCCCAATACAACCCGACCAGGGTGTCACTAGTCACGAGCATCTAATGAGTAAAGTCGCTACTACTGGCCAACAATGTATAGATAAATACCAAATAAAAATGGGAATACAAATATGAAATACAGTGCCGCGAATGCTAGTGGTCACCTGGCTCAACTAGCACCATATGGTCTTCTGCTCTACTAATAACCCGCTAAAGTGTGTACAATACTTGCAACTGCACGCAAGGTATAGGGAGTAGAGTGAGTACTTCCAACTCAGTGGTAATAAAAGAGAATAATAACTTAGCGATAAGAAAATACGTATGGGCACACCAAAATGCTATACAAGACAGTAAAATCCCTTTTTGAAAAGCTGAAATACTGTAAAAATCCTTTAGAAAATATCAATATGAGTTAAAAATATCACTTTGAAATTCTCCTTTACAAATATCCCTTTTTTTCTTTCTCAACAGCCAGCATGTAAAGCTAAATCAGATAGAGCAAGTTGGCTCACAAATCTGCCCATTGGGCATAGAACTCCTCAACATGTAACACCAGGGTATCTGGTCAACAAGGCAAGTAACAGTATGTATGTCAATGATATATGAGTGCTAATGTCATGCCACGTAGTACAAATAGGACTGAATGCAATGCAATACATATGACCGTTGCGGCGTGCAACCCGATTGTGATGACCCGGCCCGTCACCATATGAGTTATCACTCTGTTATCCCCGTTATATGCTTGTTAATGTTTCAATATGCAAGTTTGGTGAGTTTAAGTCAATTCTGATTGAGTTTGGTTGGAAATGAGACAAATAGTTTCTTAGAATAAGGAATAGTTGGAAAAAGTCAACTGGATGTTGACTTGTGAGTTAGAGAGATCGGAATCGAATTCTGATGATTCGGTCAGCTCCGGGAGGTCATTTATGAGCTAGGAAAGCGATCAGAAGTGAAATTGGAGGTCCGGTGTAGTTTTAGGCTTGAATTTTGGCGAAATCCGAATGGTAGGTGAGATTTTGATCCGGGGTCAGAATGGAATTCCGATAATTTCAGTAGCTCCGTTAGGTGATTGTGAATATGCCTGCAAATTTTCAGGTCATTCGGACATCATTTGGTAGGGTTTTTGATCGAATGTTGGTTTCGGAAGTGTAGATGAAACTTAGGCTTGAATTCGCTTGGATTCGATGATTTCTGTGTTTAAGGGCGTGGTTTTAGGATTTGAACAAGTTTGCATCATGTTTTGGAGTATGTTGGTGGTTTTCGTTGGGGTCCCGAGGGCCTCAGGATGAATTCGGGGGTCCAAACGGACCATTTTGAGCCAAAATAGGCAGTTGATCGAAGGTAAGTTTTATGGTCCAAATACGTGTTTTTATCTTAGAATCTTCCTCTATTTCACTGAAATTGGAAGAATTAATGGGGGAATTTTGTCCCAAGTCTGGGTTACGATAAAACGTTGATTTGTATGGGTAAACGGAGTCCGATTTTGACAAACTTTATATGTATGGACTCGTATTGAGATAATGATTTCAAAAATATAACTTTCATAATTTTTTGAGATGCGTACCAAAAGTCGAATTTTGACAACTTCGTGGGTTTTGGTGTAAATCGAGTTATTTCGATTGGGTTATGTCTAATTAGCCCATATTGATGTATTCTCAATGATTTTGAGCAGATTCGGCATCCGAGAAGATTGATTTTCGTGGCAAGCGTAAAGAGGGCTAGGACCTCTACCGGATCGAGGTGAGTGGTAGTAGTAAATAATCTACTGAGGGTTTGAGACCCCGTACATGCACTATACAGTGCTATGTTGAGATGAGACACGCGTCATGTGACGGGCGTGGTGACATTGTGATTGGGGGATTGGACTTGGTCCTTCCCGACTGATAGTTTATTGTGTATTATGACTGTGAATGAGCTTATAATTGTGTAGTTGGGCTGGTAGCCACGTTTGGGGCCTTGTGCCGATCTGTAGAGTATTAGGGAAACCTGTAGAGCTAGGTGATCCTTATATCATGTTGGAAATATACACTCAGCCGTAATGTTAGCTGCATAGCATATCATGAGTCAGTACAAGATGTGTACTGTGAGAGAGACTACCTAGGGTGGGATTCCCTGCTCTAGCTGAGTGGGCCTGAGAGGCCAAATCTATACTAACTGAGATAGAGTCGAGGACCCACTATGAGATATTATATTGGGCCTGAGAGGCTAAGTCTATAGTGACTGAGATAGGGTCGAGGACCCACTACGAGATATTACATATATATCTATATTGGATCGGGCTGCACGCCACAACACTATATATATATGTGGATCGGACTGCATGCCGCAGTGAGATATATGTGGATTGGAGACTGCACGCTGCAGTAATATATATGTGGATTGGACTGCACGCCGCAGTATTATTGTGTTTGGGATGTGGGAGCCCCTTCGGAGTCTGCACACATTCCCGGTGGGCGCTAGTATATATTATTGGAAATGGTATATATATTATTAGTATATCTATATATATATATATTGGATCGGACTGCACGCCGCAGTAATATATGTGTGGATCGGGCTACACGCCGCAGCATCATAGCGCTTGGGCCGAGGGAGCCCCTCCGAAGCCTGTATACACCCCCAGTGAGCATCGTCGATGTTAAATGGAGCGGGATGCACGGTGCAACGTTATACATATTGGAGCGGGCTGCACGCCGCAGCGTTATATGTATTGGAGCGGGCTGCACGCCGCAGCGTTATATGTATTGGAGCGGGTTGCACGCTACATCATTATATATATATATATATATATATATATATATATATATATATATATATATATATATACCATTATTTTTTAGAGCGGGCTCCGCGCCGCCATATTATAGACATATGTATGCAAATATATACACATTGGATCGACTGTATGTCGTAGCAGTATGAGTGAGGACTAGGTCAATGTGGGACCGTGGTGAGATAGATGTGGAGTGGAAATGGGGGTATTCACTATAGAGATGACTTACCTGTGAGGTTACCCTTATGAACTGTTTAGTGATAGTACAGGTGTTCATACTTTCAGTTGTTGTTTGTTATTATTACTCACTGAGTTGAAATATACTCACCCCACTCCCCTGCGATTTTTGTGCAGATTCACAGGTTCCAGAGAGCAGTTGAGCTATAGCAGCTGCCTTATCACTACTATCCCGAGGAGACTTCGAGGTAGCTGCCGACGTTCGCAGGACCTGATCTCTCCCTCTTATCATTTTGTTGCTTTCATCCTGCCTAGACTTGTATTGTGTAGGATATTTTCATTGTAGAGGCTCAGACTTGTGACACCATGATTTGGTTGGGACTGTATTTTGTATGCTTCTACTTCCACACTTATCGTTTTGATATGAAAGCATGCTACTAATTTTAATTGATCATCGTTAATTAATAATTGGCTGGTTTAAATGGATAACATGGTCGGGCTTGCCTAGCAATGTGTTAGGCGCTATCACGACTGGGGTTTGGGTCGTGACAAGTTGGTATCAGAGCCTAGGTTAACAGGATACTTATCCTGGGGAGGCTGCAAACCTTTTAAGAAAGTTTCAGTTTTTGAAATTCTTGTCGTGTGATTTTGTTAATTCAAAATGAACTTTGACATTCTATTCTCTCGCAGATGGCGAGAACGCGAGCTTCCGAACGAGGTGGGCGACCACCATTACCACATGCTAGAGGCCGTAGACGCGGTCGTGGTCGTGGCAGAGGTAGGACAGCTGAGGTAGTGCCAGCTGACCCACAGCCTCCAGTTGCTGAGGCTCCAGCAGCGCCAGTTTAGGCACCAGTTGTGTCCATTGTTATTTCGGGTCTACAGGAGACCCTAGCTCAGATATTAGCGGTTTGCACTGGCCTGGCACATGCAATTTTAGTTACCACCATAGCAGCTGCATCAGGGACCAGGGGTGTTCATCAGACCCCCACAGCATGCACTCCAGAGCCAGCAGTGCAGGGCCTGCAAACACCTGAGGCTCCTCCAGTTCAGCCTGTAGTCCCAGTACAACCAGCTGTTCAGGTTCAGAGGGACAGGGTCCCAGCTATGACCGACGACGAGCAACATCGTCTTGAAAGATTCAGCAGGTTATCTCCTCCTATTTTCAGTAGTGCTCCGGGCGAGGACGCCCAAGGTTTTCTGGACAAGTGCCGTCAGATGCTCCGTATGGCAGGGATCTAAGAGTCCAGTGGTGTGTCCTTTACTACCTTCCAATTCCAGGGACCAGCCTTCGCTTGGTGGGAGGCTTATGAGCGCCGTAGACCGGTAGGGGCAGCACCATTATAATGGCCATAGTTCTCCACTATGTTCTTGGAGAAGTGGGTGCCTCGATCTTAGAGAGAGGAGATGCGTAGGCAGTTTAAGGGACTCCGCCAGGGAGACATGTCAGTATTAGAGTATAATATCAGATTCACAGAGTTATCTTGATATGCACCGTGGTTGGTTCCTACCGACCGAGAGAGGATTGGACGCTTTGTTGATGGCCTTATCTATCCCATCTGTATACTGATGACTCGAGAGAGGGTTTTAAGCCGCACTTTTGAGGATGATGTGGATATCGCTTGCGACATAGAGATAGATCATCGTAGGGAGCGAGATAAGAGGGAGGCCAAGAGGCCTCTAGGATCAGCTAGTTCTAGTGGCACTCAGACCAGAGGCCAGGGTCAGTAGAGCCGAGGTCGCTCTTTCAGGTCTTCACAGTCGGGCCGATCAGATCACCGTAGGTCGTCTTCTAGCCGTAGTTATCAGGGTTCGCACCAGAGCCAGCCATCTCTCAACGCTATGCCAGCACCGACTTCTTTACAGGCCCCATCTGTCTAGGGTTCTTCTCGACCTAGTTCATCAGCTGGACACTCCAGTGCTAGGTGTCCTCATCAGTCTCAACCCCTAGCACCAAGGAATTGCTTCGAGTGCGGAGAGTTTGGGCACATCCGCAGAGAGTGTCCTCGTCTTGTTTCCAGGTCATATCAGCAGAGGGGGCAACCCTCATCATCTTGTCCTTCTACTTCAGCACCAGCCCCACCAACTAGGGGTGAGGGTGAGGCAGTTAGGGGTCGCCCTCGAGGGGGAGGCCGATCAGGCGGACATGCTAGATGTTATGCTCTGTAGGGCCAATTTGAGGCTGTTGCTTCTGATGCTGTCATTACATATATTATTTCAGTCTGCTACAGAGATGCCTCAGTATTGTTCGGTCCTGGTTCTACTTATTCTTATGTATCAACATATTTTGCTCCTCATTTGGGCTCGACCCGAGGGTGTCTTACGTTGCCAGTGCATGTATCTACCCCAGTGGGGGATACTATTATTGTGGACCATGTATACCGGTCATGTTTGGTCACTATTGGGGGTCTGGAGACCCGAGCGGGCCTATTTTTTCTCAGCATGATTGATTTTGATGTTATACTGGGCATGGATTGGTTATTTCCATGCCATGCTATTCTGGACTGTCATGCCAAAACAGTCACTTTGCTATGCCGAGCATTCAGAGGATCAAGTGGAGAGGCATGACTGATTATGTACCCAGCAGGGTAATATCTTTCCTCAAGGCCCAATGAATGGTTGGGAAAGGATGTCTTTCTTAGTTGGCATTTGTGCGGGAGGTCGGAGTTGAGACTCCCAGTATTGATTCTGTTCCCATTTTGCGGGACTTTCCTGATGTATTTCCCTCAGACCTGTCGAGCATGCCACCGGACAGGGATGTTGATTTCGGGATCGATTTGATGCCAGGCACTCAGCCTATTTCCATTCCTCCATATCGTATGGCACCAGCTGAGCTGAAGGAATTGAAGGAGCAGTTTCAGGAACTCCTAGATAAGGGGTTCATTCGGCCGAGTGTGTCACCGTGGGGTGCACCGGTCTTGTTTATTAAGAAGAATGATGGCTCTATGAGGATGTGTATTGACTACAGGCAGCTGAACAAGGTAACAGTAAAGAACAAGTATCCTCTGCCTCGCATTGATGATTTATTTGATCAGCTCCAAGGAGCTAGGGTATTCTCGAAGATTGATCTTCGTTCAGGCTACCACCAGCTGAAGGTTAGAGAGTCTGATATTATGAAGACATCCTTCAGGACGAGGTATGGGCACTATGAGTTTCTTGTGATGTCTTTTGGGCTAACCAATGCCCCAGCTGCGTTCATGCATATGATGAACAGTGTATTTCAACCATATTTGGACTCTTTCATGATCGTGTTCATAGATGATATCCTGGTGTACTCCCGTAGCCAGGAGGAGCATGCTCAGCACCTTAGAGTTGTATTGCAGAGGTTGCGGGAGGAGAAGTTGTATGCCAAGTTCTCCGAGTGTTAGTTATAGCTTGAGTCTGTGGCATTCTTAGGACACGTGGTGTCCAGTGATGGTATTCAGGTGGATCCGAGGAAGGTAGAGGCGGTGCAGAGTTGGCCTAGACTGACCTCAGCTACTGAGATTCGTAGCTTCCTGGGATTGGCAGGGTATTATCGTCGATTTGTTCAGGGATTCTCTTCCATTGCTTCACCCTTGACTAGACTGACTCAGAAGGGTGATCCCTTTGTATAGTCCGAGGAGTGCGAGGAGAGCTTTCAGAAGCTCAAGACAGCACTGACCACAACACCAGTCTTGATACTGCCGTCAGCTTCAGATCCTTATACTGTGTATTGTGATGCCTCGGGAGTTGGCATTGGTTGTGCATTGATGCAGGAGGGTAGATTCATTGCCTATGCTTCTCGCCAGTTGAAGCCCCATGAGAAGAACTACCCTGTACATGATTTGGAGCTAGCGGCCATAGTTCACGCTCTGAAGATTTGGAGACAATACCTGCACAGTGTCTCTTGTGAGGTGTACACAGATCATCACAGTCTTCAGCATCTGTTCAGATAGAAGGACTTTAATTTGAGACAGTGGAGGTGGCTGGAGTTGCTTAAGGATTATGACACCACTATATTATATCATCCGGGGAAGGCCAATGTTGTGGCCGATGCTTTGAGCTGAAAGGCAGTCAGTATGGGCAGCCTATCTTATATTCCAGTTGGGGAGAGGCCATCTGCATATGATATTCAGGCTCTAGCCAATCGGCTAGTGAGGTTGGATATTTCTGAACCGAGCCGAGTGTTGGCTTGTGTTGTTTCTCGGTCTTTTTTATATGATCGCATTAGAGAGCGTCAATATGATGATCCACATTTGCTTGTCCTTAAGGACAGAGTTCTACACAATGATGCTAGAGATGTGACTATTGATAGTGATGGTGTTCTGAGGATGCAGGGCCGTATCTGCGTGCCTAATATAGATGACCTTCGGGATTTGATATTAGAGGAGGCTCACAACTCATGGTACTCTATTCATCCAGGTGCCGCGAAGATGTACCAAGACTTGAGACAGCATTACTGGTGGAGAATGATGAAGATGGATATTGTTAGGCATGTAGCCAAGTGCCTTAACTGCCAACAGGTCAAGTATGAGCATCAGAGACCGGGCGGTGTTCTTCAGCATATGGTTATTCCCGAGTGGAAATGGGAGAGGATTACCACGGATTTTGTGACTGGGCTCCCTCAGACTTCGAGGAAGTTCGATTCAGTGTAGGTGATTGTTGATCGGCTGACCAAATCCACATATTTCATTCCAGTATGTACTACTTACTCATCGGAGCGGTTATCGATGATCTTTATTCGGGAGATTGTCAGGTTGCATGGGGTCCCAGTGTCTATCATATCTGACAGACGCACTCAGTTCACTTCTCAGTTCTGGAGAGCATTTCAGCAGGAGCTGGGTACACGGGTTGACTTGAACACCGCATTTCATCCTCAGACAGACGGACAGTCTGAGCGCACTATTCAGATCCTGGAGGATATGTTGCATGCATGTGTGATTGATTTTGGAGGTTCATGGGATGAGTTCTTGAAACTTGTTGAGTTTGCCTACAACAACAATTATCAGTCGAGTATTCAGATGGCCCCGTATGAGGCGTTGTATGGCAGACGGTGTAGATCCCCCGTGGGATGGTTTGAGCCCGGTGAGGATAGATTGATAGGGGTTGAGTTAGTTCAGGATGCTCTGGATAGGGTGAAGTTGATTCAAGAGAGGCTTCACACAATACAGTCGCGCCAAAAGAGTTATACTGGTCATAGGGTTCGAGAGTTGTCTTTCATGGTTTGTGATAGGGTATTGCTGAAGGTTTCACCCATGAAGGGTGTCATGCGGTTCAGAAAGAAGGGGAAGCTAAGTCCCAGGTACATTGCTCCTTTTGAGATACTCAAGAGGATTGGAGAGGTGGCATATGAGATGGCCTTGCCACCCAGTTTGTCCAGTGTTCATCCAGTATTCCATGTGTCTATGCTCCGAAAGTATATCGGGGATCTCATGTGCTGGACTTCAATATGATTCAGTTTGATGGTGATCTATCCTATGATGTGGAGCCAGTTGCTATTCTGGCGAAAGTTGAGGTCCAAGGATATTGCTTCAGTAAAGGTGTAGTGGAGAGGCTGGCCCGTGGAGGAGGCTACTTGGGATATCAAGCAGGAGATGCGGAGCAGATATCCTCACCTATTTGAGTCTCCAGGTATTTTCTTGACACGCTCGAGGACGAGCATTTTCTTAAGTTGGGGAGAATGTGATGACCCGGCCCGTCACCATGTGAGTTATCACCCCGTTATCCCCGTTATATGGTTGTTAATGTTTCAATATGCATGTTTGGTGAGTTTGAGTCAATTCGGATTAAGTTTGGTTGGAAATGAGACAAATAGTCTCATAGAAGAAGGAATAGTTGGGAAAAGTCAAATGGATATTGACTTGTGAGTTAGAGAGCTCAGAATCAAATTCTGATGATTTGGTCAGCTCCAGGAGGTCATTTATGAGCTAGGAGAGCGATCGGAATTGAATTTGGAGGTCCGTAGTACTTTTAGGCTTGAATTGGCTAAGGTTGCATTTTGGCGAAATCCGAACGGTAGGTGAGATTTTGATCCGAGTGTCAGAATGGAATTTCGATAGTTGTAGTAGCTCCGTTAGGTGATTTTGGATATGCCTGAAAATTTTTAGGTCGTTCGGACATCGTTTGGTCGGGTTTTTGATCGAATGTTGGTTTCGGAAGTTTAGATGAAACTTAGGCTTGAATTCGCTTGGATTCAATGATTTCCGTGTTTAAGGGTGTATTTTTAGGTTTGGAACAAGTTTGTATCATGTTTTGGAGTATGTTGGTGGTTTTCATTGGGGTCCCTGGGGCCTCGGGATGAATTCGGGGGGTCCAAACGGACCATTTTGAGCCAAAATAGGCAGTTGATCTGCTGCACTAAATTGCAGAAGAATTTTACTCATCGCGATCGCAGGCCTGGCCATGCGATCGCGTAGTGTATCGGAGGGAGCTGGGAGGTTTGTTCTTCGCGATCGTGATATGAGGGATGCGATCAGGTAAGGTTTAGGATTCGTTGATTGCGATCGCGGGGCCCTTCATGTGATCGCGTAAGGTTTGATTCGGAAGCAGTGCGATCGCGGAGAGAACGTTGCGATCGCGTAGAGTTGCTAGGCTGGTCACTGCGATCGCGTCTGGACCCACGCGATTGCGTAGAAGGAAAACTGGTCGCCCAAAATCTGTGCATCGCGATCGCATGCCAAAGTCTGCAATCGCGTAGAGCATTGAGGCCTGGCAGTGAATTTAAGTCCAGAACATTTCATCCGCGGCTCATTTCCTGAAAACCCTCATTGTTGAGTTAATAGAGAGAAAAGTGAAGGGAAATTGAAGGGATTTCACTGGGTTATCATCGAAGGTAAGTTTTATGGTCCAAATACGTGTTTTTATCTTATAATCTTCCTCTATTTCACTGAAATTGGAAGAATTAATGGGGGAATTTTGCCCTAAGCCTGGGTTACGGTAAAACGTTGATTTGTATGGGTAAACGGAGTCCGATTTTGACAAACTTTATATGTATGGACTCGTGTTGAGATAAGGATTTCAAAAATATAACTTTCATAATTTTTTGAGAAGCATACCAAAAGTCGGATTTTGACAACTTCCTGGGTTTTGGTGTAAATCGAGTTATTTCGATTGGGTTATGTCTAATTAGCCTATATTGATGTATTCTCATTGATTTTGAGCATATTTGGCATCCGAGAAGATTTATTTGCGAGCCAAGCACAAAGCGGGCTTGGACTTCTACCGGATCGAGGTGAGTAGTGGTAGTAAATAATGTACTGAGGGTTTGAGACCACGTACTTGCACTATATAGTGCTATGTTGAGATGAAACACGCGTCATGTGACGGGCGTGGTGACATTGTGATTGGGGGATTGGATATGGTCCTTCCTGACTGATAGTTTATTGTGTATTATGACTGTGAATGAGCTTATAATTGTGTAGTTAGGCTGGTAGCCATGTTTGGGGCTTTGTGCCGATCTGTAGAGTATTAGGGAAACCTGTAGAGCTAGGTGATCCTTATATCATGTTGGAAATATACACTCAGCCGTAATGTTAGCTGCATAGCATATCATGGGCCAGTACTAGATGTGTACTGCGAGAGAGACTACCTAGGGTGGGATTCCCTATTCTAGCTGAGTGGGCCTGAGAGGCCAAATCTATACTGACTGAGATAGAGTCGAGACCCACTATGAGATATTATATTGGGCCTGAGAGGCCAAGTCTATACTGACTGAGATAGGGTCGAGGACCCACTATGAGATATTACATACACATCTATATATGATCAGGCTGCACACCGTAGCACTATATATATATATATATATATATATATGTGTGTGGATCGGACTGCATGCCGCAGTGAGATATATGTGGATCGGACTGCACGCCGCAGTAATATACATGTGGGACGGACTGCACGCCGCAGTATATTTACGCTTGGGATGTAGGAGCCCCTTCGGAGTCTGCGCACATTCTAGTGGGTACTGGTCTATATTGTTGGATCGGCTACACGACGAAGCAGTATATCTATATATATATATATATATATATATATATATATATTGGATCGAACTATATGCTGTAGTAATATATGTATGGATCGGGCTGCACACCACAGCATCATAGCGCTTGGGCCGAGGGAGCCCCTCCGAAGCCTGTATACACCCCCAGTGAGCGACGTCGACGTTAAATGAAGCGGGATGCACGTCGCAGCATTATACATATATATATATATTGTTATATATATTGGAGCGGGCTACACGCTGCCGCATTATAGACATATGTATACATATATATATACATTGGATCGGCTGTACGTCGTAGCAGTATGAGTGAGGACTAGGTCAGTGTGGGACCATGGTGAGATAGATGTGGACTGGAAATGGTGTATTCACTATAGAGATGACTTACCTGTGAGGTTACCGTTAGAACTGTTTAGTGATAGTACAGGTGTTCTTACTTTCAGTTGTTGTTTATTATTATTACTCACTGAGTTGAAATATACTTACTCCACTCCCCTGCACTTTTTTGTGCATATTCATAGGTTCCAGAAGGCAGTTGAGCTATCGCATCTGCCTTATCACTACTATCCCGAGGAGACTTCGAGGTAGTTGCCGACGTCCGCAGGACCTGATCTCTCCCTCTTATCATTTTGTTGCTTTCATCCTGCCTAGACTTATATTGTGTAGGATATTTTAGTTGTAGAGGCTCAGACTTGTGACAACACGATTTGGTTGGGACTGTATTTTGTATGCTTCTACTTCCACACTTATCGTTTTGATATGAAAGCATGCTACTAATTTTAATTGATCATCGTTAATTAATAATTGGCTGGTTTAAATGGATAACATGGTCGGGCTTGCCTAGTAATGTGTTGGGCGCCATCACGATCGGGGTTTGGGTCATGACACCAATCAATTTGGGTACCCGCGCTCACTGTGGGGTTCAGACTCCGGATAGGCTCCTACAGACCAAGCGCAATAATCCTGCAGCGTGCAGTCCGATCCATATACTACTGCGGCGTGCAGTCTGATACATATACTACTGCGGCGTGCAGTCCGATCCATACAATATGCTTTGGCAGCGTGCAATCCGATCCGTGCATGTATATGCATATGCATATATATCACTCGAGGCCTGAAAACCTCCTCACTTTACTTGTCATGCTGTCACATATAGCCCTCGACCCCAATCAGTCCAACAAGTAATCAAAAAAACCCCTCGGGCATCAGTAAAACAATGATACTCGGCTCAAATGATAGTTCAAATATCAGTTAAAACTCCAAGTTTGAGTAAAATATAGCTGAGTTCAAAAGCAGTGTAAATCACACGGACTGAGTTCAAATAGTATTTAAAACAATGAGGGAAAACAGTGATGATAGTTCATAAAGAGTTTCAACAATCTGCAATAAGCCCCAAGTATGGCAATGAGCCTAAATCATAATGATAACAACAATACATTTGCAAATACTCGGTAAAACCATCAACCGGGACGGACCAAGTCATGATCCCCAACGGTGCTCTACCACACGCTCAGGTCCAGCGTGCAAGTCACCTCAATATAGCACTAAGATGTTCAAATCCGGGGTTTCAAACCCTCAGGATATCATTCCCAAGTATTACTCACCTCGAACCGGCAAAAACTCAAGCCCACGACGCCTTTGCTCCTCAAAACGGCCTCCACGTGTATCGAAACTAGCCAAAATCAGTACAAATATATCAAAATAGGCTAATGGAACAACGCCCACTCGAAAACAATCAAAATATAACAAAAATCTCGAAACTAGCAAAAACTCGAGCCTCGGGCCCGCTTCCCAAAAAATTATGAAACTCACATTTTCGGAATCCTCGTCTCGTCACGAGTCCGTACATATAAAATTTATCAAAATCGGAGTTCAAATGAACCACCTAAACCCAATTTTACATAGCAAAAGTCCAAGCCCAAGCTTCTTCAATTTATGCCCAATTTCACAGAATTAATGGAAGATTCTTTGATAAAATGATGTATTAAGACCACGAGACTTACCTCCAATCACTTCCCGATGAAATCCTCTTCAAATTCTATCAATTAGCTCTCAATGTGGTGCAAAAATGGAGGAAAAAAATGAGACCCTCGCGATTGATATGTTATTTAACTGATTCTGCCCGTCCAGGCGTTCCTTCTCTGTGATCGCATCACCACTGCCGCGATCGCATAGCACCAAAAATCAACTTCCCAAAAATCCTCTAATGTGATTGCATGACTGCCCCTTTGCGATCGCATAGCACAGCCTCCCACAACTATGCGATCGCACTCTCCCCTCTGCGTTTGCATAGAACAACTGCTACCAGGGGACCTCAGGTCCCATTACACTACGTGATTGCTACACTAAGAACGCAATAGTAGAGACTAATTATCCAACCTTATGCGATCGCACTGCCCCTTACGCAATCGCATTGAACAAAACTGAACCCCTCTCCAAGGCCTCCTATGCAATCGCAATACACTATATGCGATCGAATAGAGAAAAATCTCTGCAACATTATGACTGCAAAAATCTGATCACTAAGCCATCCAAAATGATTCGTTTGGACCCCCGAAATCACCCCGAGGCCCCCGGGACCTCAACAAAAAGCACCAACCTACTCCAAAACATAATACAAACTTGTTCCAATAATAAAAACAGATCCTTAAACACAAAAATCGTCAAATCAAGGCGGATTCAAGCCTAAGTTTCAACTATAACTTCCGAAACCAACATTCAATCAAAAACCCGACCAAACGATGTCCGAATGACCTGAAAATTTGCAGACATATCCAAAATCACCTAACAAAGCTAGTGCAGCTATCAGAATTCCATTCTGACTCCCAAATCAAAGTCCCACCTATCAACCGGAATTCGCCAAAATTCCAACTTCGCCAATTCAAGCCTATTTCTATATTGGACCTCCAAATTCGATTCCAATTGCTCTCCTAAGTCACAAATCATCCCCCAAAGCTATCCAAACCACCGGAATTCACATCCGAGCCCTCTAACCACAAAGTCAACTTCAAGTTGACTTTTTTGAAACAAGCTTCATTCTAAGAGGCTATATGCCTGAATTTCAACCAGATTCAATCCAAATTCACCCGATGGACTCTAATACAGATATAGAAACATAAAACAACATAATGGGGGAAAAACAGGGTGGTAACTCACATGACGATGAGTCGGGTCGTCACACTTACTCCTTTATTTGAATTTACTCTGGTCGCCTCCCTACTTCATCTTTTCCTCTCATCATTTGTGTCCACCGCCCCTTCAAGTGCCAAAAAACACCAAGCTCTTTTAAAGAACCATGCTATGCTACTGTCTATTTTCTTTAGCTTAGAGTTATGGCTAAAACTTCCAAAATAGTTCCTAAAAAGAGAAAGCAACATCTTATTCTACCTCCTGGCAAGCCAAATCGGTTGTTTTGCCGACTCTTCAAGAGATCACCCCCGGTACTTGTGTGATAAAAAAGGACTTCAATATTGATAATCCCCTCGATATCCCAAGCTGATGCAAACATTTATCTTGATATATTTGTTCGATATTGACGAAGTACCTCAAAGCCATGAAGAGGGACTGCGACTGGGGGGACAACGTCTTGGTTCAAATCCCGAGCCCTGAGGAAAGAATCACTACCCACATGGAGGGGTATTTAAGTGTTTACACTTACCCCTTCGCACTAGATCCCCTTGATCCAATAGTGATTAACTTCTGCAAGACATACGAGGTTGCCCTCGGTAAGATTTACCCATCCTTTTAGCGTATTGTGATCATGATGCACTACTTTTTGAAAAGGCTAAGGGGTTGGAATTCACCCTCAACCATCTTATATGGCTCTATCAGCCCAATTATTTCGAGGGCTTATCAAGCTGCAATGTCAAACAAAGAAAGCATCCTTTGCTAGCAACAATGAGGAAAAAGATCGAGGCTAAGGGACTTCGTATGTCATCCCCAGGGATAAAATATCGTTCCCGGAGAAATGAAACTTAATCGTCCTTCGAGTTCTTCTTTCCAATATATATTCATATCAACTTTCACATCTTATAATGTTTTTTCCCTTTCTGCGGCCACGACTTGGATGACCCACGTGGTCCCTGACCTCGAGGACTGGGTCCGAAAGTTAGCTGTCACCTCCACCCACGATGAGTGCAAAAGGTATGAATTATCGAGGGGCAAGTGGGAGGCCAAACATCACAATAAATTCTCTTCCTAAGTTTCAAATAGTTTTCATTTATTGGTGGCATGAATTCATTCATATTTACTTGTGCAGGCATCAGAGATGTCTCTGAAATGAAGCAAGGTCTACCTAAGGAAAAAACTACATCCTCAATCCCAAAATCGAGGAAGGATAGCAAAAGAAAGAGGGCTTTAAAGCCCAAAAATTCACAGCATGAGGGGACCCCTACTCAAAAGCCGAGGAGAAAACTTGTACACTCGAATTTAGATCCCACTATTCAATATCCAGAAGATGAAGAGAACAAGGTGAAGAAATGGAATTGGTACCCCGAACTAGAAAACCAGTTGAGGCCGTCAAGCCCTCCGAACTTGAGGCCTTATCTCTGGAAAAAAATTAGGTAAAGCCCTCGAGTCCCCCGAGATTGAGATTACCTCCTCCTTCAACAAATATGCTGGATTGGACAAGTGTTAAGAGGGTCGAATCAAATCGGAGCACCTCGAGTGAGGAGCTCGGGGTCGTGAAAATGAGTCATTCACTTTCTGTATCGCCCAACTTAAGGCTGACTGCCATCGATGGAAAGAGAACATGGATCAGCTCGTTGCCGATAACGAAACTATTACAGCTCATGGCCCTGGTTGAAACTCGACTCCAAGGTATTAAAGTGAACGGCCTGGCTCAGGTCAAGAAAATTAAGGAGTTAGAGGTAGAGCTTTCTATAGCCTGGGCCGAAGCTATACAAGCCAAAACCGAATTTAAGAAGATAAAGGCCAAGGCTGATAATACTATAACTGTATATTTGAAGGATGCCACGGAAGTTCAAGCTGAGTTGAGGGAGGCCTCCGATTGGGAAAAATGGAGTAATGATCTGGCCAAGTGCTAAGCTTAGAGGGAAACTCTTAAAGAGATCCACGCCCGAGGATTTGACCTCACTGAAGAGATAGCCCAATCTAAGGCAATGGAAATGCCCGATTTCTCATTTCTTTTGGTAATGAAGACGTCATGAATGGCTCAAAGGGCGTGGAAGGTGAAGAAGGAGCCCTTGAGGAGGAGGAGGATCTTGTAGATAAAGCTTCCGAGGGTGCTCAAACTGAGGATGTTGCTTCCGGGGATGTAGCCCCAAAATAAATTAGGTTCTTTTTCATTTCTTTTGTTTGTGCAAGGGCCCCTTGTGGGCGCTGTAAATACACTTTATAAATCATCTTTTGTGAATATACAGAACCTTTTTCTTTATCTCCAATTTGTTGAATTATGTTTCGTCTTCACCTATGAAGAATTTTATTGTATAACTCTAATGACTAGTCCAAGTACTAGACTTATCACATAATAAACCCTTAGGATTTTTATTGATGAGCATAATACCTCTTAAGGTCTTAGGTAATCCTTGAGCTAAGCTTAAATTCATTTGATGCGAGCTCGGAACATTGGGACTCTTGAGTCTAAGTTAAGTGAGAACGAGGTCTCAAACTCTACATGTTTTGGCCCTCAAGCTCTTTTAAGTTAGACCTTACGCTCTTATATATCGGTCCTTAGTCTCTTTAAGTTTTCCCTTAGGCTCTTATATATCAGCCCTTAGGCTCTTTAAGTTGGTCCAATTCTACCTCTAAAGTCGCTATAATTTTTTCCTCTTTTTTCGCTGAAAGACTTAGTAAAAATTTAATTATGCCTTGACATGTGTTTTTCATACCCATTGGTTTTTTGAAGGTTTGGCGAATAACAACCTTATTTGTAATATGTTTGTGTAAACATAATCGAATACCTCTTGAGAGGTCTTTTTGAAGGGCTGATGCTATCAAAGCTTTTAAATTATTCGAGGTCTTAATTTATCGAAGCCCTTTATATTTTGATTATGCAGAAGGTAGCCTGATTTAACTAGTTTTTTCAAAGTGTTTGAAGGCCTTTAATTTATGGGGGAAGTCGAACATCTCCAAGCCGCATTGTTTTGGCCGTAGTCTTTAATATGGTTGTAGCCTTCGAGGATGTTACTTGGACTTGTTTCCCGATAACTTTTCGAACTTATTCGAAAAGTTAGTCCTCGAGTATATTAGCCTTGGCCTTTATTTTGAGGGGATGAATCTTTAAGGTCTTATGAGTCTAAGCTTTCGATGACTCGGATGTGCTGATTGTAGATGACAGTCCCCGCGTAACTCGGGGTTGTGTTCGTGCTTTGGCTCTTGAGTCGTTTCTCGTAGGATTATAAGTGTAGAGCTCGTATAATAGTAGACTTCTTTTAGAAACAACATGTTTTTGATATGAACATAATGCTTCTTCAAATAATTGATACATGCGTTTTGTCCATTGGGGCTCGACTATTCTATATGAACATGGTTCATCGGGTTGTTTGGCCCTTTACGAAGTTTTTCTATCAAGGCCCTCTCAATCGTGAAGTAATTTCCTCAAAAATATAATTTCCGAGGGTGATGCCCCCTAATATTAGAGGTTGATTGAAAAGAAGCCTTGGATACTATTGAATTCTCCTTAGGTAGCACATAGTTGTTGCCTTATTAAAAACCTTGCAGGTAAAACCCATTTGGACAAATCCAGTCTAAGGGAAAAAAAGTGCAACACATGCTTTAAAACCTAAGGCCTACATATAAAAAGGGTATCTTCGATAGCTTCGATCGACAATCTGCAATAATTTAGATTTAAACTCAAATGGACAAAAGGATAAAGTTACTCCTTAGCAGTAGTATCATTTGAGTAATGATACGTTCCAATTGTTTGGCAGTTGTCCACCTTTCATCGTGCTGAGTTTGTAAGATACTTTACCAACAACTTCGAGGAGTCTGTACAGTCCTTCCCAATTCAGACACAGTTTCCCTTCATTCGGGTTTCGAGTATTGAGGGTGAATTTTCGTAGGACTAAGTCCCCGATTCTGAAACGTTGAAGATTGGTCCTTCTATTTTAGTATATTTCGATTCTCTGCTTCTACGTGGCCATCCGAACAAGTGTTGCTTCTCATTTTTCGTCTAATAGCTCGAGGCTAATATTAATAGCCTCGTGATTTGACTCTTCTGATACATGTCAAAACTTGGCATTGGGTTCCCCGACCTCGATAGGGATGAGGGCCTCGAAGCCATATATTAAAAAGAACGGAGTAACCCCCGTGCTAGACTTCGATGTTGTTCGATATGCCCAAATGACCTCGGGTATAACTTCTCTCCATTTCCCTTTCGTACAACCTTTTCTTCAGATTTTGAGAGATAGTTTTATTCGTTGACTTGGCCTGTCCATTTCCAGTTGGGTGGTATGGTGTTGATAAGATCCTCTTTATTTTGTATGCTTCGAGGAACTCCGTTACCTTGCTACAGATGAATTGTTTCCTATTGTCACATACAATATTAGCAGGTACCCCAAACAAGCATATGATGTGGTCCAGATGAAGTCAATAACTTATTTTTCTCTAACCTTTTTGAAGGCATGTGCTTCCATCCATTTAGAAATATAATCAGTCATAAACAAAATAAATTTACCTTTACCTGGGGCTGTTAGTAGAGGGTCGACTATATCTATTCCCCATTTTATGAAAGGCCACGGGGATATGACCGAGTGGAGTTGTTCTCGGGGCTGATAGATCATTGGTGCAAACCATTGATATTTGTCACATTTTTTGACAAATTCCTTAGTATCTTTTTCCATGTTGTCCTAGTAATATCGTGCCCTAATGATTTTGTGAACTAGAGACTCAGCGCCTGAGTGGTTCCCACAAGTACCTTCGTGGATTTCTCGTAGAACATAATCTATGTCCCCGGCCCTAAACATACTGCCAATGGCCCATCGAACGTTCTTCCGTACAATGTTCCATCTTCATCTAATGCTTACCTAGCAGCCTTGGTCCGTGGGGCCCTTGATTCTTTATGGTACGAGGGGAGATTTCCATTTTTCAAATAGGTGATATACTTGTTCCTCCAGTCTTATGTCAAACTTGTCGAATTTATTTCAGCATGACCCTGTCAACCACAGACCTCGATAATCGGATAATAGTACCGGGGACGATGTCATCCTCCTCAACCAAGGATCCTAGATTAGCAAGTGCGTCGACCTTGTTATTCTTTTCTCGAGGCATATGATCCAGAGTCCATTCCTTGAAGCAGTTCAAAGTTACCTATAGCTTATCTAAGTATCATTGCATCCTATCCTCTCGGACTTTGAAACTTTTATTTACTTGGTTTACCAACAATAGAGAATCGCACTAGGCTTTGATGACTTCTTCTCCCAAGCTCTTAGCTAGCTCGAGACCTGCAATCATAGCCTTATACTCAGCCTTATTTTAGTCAATCTAGAAGTTTTGATAGATTAACTAATGGTATCTCCCATGGGTGGCTTCAAGATAATGCCAAGCCCAGACCTTTTCACATTCGAGGCACCTTCCGTGAAAAGTGTCCATACCCCGGATGATGTACCCGAACTTTGTAGGAGTTCTTTCTCCACTTCGGCTACGAGGGTCAATGTAAAATCAGCCACGAAGTCAGCTAAGATCTGAGACTTGATGGCGGTATAGGGTTGATATTCAATATCATACCCGCTAAGTTCGACGTCCTATTTGCCAGCCGCCCCGACAGCTCGGGCTTATGCAAAACATTCCGAAGGGGGTAAGTGGTCAATACACGTATGAAATGACATTGAAAATATGGTTTTAGCTTTCTAGATGAGCTTTATCAATGCAAGTGCTAATTTTTCTAAGTGAGGATATCTACTTTCAGCATCTCCTAGAGTTTGACCTACATAATAAACAGGGAATTGCATACCTTGCTCTTCTCGAACTAGTACTCCACTTACCACAATCTCGGACATTTCTATATATAGGTAAAGTTTTCATCTACCTTGGGGGTGTGAAGCAGAGGTAAGCTCAACAAGTATCGCTTTAATTCTTCCAAGGCTCATTGAAATTCCGGGGTCCATGTGAAATCCTTTTTCTTTTTGAGCAAGGAAAAGAAACTGTGACTTCAATCTGACTACCTCGAAATAAATCCACCCAAAACAGCTATTCACCCTATTAGCATTTGCATGACCTTCACACTATCCACGATCATGATATTCTCGACGGCCTTGGTCTTATCAAGTTTAATTTTGATACCCAGATTCAACACCATGAAGCCGAGGAACTTACCCTCGCCGACTCAAAAGGCACATTTCTCCGAGTTAAGCTTCATGTTGTATTTCCTCAAGATTTCGAATGTTTCCTGCAAATGAGCCAAATGGTCCTCTTCGTACAGAGACTTAACCAATATATCATCAATATAAACTTCCATTGTTTTACCTATTTGCTCTTCAAACATTTTGTTAGCTAGATGTTGGTATATAGATCCTACATTTTCTAGCCCGAAGGGCATTACGTTGTAACAATAAGTTCCAAACTTAGTAATAAATGAAGTCTTTTCCTGGTCCTCCGGGTTCATCTGAATCTGATTGAACCTGGACTAGGCATCGAGAAAAGTTAGGATCTCGTGGCCGGTGTAGCATCGATCATATAATTAATGTTGGGCAGTGGGAAAGAATCTTTGACATGCTTTGTTCAAGTCCTTATAGTCTACACACATTCTATGTTTGTTTCCTTTTTTTAGGAGCTACAACTACATTGGCTAACCATTCGAGATATTTTACCTCCCAAATAGACCCTATTTTAAGAAGTTTGGTTACCACGTCCTTTATGAACGCATGTTTTACCTCGGACTGGGTCTCCTTCTTTGCTTCACCGGTTTGAACCTGGGTTGATGCTTAGCCGATGTGTGGTGATTTCCGGTGGGATCCCTGTCATATCAAAATGGTACCAAGCAAAGCAATACATATTATCAAAAAGAAATTGAATGAGTTTTTCTCTGAGTTTAGGGGTTAATCTCGTCCCAGGTATAACTTTCTCTCAGGCATGTATTCGATCAGTATGACCTACTCCAGTTCCTCGATAGTTTATTTAGTTGCATCGAACTCTTCGGGAACAGCGATGGTTCAAGGAGTAAGGAGTCATGTTCCTCGTCTTTGATTACCTGTTTCTCCCATTTCATCAAGACTGGGGCGGTGGTTGCTGTTTAGCCGCTTGCTTACCTTTGGTGCGCAATTTCTCCAAGGTCGAAGGCTCTATTATCGACACCACTTCCTCAACAGCGAACATCTCCTTTGCAGCATGTTGCTCTTCATAGACTGTGTTCACTCCTTCTCTTGTTAGGAACTTCATTATCTAGTGAAGAGTTAAAGGCACTTCCCTCATGTTATGTATCCATGGTCTCCTGAGGAGTGCACTATACCTCATGTTGCCTTCGATGACATGGAACTTCGTGTCATGTATGGTTCCTGGCTATGTTTACTAGTAGGATTATCTCCCCTTTTGTTGTTTTGCTTACCATATTGAAGCCATTTAGGACCCGAGATGCAGGTATGATCTGATCTTGTCGATCAAGTTGTTCCACGACCCTCGATCTAATTATGTTTGTTGAGCTACCTGGATCCACTAAAACACTCTTAACTTGAATCTTATTTAAAAGAATAGAAATTACCAGGACGTCATTTTGTGGTTAGGATATGCCTTGTGCTTCCTCATCGCAAAATGATAAGATGTCCTCGGGAACATAGCTCTGAGTCCATTTTTCTCTGGTGATCGATACCTTGGTGCATTATTTGAACACAGGTCCTTGCGGGACGTTGACACCGCCAACAATCATGTGGATTACATGTTCTGGTGCTTCCTGATCATTTTTTATTGCATCTCTCTCTCTCTCTGAAGTGGTTCTTAGCTCGATCACTTAGAAATTATTGAAGATGACCCTCACTGAACAACCGAGCCACTTCTTCCCTTAGTTGTCTGCAATCTTCTGTTCTATGACCATGTGTGCCATGATGCTTACATATCAGGTTTGGGTTCCTCTGAGAAGGATCGATTTGTATAGGCCTAGGCCACTTGGTATCTTTGATTCTTCCAATAGCTGACACAATCCCTAATGCGTCTATACTGAAAGTATACTCTGACAATCGAGGTGCCTCCGCGGGATCAGTGTGTTAATTGAACCCGCTCTTACTCATAAGTCCTCATGCGCTCTATCCTCGATCATTCCGAGCAGCGTTATGGCTTGAACCATTATTTCTCCGATTAACATATGGTTGATATCATTCTTTGTTTGGCCTTGATTTCTAGTTTGTATCCCTCGGGGGCCTGGCTGCTAATCTATTAGGATGAACTAAACCCGAGAGAGCTCCCAACTGGTCGTTCTCAACCCTAATCTTCGATTGATTATAGTTATGACCTCTGACCATGTCACAACTGGATATTCGATCAAGTTCTGCTTTTTGTCGAGATGCAATCGAACTCCTTTCACTTGAACCCTGCATAAAAGCTTGTACTGCCCAGTCATCCGAGACCGGCGGTAACTCCATCCATTCCATCTGGAACCTGGACATGAACTAACTCAATATCTCGTCGTTCCTTTGTTTGTCTTGAAAACGTCCGATTTTCTCGTGGCCACCTTTATGGCCCCGGCGTACACTTCCACAAAGGCATCTGCTAACATAGCAAATGCGTCAATAGAGTTAGGAGGTAAGTTGTGATACCAAATCATAGCTCCTTTCGACAATGTTTCTCCAAACTTTTTAATAATATTGATTCGATCTCAACGTCATTCAAGTCATTTCCTTTGGTATCGCAAGTGTATGAAGTAATATCCTCGTTAGGGTCGGTTGTCCTGTTATATTTGGGTATATAGGGCATGTAAAACGTTTTAGAGATAGGCATCAGAGCCGTGCTCTGAGGGGATGGTTTTTGTGTGAACTTTTTTGCATCTAAACCTTTCAAAACTGGAGGTGCCCCTGGTATCTGGTCAACACGGGAGTTATAAGTCTCTACCTTCTTATCATTGTCCTTAATCTTCTTTTCCCCGAACTCAATCCACTTGGTAAACTCTTCGAGCATCCTCATAATAGTGGGGTCAATCCCCGAGTCATTTACGTTCTACCTCTCTAGCGTTGGTTTAACATGTTGAGTGTTTTCTAGTTCAGCTACACTCAGAATTTTATTCTGACTTTGAAGTTAAGCGATGGCGATGTGCCGAGCTTGCAATATCTTGAATATCACCTGGAGGCAGACTCCCTCATCTCCTATACCTAGTGTTACTTGGCCCCAAGATCAGGCTTCCTTGCGTGCACTCCCTCTAGGGTCTACACCTAAATCTTCATTTAAAGAAATGTGCGAACTAACATCAACCAGTTCTAGATCTAGCACTTCCCTAAAGTTCATTGGTGGTTACTGACTCCTGCATTGTTGTTTTTCCCATGAAATCCAAGACCTTCACTGTTATGAACATGTGTATTTTGCGATTTTTGACATGTTTAATCCTGAGAATCAGAAAATCTCGCCAAGAAAAAGTAAAAAATAACGTGTGTAATGAGAATCAGTAAAGAAATAATCACTATTATCTTTAGCCGCACGGTGGGCGCCAAACTGTTTAGCTTGAAAATACAAGTAATAATTAAATTTGATTTGTGATTTTAAAGATATGTGATTAAATTAACACCAATTATTAATATTCAAGAAATATGAAGTAGAAATGAAAGAAATAAGTGAGTCAAACCAATGTTACTTAGCAGTGGTGACCTCAAGATGAATAAAGAGCAATAAAGTAAGAACAATAAATGTAAAGGACAATTCTGATGAATAGTAAGAGAAAGTAGGATAGTATATTCTTGCCAATGATGAGATGATGTTACAAAGGATTGGTGTCACCTTTATATAATAGGGGAACTCTAAATAAGGTATATTTCTATTTATAGTAAGGAATATTCTTATACAGTTGTCTAACCGCCTAACACGGAATCATATAATCCTATTTCGGGATTTGCGCCATGATCTTGGGGACGTGGCAAGAATCTAGTTTATTTTGTTACAAATCCATAACGGTACAATTTCGGGATCGAGCAAACTTGACTATATTACTCGCACTCATATCTTCGGTTCCGTCTTTGAGTTCGGGTCTAGTCTGTGGACCTCGAACTCGAGCTTACTTGAACTCGGACCTAAGGTGATACCACGAGCCTGAGAAATCAAGCATGTCCGATTTAAGATACATAAAAGCACTTTCTGGAAAATTTGGCCAAATACAAGTTAATGCTCAAAATTGCTTTTAGAGTGATTAGCCAAACACAAACTGCTTCTCTTCGAAAGTACTTCTCAAAATAAGCTGATTTCTCCACCTTGGCCAAAGATGCTATAAGTATCGTGAATTTCTGAACTACTAATTTTAAAATTCAAGACATAGGTTTTGAGCTTCTAGACATAATTTTTGAACTTTAGGACACGATATCCCGAAGTTTAAACTTTGAGGTTTGAACTCTAGGACGTCATGTTTGAACAAAGTTATTTAATCTTTAAATATATTATAAATTATGAATATATTTTAAATAACATGCTTAAAAGTCACATGCCCATGCCATTTTTATGTGGGATTTTTACATACCTATACCATATACAAAACTTTATTACCCTCCATATTTAAAGATTGTGTTAATTATATTTAAGCATATCAAATTACAATTTATGTACCATAATTCAAATTAATGGTATAATTATATCTTTAGTTATATTAGACGTGATTTTAGCACCCTATTTTTACTTTATTTTGTTTTATCGCCTCTCTCTCTTCCCCCCCCCCTCTCCCTACATCCCCCCGCATTTTACCTATTCAATAAACCCAACCCACGACTTTGCTTCAGTTTTCCCCCATTATCGCACACCCTCCTCAAACCACAATTACTTGTTCTTTCTTCTACACTTAATAGTACCACTAAAATACCCACGATTTATACTTCACTTCCATCTTTGTATTCAAAAATTAAATCATGAAAAAAACCAGCACTCCAAAAAAAATCATCAATAGCTAAGCTACATTACCTGATGTTCCATCCTTTGATTTGGGTTTTTTAACCCAAAAATTAACACCCAAAAACAAACAATCGATGCATGCAACTGAAGAAACTACTCGTATTTCATCTCCAAGGAAAATGCGCGCTGAAATGAGAAGCAAATATTTGCATGATATTGATGCTGGGGAAGTTGAAAAACTCAAACGCAAGGGTAAAGATGTGAGTCTAGATGATGATTTTGTAGATGATTCCCCCAAAGTCCCATCTGTTAAAAAACACAAGGTATCCCCTTCTTCTTCAAAGCAAAAGAAGAAGAAAACCTCAAAAAAAATCCTAAATTGGTTTAGCAAAATATTTCAGTAAAGGTAATCATTTTTTTATTTTTTTTTACTGTTTGTTGCTTGATTTTGGTTGTACAAATCAGTTTTTAAGTGTTAATTTAGTGTTCAAGTGTTTTTTATGTGAGATGTGGTATTGTCCTAATTTTATAGATTATTTGTCGCAATTTTGTAGATATTATAGAATTGGTATATATATATATATATATGCAGTTTATAAATGTAGTTTGTTTGTGGTTTAATTGTAGTATAATCGTTAAATTGTAGTTTATTACAATTAATATATATTTTCTGACATTTAACTTCATTATAAATACAAATAAGCTACAGAATTGAAAATGAATTGAAGTATTAGTTACATTATTTAGATAATGTGTACAATTCCATTGTTCAAGTTTATTTTAGTAAAATTTCGTGTTTCCTTAATTTTGTAGATATTATGTCTCAATTTTGTAGTTTAATTATAACTTTAACTTTTTGACAGTGTACAAATATAGTTATTCTGTAGTTGATGTTAGTCTAATAGTAAGATTATACATATGGTTTTTTCAATTGTAGCTAGTATAGCTAGTGTAGTTAACTTCAATATAACTACACTTAAACTACATTTATTTGTTAATTTTGAAGTAACTGTTACATACAACAAATATTTTTTTTTTGTAGTTATAGGTGTGGGTAGTGTGTTATTCTTATAGTTATTTTTTATATTTATAATGTAGTTATATGTTGATTAATGCTTCTTTTTTATTTAAAATACTAATGTTCATTAATTTTATATTTTTTGCAGACTGGTCCTTACTTTGCACAACAAAATATTAATTATGGTGTGGTTAGATTCCACAGTTTGTGTGATACTAGCATACCTAGCCAGATACAAGCTTTACTTTCTCCAACTGCTGTAAATGCTTTAAAAAATACTTGTTTTGGTTATTTGTTAGGTCTCCCCACAATCTGTATGCAAAACCAATCACTTCATCTTCTGATGAAGTATGAATTGTTGTCACAACCCAAATCTCGGTCGTGATGGTGCCCAACACAACTGCTAGGCAAGCCCGACCATTTCGCTCTCATTCTAAGCATGAAGCTCAAATCAATTACATGAATATTAATATCAACAATAAAACTAAACTAAATAATCACCCAAAGATCTAGGGTCACGAGTTTAAAGCCTCTAAACACGATCGGATAACAATATCTAAACCAAATACTCAAATCTGAATAATGTATATAAAAGGAAAACTGGAATAAGAAGAAAAGCCAGGTCCTGCGAACGCCAGCAACTACCTCAGTAACTCGGATAAATACTGATAAAAGCTGGAGTGCTCGTCTATCCCTCCTATGTACCTGAATCTGCACACAAAGGTGTCGGGAGTAGGGGTGAGTATTAAGTACTCAGTGAGTAATAAATATATACAAATAGCTGAAAGTAAGAAATCCACAGAATACCACATAATGAAGCTAAACTACG
The DNA here is from genome assembly GCA_032618575.1 of Nicotiana noctiflora. Lineage (NCBI taxonomy): Eukaryota > Viridiplantae > Streptophyta > Magnoliopsida > Solanales > Solanaceae > Nicotiana > Nicotiana noctiflora. The sequence goes on from JASVEL010000243.1 coordinate 158,054, forward strand.
GTCCGATTCCTCCTACGAACTAGCAACAACAACAGTAATTACCACTATCAAAGATAATTCACACACAAAGATGCAATGCAAAGCACATAACCGCTACGGCGTGTAGCCCGATCCATTTAACGTCGACGGCGCTTATTGGGGGTATGTACAGACTCCGGACGGGCTCCTACAGCCCAAGCGTAAATACCGCTGCGGCGTGCAGCCCGATCCTCATATCTTAACAACCGCTGCGGCGTGCAGCCTGATCCATCCTCACACCACAATAATCAGATAAATCACAAAACATCTCAAATTTCTTATTTCCAGATTCCAGTTCATAATTTATAAAAATACTTTAACTTTTATTTAATTTTTGCAAAGCCGGTGACTTAGCATTTCAATACTGTGATTTCAAATTCCAGGACTGAGATCAGTGATTAAGCAAGTATAGCTATCACATATATACTATCTCCTAGGGAAACTACAGGTTGGCACAAGGCCCTAAACAAGGCTTACAGCCCACAAATATGTCAAACACAGTGTATTTCCATCACTAATAGAATATTATACATATCCGGGATGGACCAAGTCTCAATCCCCAGTCACAATCAATCCCGCACCTGCCACGGGGTGCGAGCCATGCCTTACTAGCGTCACAATGTGCTAAGCCGGGGTTTCGAACCCTCAGGCTACCATATATACAAACTACTCACCTCTAGCCGGCCGTAGACTCATCCGCGATGCCTTTTCCTTTGAAATTCGCTGCCTTGTGTGTAGAATCTAGTCAAACCACAATAATTATATCAAATTCGGGTCAAAGAATCATAACCCAACTCAATTTACATGAAATTCGCATAAATACACTAAGTTGGTAAAACCCGACTTCGGGCCCACTACTCGGAAAAATTCCTAAATTAGTACCAACGCGATCCTCGTCTCGCCACGAGTCCGAGCATATAAAATTTATCGAAATTGGAGTTCGATTGGCCTTTCAAAACACAAATTTTCGTTTTCAATATCTAGGCCACAATCCTTCACAATTTCTACCCAAATTCATGAAGATTGATGTTTTTTCTACCATAAAATTATGTTTTTGAGTCAAGAATCTTACCTCCGATGATTACCCGATGAAATCCCAGTGTTTTCCAGTGAGTTCCTCTCTCTAGGGCTCAAAATTGTGTTTTTGGGGTATAAACCCGCGACTACACTGGTTCTGCAATTTAATTTCACTGCCAGCCCCGCTTACCCTACAAGTTCGCGAAGGACCTCACGCGTCCGCGATGGCTCGCCCAACTTCCTCTTCGCGAATGCGACACTGCACCACGCGTTTGCGATGCACAGTCTCCGAGCTGCCAGGTGTTTCTTCTACGCGAACGCGTATACTCTCACGCGAACGCGAAGCTTCGTCCCCCTGGCCTATGCGAACGCGATGCCCAGTCACGTGAATGCGATGCTTTGGCCCGCCTGGCCTTCGCGAACGTGACTGCCTTCACGCGAACGCGAAGGCTTATTTCTTGCTGCACACACCTGCAATTTTCTGCAGGTTTTTTTCAAGTTTAAAATGCCCGGATGATGGTCCGAATTCATCCCGAGGCCCTCGGGACACCAACAAAAACCACCAACATACTCCAAAACATGATACGGACTCGTTCCAATCATAAAAACACCATCCTAAACATCAAAATCACCATTTACACACGGATTCAAGCCTAAGTTTCTTCAAAACTTTCAAAACTAACATTCAATCCAAAACCCGATCTAACGACGTCTGAATGACCTGAAATTTTGCATGCATATCCAAAATCACATGGCGAAGCTACAGAAATTGTCGAAATTCCATTCCGACCCCCGGATCAAAATCTCACCTACCGTTCGGATTTCATCAAAATTCAACCTTAGCCAATTCAAGCCTAGAACTACACCGGACCTCCGAATTTGATTCCGATTGCACTCCTAAGTCATAAATGATCCCCCGAAACTAGTCGAGTCATCAGAATTCAATTCCGAACTGTCTAAGTCACCAGTCAACATTCGGTTGACTTTTCCAGCCTATCTTCTCATAAAGGAATTTATGGCCTCATTTCTATTCAAACTCTCTCCGATTTGCTTCTAACTCTCCAAACACATTTAAATTAGCATATTGAGGTATTAAATTAAGAAAAAGGGACGATAACTCCTGTAACGACAAGTCGGGTCGTTACATTCTCCCCAACTTAAACAAACGCTCGTCCTCGAGCGTACCCAGAGTTGTACTAAAAGCAATCCAATAGTTGAATGATCTTACCAAGCACATACTCGGGGTGATACCACGTCACTCTATCTTTCATAAATCCGATAGTACAATATAGCTGAATTTCCCTAGTCTATCTGAACCATAAACCACACTGCACTTTCCGACATCATATACCAAATCTGAATACCACATCTATACTCGGAATACACCCGAACCAACTGTAACAACCCATACTTTCCACTCCGGATGAGACCCACATGGTGTATCAAACAACCCAATCGCTCGAGATGATGGTCTCTAATCACTACAATTTTCCCACGATAACCAAATATTATTGAAAAACCTTTCTCGTTAGCTAATGTCTTGTTCCAATATCTTCATATACTACCCACGGCAACCGAACACGCGATATATCGAATCCATCTCTTAGGTCATCCATTCATGGATTCATCCCTCTTTTAACTGATACCACCGTAGATTTTGGAGCCAAACCTCGATATTACCTTTCTAACCAGCTTAAACCACATATGCCCGCACTCATTACTGGCTCCAACGATCATTTTGATTATAACATACCGCACGGGTGATATGACACCTCCACACCGGCCTAAGCCACAACGAGCAAACACATGCTCCAATAAGAAATGATCTGAACACACTCGAATCATGACAACTAACTCAAACACAATAGCTGTAATTCAATTCCTCCGTACCATCATAACATAGGACTGAGATCCCGTCTCACATTACAGAAATAGAGTACCCGAACTCTCCTCGAAAGGTCATAACATCATATGGCCTTGCCACAACTTATGATTCCATCCAAACACTATTACCCATGAAGCACCTCAAGTCATCTCATCATGCTCAAAACGATCAGCCACGCACAGATCTAGGTCTGAACTCAAGCAATCAATCTCACCCACGGTGAAACAATTAATATACGCCATCAAATCTTGTAAGGACACAACTTATGCGCCATTTTCCGAGCGACACCCAACACTACCTTTCCTCAGAGACTAGGAAGTATAGTACGCAAGGTAACCTATAGAAAAAAAAAATTATGCTCCATATTACACGATTGCGGCGTGCAACATGCTCAAAATGACATACCCGTGGTGGCGTGCCACCCGATCCAGATACCATACCTGTGGCGGCATGCCACCCGATCCAAATAACCTGTGGTGGCGTGCCACCCGATCCACACAAAGCTCTCGCAAAAAGAAATGCACACTGAGTCAAATTGCTCATTACTATAAACATATATATAGCCTCAAGCTCGGCCACAAGAAACGCATCCTACAAAGTTCCCCAATACCGAAACTGAATCAATAGTAGAAACCTCTGCACTGATATACGCCACGAAGGCCCAATTGACAAAGCAATACCTACCAGCCGCCCGCTGGTCCTAGGTACAACTACCCTGCTGGAGCATACTCTGATGCACTCTGCTAAGCAATTTGTGCCATTTTCGACATAGTCCATATCACATTAGTCTAGACGACCTAACTTATGACAACCAGTCTGAAATCAAGTATCGTAACTCAAATTCATCATATCGAGCTAAGGGAGAGCCACTAGGGCTTCCAACTTCCAATGATCGCAAGACGGTGCTGATACATACGATATACAACCACTGCATATGCGGATTACAAGAACTTCTAGTCCTCATCACCTATATAACACACGATTCACTGTGCCTGATTCCACACTCCGCACTGTACGAATACATAGCACACATCAAGCATCCATTCATACCACGAGAGTCATTCAGAAATTTCCCTATGCCATCATCAACTCAATTATCACAGTCGATTCAACAAGAGAATACCACCATACCACTAGATAATATCAGTTTACATTACCTTGTCCATTTTTGACCATATACCTTGCCAAATCACTAGAATAGAAGTATCATTTTTCCTTAATCACCAGAAAGATCGATTCTTAAATTGCCTGCAGCTGCCCGCGCTGCTCATTAATGTTTAATGACTTCCCATATATTATGAACTGATCTCAAAACCTTGAACATGCCATTATCAACTTTCCATAACACATTGCATATACCATACCACACTAAGATAACATGGAAACTTCTATCCCTCTCCTATGCCGCAAACATCGACGCACTCAACTAGTCAAGGACCTTCATGATCCCATATAGAAGAAAAGTCATTACACATTCCATGCCTCGTATACCGACAGGAATATACTCACTTTCAAACCACGGTAGAACACATCACAAACTTTCTCCTCCCATGCATTGCATAAGTTTAACTGTCAGGACTAAGTCCTTTTACCCACATCGAGCTACACAACTGCCAGTACTCAAGAGATTGGTTGCACAATAGCTGCAAGACTCATCACTTCGAACACATACCAGGAATTAACTGTATCCCTATCATACCGCTTTAGTTTATTAACCAGTTGCTCCATTTACTCAATTTCTTTTCTGAACCATCTTTAACTTAGTATTAGCCTTTACTGTAGCACTATCATAACTCAACTCATGTTATCACACGAGACTCGTACATAAGAGCACACGGTCTAAAACCTATAGGCCACTGAATACTTTCTCAATGTTTTTCCAGAAGTACCACATTCTACAATGCTTTATAAACTTCCTGCGATTTGGAATTCGTTATCATTACCTCCCAATACGGATACATAGAATCCCATCATTCACATAACATAACACAAGTCTTGATTCCTTCTAACAAAACCACCATCTTTAGCCACACACACAATCTTAAGACACCTTACCGTTACAAGAAAAGTCTTGAACACCGCAAGGCTATTCTCGGGCGTCATTCACCCTTTCAATTATAATTCAACAGTCTTATTAAACAGAACCACTCGTGCTTTGTTAGAACTCTGGCACCGCAGAACATGATTACATACAGATGCATTTTGCTATCTTTCTTTCCTATACACCAAACATACTTTACCAGCACCAGTTCAAACCATCCTATTATCTCTTCATATCCCCGAAGTACCATAACCTTTATCAGAATTTCCCAACATACTTAGAGACAGAACCAACATAGCACACCACAGTGTGACCAGTTAATCAATGACAACCTCCCCAACTTGGCTCAGAGCCATACATCAAAGCACTTTTAGATGCTCATAGCATTCTTTACTCAAATGATGCCATAATGTTATGGTGAGTTTAAACTCAAGTCATTTACAAGCTTGACAAAGACTCGAATCATTAGAGACCTTAACTCTTCTGCAATTCTTGCATTTATACACACACCATAGTTAAGACTACTCTCTTTGTGTGACAGAAATCCTTTCTAAGTCCTAAATTTTTCAAAAATTTTGACAGAGTTTCCTTTGTAAATTGGCCTATCCACCTGCCAGAGAATCACCAAACCATTCTAATAATAGATCCACAACTCAACATGACATCACAATGCATTTGTCACGACCCCAAGTCCGATCGTGATGGCGCCCCGCACATTGCTAAGCCAGCCTGACCAATCACAATCGACCACGGAGCTAGAAGCTCTCGTTAGCCCATTTAAGCATATTAATTTACGAAATAACAGTGATACATATAACGAAAACGGGGAACCAAGTCCCAAAATATACTAACTCCCATAGACCGAAGGGTCGAGAGTCATGAGCCTCTACCTGAACATGAGTGTATAAAGGTTTACAAGATACCAAGTGCGGGAAGAAATATCCATACAAAATCAAAAGACGGTAGGAAGGAATATCGGGTCCTGCGAACTCTACTGACTACCTCGTATATCCCACGAGATGTCGCCTCGCACGGCCTACGGATCACTGCTGAGAGGTACCTAGATCCGCACACAAGGTGCGGGGAGTAAAATGAGTCTTGCCGGACTCGGTGGTAATAAATAAGGGTAAGACGGCGCGAGATAAGAAATCCGCGATAAAGCACTATGTAAAGCTATAATCGGCTACCCTGTCATAGAATCAATCTTCACTATACCTGTACCAACAAATACCAATAAATAGCATAACAACTAGCGCAGATGTAGCTAAATGCAATGCAATGCATGATATGACCGCTACGGCGCGTGGCCCGACTCCAATTTTGGGTGCCCGTGCTCACTGTGGGGGTTCGGACTCCGGAGGGGCTCCTACGGCCCAAGCACATCTCATAGAGATATTCTGCGCGGCGTGCGATCCGATCCAACATATATCTCGGCGTGCAGCGCGCAGCCCGATCCACTATTAGTCGGCTAATATGCGGATACGAGCCTCGCGAGGCTCAAAAGTAGTTTTTTGAAAACTCTTTTATCATTTTTCGATTGGAAAACAGAGTAATATCAAGTTCCGGAGATTGGAATTAGCATAATAACAAAAATAGGCTGCGGACTAGTAGTAAACTAGCATGTCTATATGATAAGACAATGATAACGATCCTCGCGGGATCCAATAAGTGGCTCACAGCCCACAATATACTCAACCGTCCAAGAAGGAGGTTCAACGGCTCGAGAATAGCCAATAATACAGTATCAACAGGTCGGACTAATATATAGTCTCCAGTTCATGATCGACCCCGCACTCTCGAGAGTGTGCGTGTCTCGCCGCTATACAGCGTCACAAAGTGGTATACCGGGGTTTCGAACCCGCTGGTCATCACCCACATCTATTACTCACCTCAATACGGCGCGACGACTACTCCGCAATGCCCTTGCCACGAGAATCAAGCTCCGCACGCGTAGAATCTGATCAAATACAGTATAAATACAACAAATTAGGCCAATGGGACGACACCCAATCAAAACAACTCAATTTACATCAAAATTCCCAAAGTTGTCAAAACCCGACTTTCGGTACGCTTGTCGAAAAATTACAAAAGTCACATATTCGGAACCCTCATCTCAATACAAGTCTAAGCATATCAATTTTACCAAATTCGGACTCCATTTGCCCATTCAAAACCTTGATTTTCTAAAGTTCAAGCCTAGGGTTAAATCTTCCATGAATCACCCCAAATTCCTCCATTTTCATGATATAATTGCATAATATTACCAATACTAATCATAGTTTAAGTCCATAGTTGATTACTTGATGATTTCCCTTGAATTTCTCTTCAAAATCGCCCAAATCGCCTCTAAAGCCGAGACCCAAATGTGTGAAATGTTCCGAAATTTTTCTAACTTCTGATACACTTAACTTACAGCGATTTTCGCTTCCGCGGATAAAATTCCGCTCCTACGAGTCCGTATCCGCGACCATAGGGTCGGCTTCGGCGGTTCCGGGCCTAGCCGGCCAATTCCAGCTCCGCGAGCAAAGGACCGCTTAAGCGCGTCCGCTACGCGATAAAACGTCCGCCTCGCGAAAACATCCGCTCACGCGCTCCGGAGTCCGCTCCGCGCGGACTCGCTCGAGCGATCGAGAATCCACTTCTGCGGACCTTCCCATTTTCTTCTCGTCCGCTTCTGCGATCACTGACTCGCACCAGCGACGCCGCTTCAGCGGAAAGGATTCCGCTTCTGCGATGCCAAGCGCTCCTGCGCTCCTCAGTCCGCTCCTGCGGACTCGCCTCCGCGCCCACATTTCCGCAGGGGCGAAAATGACAGAACCAGAACTCTTCAACCTGCAATTTCCATGATTTTCTTCCGTTTAACCATCCGAAAACACCCCGAGGCCCCCGGGACCTCATCCAAACACACCAACACATCTTAACACCTTATTTGAACTTGCTCCAATCCTCAAAACACGTCTAATAACACCAAAACCCATAATTCACATCAAATTCAAGCCTAAATTCCTTAAAACATTCCGAATTACACATTCAATCAAAAACCCGACCAAACGACGTCCGAATGACTCTGAAATTTTGCAGGCACATCCAAAATCACCTAACGGAGCTACTTCAACTGTCAAAATTCCATTCCGACTCTCGGATCAAAATCTCACCTACCGTTCGGATTTCACCAAAATTCAACCTTAGCCAATTCAAGCCTATTTCTACACCGGGCCTCCAATTTCAATTCCGATCGCTCCCCTAAGTCACAAATCACCTCCCGGAACTAACCGAATCATCAGAATCCGATTCCGAGCCCTCTAACCAAATAGTCAACTTCGGGTTGACTTTCCTTATTCAAGTTTCTTTCACAAAAGCTATATGCCTCATTTTCAATCCAATTCACTCCTAACTCACCCGATAGACTTTAACAACGATATAAAAGCATAAAACATACAATTTCAACATAACGGGGTGGTAATTCCCGTGACGACGGGCCGGGTCGTCACATACCTAGATCTGCACACAAGGTGGAGGGAGTAAAATGAGTACTGCCAGACTCAGTGGTAATAAACAAGGGTAAGATAGCGCAGATAAAAAATCCGCAATAAAGCACTATTGTGACGACCCGGCCCCTTAGACCTCAATTTTCTCACCTGCCGTCCCAAAATGGCAATAGGCTCCACATCATAGGATAGATCACCATCAAGCTGAATGGTGCTGAAATCTAATACATGAGACGGATCTCCGATGTACTTCCGGAGCATAGACACATGGAATACTGGATGAACGCTGGATAAGCTGGGCGGCAAGGCCAACTCATATGCCACCTCTCCGACTCTCCTAAGTATCTCAAAAGGACCAATGTACCCGGGACTCAACTTTCCTTTCTTCCCAAACCTCATGACACCGTTCATAGGTGAAATCTTCAACAATACTGTCTGTCACCGACCATGAAAGACAACTCTCGAACTCTACGGTCCGCATAACTCTTCGAACGAGACGTGTCGTACGAAGCCTCTCTCGGATCAACTTTGCTCTATCTAGAGCATCACTGGACTAACTCGGTCCCTGTCAATCTAACCTCGCCGGGCTCGAAACCATCCCACGGGGGATCTACACCGCACGCCATACAATGCCTCATACGGGGCCATCCGAATACTCGACTGATAGCCGTTGTTGTAGGCAAACTCGGCAAGTGGTAGGAACTCATCCCACGAACCACCAAAATCAATCACACAAGCTCGCAACATATCCTCCAAGATCCGAATAGTGCGCTCAGACTGCCCGTCTGTCTGGGGGTGAAATGCTGTACTCAACTCGACCCGCGTACCCATCTCTCGCTGAAATGCTCTCCAAAACTGAGAAGTGAACTGAGTACCCCTGTCGGATATGATAGACACCGGGACTCCATGCAACCGAACAATCTCTCGAATAAAGATCGGCTGCCAACCGCTCCGATGAGTAGGTAGTACTAACTGGAATGAAGTGAGCTAACTTGGTCAGTCTATCCACAATCACCCATACGGAATCAAACTTCCTCGCCGTCCGAGGGAGTCCAGTAACAAAGTCCATAGTGATCCTCTCCCATTTCCACTCAGGAATAACAATGCGCTGAAATACGCCACCGGGCCTCTGATGCTCGTACTTAACCTGCTGACAGTTGAGGCACCGTGCTACATGTCTGACAATGTCCATTTTCATCTTTCTCCACCAATAGTCTTGTTTCAAATCTTGATACATCTTCGCGGCTCCTGGATGGATAGAATACCGCGAGCTATGGGCCTCCTCCAGAATCAACTCACGAAGGCCATCAACATTGGGCACGCATATCCGGCTCTGCATCCTCAATACGCCGTCACTATCAATTGTGACATCTCTAGCATCATCATGCTGAACTCTGTCCCTCAGGACAGCCAAATGTGGATCATCATACTGGCGCTCACGAATACGATCATATAGAGATAACCGAGATACAACACAAGCCAATACCCTGCTGGGCTCCGAAATGTCTAACCTCGCTAGCCGATTGGCTAGCACCTGAACATCATAAGCAAATGGCCTCTCCTCAGGTGGAATATATGCCAAGCTCCCCATACTGACCGCCTTCAGGCTCAAAGCATCGGCCACCACATTGGCCTTACCCGGATGATATAATATAGTAATGTCATAATCCTTCAGCAACTCTAGCCATCTCCATTGTCTCAAATTAAGGTCTTTCTGTTTGAACAAGTGCTGGAGACTACGATGGTCGGTATACACCTCACAAGACACACCGTACAAATAGTGCCTCCAAATCTTCAATGCATGAACAATGGCGGCTAGCTCCAAATCATGAACGGGATAGTTCTTCTCATGTGGCTTCAACTGCCGAGAAGCATAAGCAATCACCTTACCTTCCTGCATCAACACAACAACCTATCCCCACTCTCGAGGCATCACAATAAACGGTATATGAACCTGAAGTCGATGGCAATACTAACACTGGAGCTGTGGTCAAAGCTGTCTTGAGCTTCTGAAAGCTCTCCTCGCACTCATCCGACCACACGAATGGTGCACCCTTCTGGGTCAATTTAGTCAATGAAGAAGCAATGGATGAAAATCCCTGAACAAACCGGCGATAATATCCCGCCAAACCAAGAAAACTCCGAATCTCTGTAGCTAAGGACGGTCTAGGACAACTCTGCACCGCCTCTATCTTCTTCGGATCAACCTGAATACCATCACGAGCCACCACATGTCCTAAAAATGCTACGGACTCGAGCCAAAACTCGCACTTGGAGAATTTAGCATATAGTTTCTCCTCCCTCAATCTCTGCAACACAATACTCAAATGCTGAGCATGCTCCTCCCGACTACGGGAGTAGACTAGAATGTCATCAATGAACACAATCACAAATGAATCCAAATAAGGCCTGAACACACTGTTCATCAGATGCATAAATGCTGCTGGGGCGTTGGTCAGCCCAAAAGACATCACAAGAAACTCATAATGACCATATCGGGTCCTGAATGCGGTCTTCATAATATCCGAGTCCCTGATCTTCAGCTGGTGATAGCCTGAACGAAGATCGATCTTAGAAAACACCCTCGCACCCTGTAACTGATCAAACAAATCATCTATGCGCGGTAGAGGGTACTTGTTCTTCATTGTCACTTTGTTCAATTGCCTATAATCAATACACATTCGCATGGAACCATCTTTCTTTTTAACAAATAATACCGGCGCACCCACGGAGACACACTAGGGCGGATGAAACCCTTATCCAGAAGCTCTTGAAGTTGCTCTTTCAGTTCTTTCAACTCAGCTGGTGCCATCCGATAAGGAGGAATGGATATAGGCTGAGTGCCCAGCACCAAGTCAATGCCAAAATCAATATCCCTGTCCGGCGGCATGCCCGGCAGGTCTGAGGGGAATACATCTGGGAAATCCCTCACAACAGGTACAGAATCAATGCTAAGAGACTCAGCTCCCACATCTCTCACAAAAGCTAAGTACGATAAACACCCTTTTTCAACCATCTTCTGAGCTTTTAGGAATGAAATAACACGGCTAGGGACGAAATCGGTCGAACCCCGCCACTCGATCTGAGAAATACCAGGAATGGCCAACGTAACTGTCTTAGCATGACAGTCTAATATAGCATGGTACGGAGACAACCAGTCCATACCCAATATAACATCAAAGTCCACCATCCCCAACAATAACAAATCTGCATGGGTCTCCAGACCCCCAATAGATATAACACAGGATCTATAGACATGATCCACAACAATCGTATCACCCATGGGGGTGGATACATGAACAGGTAAATCAAGACTACCACGAGTCGCACCCAAGTGATGTGCAAAATAAGAGGACACGTAAGAATATGTGGACCCTGGATCAAATAGAACAGAGGCATCTCTGTGACAGACAGAAATGATACCTGTAATCACTGCATCGGAGGCAACTGCATCACGCCTGTCAGGAAGTGCATAGAACCGTGCCTGGCCTCCACCAGATCTCTCCTCGCCCCTGGGGCGACCACGAGAAGACTGACCTCCACCTCTACTAGGCTGAGATGGTGCTGAAGAGGAGGGCTGATCCCTCTGCTGAGTCCTGCCCCTACGTAGTCGAGGGCACTGTCTCCTCGTGTGGCCAAACTCACCACACTCATAACATGCACCTGGTGCTGGCCGCAGAAGAACCCTGGGCTGGAAGGGCACTAAGCGATGACTGGCCCTGCTGAAACCCCTGTCGACCACGACCATAAGAACCTCCGCTCTGCTCTGGGCGGACTGAATGAGAAGGTCTAGATGAGCGACCTCTGCTCTGCTGGGAATGCCCTCTAGATGGAGCACCACTGAAACTGCCAGAACCACGAGGCCTCTTGGCCTCCCGCTCCTCTCTCTCTCGGCGACGATCCGCCTCGATGGAGCGTGCCATATCAGCAACCTGCTCAAACGATGATGACAGAACTCGCTCGCTGGTCATAAGAATACGGATAGAGTAGTTGAGGCCATCAATGAACCTCCTGATCCTCTCCCTATCGGTGGGGATCATCCATGTGGCATGCCTAGCCAACTGAGTGAATCTAAGCTCATACTGGGTCACGGACATGTCGCCCTGAATCAACCACTCGAACTGGCGACGTAGCTCCTCGCGACGAGACTGAGGTACATATTTCTCTAGAAAGAGAGTAGAGAACTGCTGCCATGTGAGAGGTGCTGCTCTTGCAGGCCTACGCCTCTCAAACTCCTCCCACCAATCAAATGCGGGACCGGTGAACTGAAATGTAGTAAATGAAACTCCGCTGGACTCAAGAATACCAGCCGTACGCAGCATCTTCTGACACTTATCCAAGAAACCCTGGGCATCCTCGCCCTCAACGCCACTGAAATGGGGTGGCTGAAGTCTACCAAATCTCTCAAGACGACGCTGCTCGTCATCGGGCATAACCTGAACCATATGCTCTGGAGCTGGAGCTGGAGCTGGTGCAGCTGGAGGAATAACACAGTAATCTATCAATCGGGAAGGATCAAGTCCAAATCCCTAGTCACAATACCACCACACTCGTCACATGACGCGTGTTCCATCTCAGCACAGCATTGTATAGTGCAAATACGGGGTTTCAAACCCTCAATACATTATCTATTGCCACCACTCACAAAATCAGCACCTCGATGCTCAAGTCATAAACAAGGTCCAGCCTCAAGTCTTTCCGACTGGCCCAACATGATGTCACAGAGATTATATCTTGCCTCTCGTTCGGGGAAATCTCAAGCCATAAGGCAATTATATTACTGAGCGCTCGATGCGTACACAGACGTGCGGAAGGAATTTCAAAAAGTATATCTCAAGCTGAATCAAGTGCGCACGATAAGAATTCCAAGAAATGTGATGTGTTTCCTAAAGATTCGCAGCCTCCCGAGGATAAGTACAGGCGTCCCCGTACCGATCCACAAGACTCTACCAACCGGCTCAAGACTCGTGAGGCCTAGTAAACCTAGGCTCTGATACCAACTTGTCACGACCCCAAATCCGGTCGTGATGGCGCCCAGCACATTGCTAAGCCAGCCTGACCAATCACGATCGACCACGGAGCTAGAAGCTCTCTTTAGCCCATTTAAGCATATTAATTCACGAAGCAACGATGATACATATAACGAAAACGGGGAACCAAGTCCCAAAATATACTAACTCCCATAGACCGAAGGGTCAAGAGTCATGAGCCTCTACCGAACATGAGTGTATAAAGGTTTACAAGATACCAAGTGCGGGAAGAAATATCCATACAAAATCAAAAGACGGTAGGAAGGAATATCGGGTCCTGCGGACTGCGCGCTACCTCGTATATCCCACGGATGTTGCCTCGCACGGCTACTGGATCACTGTCTGAGAGGTACCTGGATCCGCACACAAGGTGCGGTGAGTAAAATGAGTACCTGCCGGACTCGGTGGTAATAAACAAGGGTAAGACAAGCAGCGGAGATAAGAAATCCGCAACAAAGCACTATGTAAAGCTATAATCGGCTACCCTGTCATAGAATCAATCTTCACTGTACCTGTACCAACAAATACCAATAAATAGCATAACAGCTAGCTAGCAGATGTAGCTAAATGCAATGCAATGCATGATATGACCGCTACGGCGCGTGGCCCGACTCCAATTTTGGGTACCCGTGCTCACTGTGGGGGTTCAGACTCCAGAGGGGCTCCTACAGCCCAAGCACATCTCATAGAGATATTCTCGCGGCGTGCAGTCCGATCCAACATATATCCTGCTGCGGCGTGCAGCCCGATCCACTACTAGTCAGCTAATATGCAGATACAGCCTCGCAGGCTCAAAAGTAGTTTTTGAAAACTGCTTTATCATTTTTCAGTTGGAAAACAGTAATATCAAGTTCCAGAGATTGGAATTAGCATAATAACAAAAATAGCTGCGGACTAGTAGTAAACTAGCATGTCTATATAATCAACCGCCCAAGAAGGGGGTTCCTCGGCTCAAGAGTGGCCATTATCACAATATATATATATATGCAACCATCCGAGAAGGAGGTTCGACGGCTCTAGAATAGCCAATAATACAGTATCAACAGGTCGGACTAATATATAGTCTCCAGTTCATGATCGACCCCGCACTCTCAAGAGTGTGCGTGTCTCGCCGCTATACGGCGTCACAAAGTGGTATACCGGGGTTTCGAACCCGCTGGTCATCACCCACATCTATTACTCACCTCAATACGGCGCGACGACTACTCCGCAATGCCCTTGCCACGAGAATCAAGCTCCGCACGCGTAGAATCTGATCAAATACAGTATTAATACAACAAATTAGGCCAATGGGACGACACCCAATCAAAACAACTCAATTTACATCAAAATTCCCAAAGTTGTCAAAACCCGACTTTCGGTACGCTTGTCGAAAAATTACAAAAGTCACATATTCGGAACCCTCATCTCAATACAAGTCTAAGCATATCAATTTTACCAAATTCGGACTCCATTTGCCCATTCAAAACCTTGATTTTCTAAAGTTCAAGCCTAGGGTTAAATCTTCCATGAATCACCCCAAATTCCTCCATTTTCATGATATAATTGCATAATATTACCAATACTTAATCATAGTTTAAGTCCATAGTTGATTACCTGATGATTTCCCTTGAATTTCTCTTCAAAATCACCCAAATCGCCTCTAAAGCCGAGACCCAAATGTGTGAAATGTTCTGAAATTTTTCTAACTTCTGATACACTTAACTTACAGCGATTTTCGCTTCTGCGGATAAAATTCCGCTCCTACGAGTCCGTATCCGCGACCATAGGGTCGCTTCAGCGGTTCCAGGCCTAGCCGGCCAATTCCGCTTCTGCGAGCAAAGGACCGCTTAAGCGCGTCCGCTTCTGCGATAAAACGTCCGCTTCTGCGAAAACATCCGCTTCTGCGCTCCAGAGTCTGCTCCTGCGGACTCGCTCAGGCGGTCAAGAATCCGCTTCTGCGGACCTTCCCATCTTCTTCTCGTCCGCTTCTGCGATCACTGGCTCGCACCAGCGATGCCGCTTCAGCGGAAAGGAGTCCGCTTCTGCGGTGCCAAGCGCTCCTGCGCTCCTCAGTCCGCTCCTGCGGACTCGCCTCCGCGCCCAGCATTTTCCGCCGGGGCGAAAATGACAGAACCAGAACTCTTCAACCTGCAATTTCCATGATTTTCTTCCGTTTAACCATCCGAAAACACCCCGAGGCCCCGGGACCTCATCGAAACACACCAACACATCTTAACACCTTATTCGAACTTGCTCCAATCCTCAAAACACGTCTAATAACACCAAAACCCATAATTCACATCAAATTCAAGCCTAAATTCCTTAAAACATTCCGAATTACACATTCAATCAAAAACCCGACCAAACGACGTCCGAATGACCTGAAATTTTGCAGGCACATCCAAAATCACCTAACGGAGCTACTGCAACTGTCGAAATTCCATTCCGACTCTCGGATCAAAATCTCACCTACCGTTCGGATTTCACCAAAATTCAACCTTAGCCAATTCAAGCCTATTTCTACACCGGGCCTCCAATTTCAATTCCGATCGCTCCCCTAAGTCATAAATCACCTCCCGGAACTAACCGAATCATCGAATCCGATTCCGAGCCCTCTAACCAAATAGTCAACTTCGGGTTGACTTTCCTTATTCAAGTTTCTTTCACAAAAGCTATATGCCTCATTTTCAATCCAATTCACTCCTAACTCACCCGATAGACTTTAACACCTGATATAAAAGCATAAAACATACAATTTCAATATAACGGGGTGGTAATTCCCGTGACGATGGGCCGGGTCGTCACAGCATTTCAACAACATTAAATCTCAATACTATACGAATCATATTATCACAAATTATACCTGAACATGTGCTACACCTGCTAGCATCATAACACATATCAAATACCTTTCAATTACACATCAGAATCAACCCACCTACTTTGCCTCAATCTAGTATTTCAGTACAACATCTTTCACGAGGTTACACATAGCATAATCACTTTAGTCTTCCTGGGTCTAAACTCGTTTTACTACATGTAAGGCACTTTACCTTCCAACTAAGAGATATGATAAATATTCACCACGCCCATAGCCCGAGGCTACACAACAGATTACAATAAGGATCTAACACCTGACAGCTCATACATTATTAAGCTGCCATTTCCACAGTTAGGAACAATACCGATCACGTGAAATTTCATAATACCAGTTTGTAAAATCAGCACTTTGGTGCCCATGTCATAGACAAAGATTTGTCCTCAAGTCCTCCCGACTGGCCCAACATAAACTATCAGAGATTATATCTCGCCCCTTGACCATGGAATCACAAGCCATCAAGGCAATTATATTACTGAGCGTTCGAGTGCGCGTACAAACATATGGAAGAAATTTCCAAGAATTATATCTCAAGCTGAATCAAGTACGCACGATAAGAATTCCAAGAAATGTGAAGTATTTCCTAAAGGTTGGTAGCCTCTTGAGGATAAGTATAGGCGTCCCCGTACCGATCCACAAGACTCTACCAACCCGCTCAAGACTCATGAGGCCTAGTAACCTAGGCTCTGATACCAACTTGTCACAACCCAAATCCCGGTCGTGATGGCGCCCAACACAACTACTAGGCAAGCCCGACCATTTCGCTCTCATTCCGAGCATGAAGCTCAAATCAATTACCTGAATATTAGTATCAACAATGAAACTAAACTGAATAATCACCCAAAGATCTAGGGTCACGAGTATAGAGCCTCTAAACATGATCGAATAACAATATCTAAACCAAATACTCAAATCTGAATAATGTATATACAAAGGAAAACTGGAATAAGAAGAGAAGCCAGGTCCTGCGAACGCCAGTAGCTACCTCAGTAACTCGGATAAATACTGATAAAAGCTGGAGTGCTCGTATATCCCTCATGTGTACCTGAATCTGCACACAAAGGTGCAGGAAGTAGGGGTGAGTACTAAGTACTCAGTGAGTAATAAATATATACAAGTAGCTGAAAGTAAGAAATCCACAGAATACCACATAATGAAGCTAAACTACAGTCTGATTCCTCCTACGAACTAGCAACAACAATAGTAATTACCACTATCACAGATAATTCACAAACAAAGATGCAATGCAAAGCACATAACCGTTACGGCGTGTAGCCCGATCCATTTAACGTCGACGGCGATCACTGGGGGTGTGTACAGACTCCGGAGGGGTTCCTATAGCCCAAGCGCAAATACCACTGCGGCGTGCAGCCCGATCCTCATATCTTAATAACCGATGCGGCGTGTAGCCCGATCCATCCTTCGTCCACAATAATTAGATAAATCACAAAACAGCTCAAATTTCTTATTTCCATATTCCAGTTCATAATTTATGAAAATACTTTAACTTTTATTTAATTTTTGCAAAACCGGTGACTTAGCATTTCAATACTGTGATTTCAAATTCCAGGACTGAGATCAGTGATTAAGCAAGTATAGCTATCACATATATACTATCCCCGAGGGATACTACAGGTCGGCACAAGGCCCCAAACAAGGCTTTCAGCCCACAAATAATTCAAATACAGTGTATTTCCAACACTAGTAACATATTATTCATTTTCGGGATGGACCAAGTCTCAATCCCCGGTCACAATCAATCCCGCACTTGCCACGGTGTGCGAGCCACGCCCTAATAGTGTCACAATGTGCTAAGCCGGGGTTTCGAACCCTCAGGCTACCATATACACAAACTACTCACCTCTAGCCGGTCGTAGACTCGTCCGCGATGCCTTTTCCTTTGAAATTCGCTGCCTCGTGTGTAGAATCAATTCAAACCACAATAATTATATCAAATATGGGTCAAAGAATCATAACCCAATTCAATTTACATGAAATTCGCATAAATACACTAAGTTGGTAAAACCCGACCCCGGGCCTACTGCTCGGAAAATATCCTAAATTAGTACCAACACGAACCTCGTTTCTCCACGAGTCCGTGCATATAAAATTTATCGAAATCGGAGTTCGATTGGCCTTTTAAAACCCAAATTTTCGTTTTCATTACTTAGGCCACAATCCTTCACAATTTCTATCCAAATTCATGAAGATTGATGTTATTTCTACCATAAAAAGTATGTTTTTTGAGTCAAGAATCTTACCTCCGATGATTACCCGATGAAATCCAGTGTTGTCCCATGTGTTCCTCTCTCTAGGGCTCAAAATTATGTTTTTGGGGTATAAACCCGCGACAACACTGGTTCTGCAATTTAATTTCACTGACAGCCCCGCTTACCCTACGCGTTCGCGAAGGACCTCACGCGTCCGCGATGGCTCGCCCAACTTCCTCTTCGTGAACGCGACGCTGCACCACGCTTTCGCAATGCACAGTCTCCCAGCCGCCGGGAGAATGTATATACAAAGGAAAACTGGAATAAGAAGAGAAGCCAGGTCCTGCGAACGCCTACAGCTACCTCAGCAACTCGGATAAATACTGATAAAAGTTGGAGTGCTCATCTATCCCTCTTGTGTACCTGAATATGCACACAAAGGTGCAGGGAGTAGGGTGAGTACTAAGTACTCACTGAGTAATAAATATATACAAGTAGCTGAAAGTAAGAAATCCACAGAATACCACATAATGAAGCTAAACATAGTCTGATTCCTCCTACGAACTAGCAACAACAACAGTAATTACCACTATCACAGATAATTCATAGACAAAGATGCAATGCAAAGCACATAACCGCTACCCGTGTAGCCCGATCCATTTAACGTCGACGGCGCTCACTGGGGGTGTGTACAGACTCCGGAGGGGCTCCTACAGCGCAAGCGCAAATACCACTGCGGCGTGCAACCCGATCCGCATATCTTAATAACCGCTGCGGCGTGCAGCCCGATCTATCCTCAGTCCACAATAATCAGATAAATCACAAAACAACTCAAATTTCTTATTTCCAGATTCCAGTTCATAATTTATGAAAATACTTTAACTTTTATTTAATTTTTGCAAAACCGGTGACTTAGCATTTCAATACTGTGATTTCAAATTCCAGGACTGAGATCAGTGATTAAGCAAGTATAGCTATCACATATATACTATCCCCTAGGGATACTACAAGTAGGCAAAAGGCCCCAAACAAGGCTTACAGCCCACAAATATGTCAAACACAGTGTATTTCCATCACTAATAGCATATTACCCATATCCGGGATGGACCAAGTCTCAATCCCCAATCACAATCAATCCCGCACCTGCCACGGGGTGCAAGCCACGCCCTACTAGCATCACAATATGCTAAGCCGGGGTTTCGAACCCTCAGGCTACCATACACACAAACTACTCACCTCTAGCCGGCCGTAGACTCGTCCGCGATGCCTTTTCCTTTGAAATTCGCTGCCTCGTGCGTAAAATCTAGTCAAACCACAATAATTATATCAAATACGGGTCAAAGAATCATAACCCAATTCAATTTACATGCAATTCGCATAAATACACTAAGTTGGTAAAACCCGATCCCGGTCCCACTGCTCGAAAAAATTCCGAAATTAGTACCAACGCGATCCTCGTCTCGCCATGAGTCCGTGCATATAAAATTTATCGAAATCGAAGTTCGATTGGCCTTTCAAAACCCAAATTTTCGTTTTCAATACCTATGCCACAATCCTTCACAATTTCTACCCAAATTCATGAATATTGATGTTATTTCTACAATAAAATTATGTTTTTGAGTCAAGAATCTTACCTCCAATGATTACCCGATGAAATCCCAGTGTTTTCCCGTGAGTTCCTCTCTGTAGGACTCAAAATTGTGTTTTTGGGGTATAAACCCGCGACTACACTGGTTCTGCAATTTAATTTCACTGCCAGCCCCGCTTACCCTACGCGTTCGCGAAGGACCTCACGCATTCGTGATGGCTAGCCCAACTTCCTCTTCGCGAACGCGATGCTGCACCACGCGTTCACGATGCACAGTCTCCCAGCCGCCGGGTTTTTCTTCTATGCGAACGCGTATACTCTCACGCGAACGCGAAGCTTCGTCCCCCTTGCCTACGCGAACGCGATGCCCAGTCACGCGAACGCGATGCTTTGGCCCGCCTGGCTTTCACGAACGCGACTGCCTTCACGCGAACGCGAAGGCTTATGTCTTGCTGCACAGACTTGCAATTTTTTGTAGGTTTTTTTCAAGTTTAAAATGCCCGGATGATGGTCCGAATTCATTCCGAGGCCCTCGGAACCCCAACGAAAACCACCAACATACTCCTAAACATGATACAGACTCTTTCCAATCATAAAAACACCACCCTAAACATCAAAATCACCATTTACACACGGATTCAAGCCTAAGTTTCTTCAAAACTTTCAAAACTAACATTCAATCCAAAACCCTATCAAACAACGTTCGAATGACCTGACATTTTGCACGCATATCCAAAATCACATGACGAAGCTACAGAAATTGTCAGAATTCCATTCCGACCCCCTTATCAAAATCTCACCTACCGTTCGGATTTCATCAAAATTCAACCTTAGCCAATTCAAGCCTAGAACTACACCGGACCTCCGAATTTGATTCCGATTGCACTCCTAAGTCATAAATGATCCCCCAAAACTAGTCGAGTCATCAGAATTCAATTCCGAACTGTCTAACTCACCGGTCAACATTCGGTTGACTTTTCCAACCTATCTTCTCAAAAAGGAATTTATGGCCTCATTTCTATTCAAACTCTCTCTGATTTGCTTCTAACTCTCCAAACACATTTAAATTAGCATATTAAGGTATTAAATAAAGAAAACGGGATGATAACTCCCATAACGACAAGTCGAGTCGTTAAATTCTCCCCAACTTAAACAAACGCTCGTCCTTGAGCGTACCCAGAGTTGTACTAAAAGCAATCCAATAGTTGAATGATCTTACCAAGCATATACTCGGGGTGATACCACGTCACTCTATCTATCATAAATCCGATAGTACAATATAGCTGAATTTCCCTAGTCTATCTGAACCATAAACCACACTGCACTTTTCGACATCATATACCAAATCTGAATACCACGTCTATACTCGGAATACACCCGAACCAACTGTAATAACCCATACTTTCCACTCCGGGTGACACCACATGGTGTATTAAACAACCCAATCGCTCGAGACGATGGTCTCTAATCACCACAATTTTCCCACGATAACCAAATATTATTAAAAAACCTTTCTCGTTAGCTAAAGTCCTGTTCCAATATCTTCATATACTGCCCACGGCAACCGAACACACGATATATCAAATCCATCTCTCAAGTCATCCATTCATGGATTCATCCCTCTTTTAACTGATACCACCGTAGATTTTGGAGCCAAACCTCGATATTACCTTTCTAACTAGCTTAAACCACATATGCCCGCACTCATTACTGGCTCAAACGATCATTTCGATTATAATACACTGCATGGGTGATATGACACCTCCATACCGTCTAAGCCACAACGAGCAAAACACAGGCTCCAATATGAAATGATCTAAACACACTCGAATCATGACAACTGATCACACAAAAGAGCTGTAATTCAAATTCCTCAATTCCATCACAACACATAACTGAGATCTCATCTCACATCATAGAATTAGAGTACCTGAACTCTCCTCGAAAGGTCATAACATCATATGGCCTTGCCACAACTTATGATTCCATCCAAATACTATTACCCATGAAGCACCTCAAGTCATCTCATCATGCTCAAAACAGTCAGCCATACACAGATCTAGGTCTGAACTCAAGCAATCAATCTCACCCACGGTGAAACAATTAATATACGCCATCAAATCTTGTAAGGACACAACCGATGCGCCATTTGCCGAGCGACACCCAACACTGACTTTCCTCAGAGACTAGAAAGTATAGTACGCAAGGTAACCTATAGAAAAAAACCTATGCTCCATATTACACGATTGCGGCGTGCAACAAGCTCAAAATGACATACCCGTGGTGGCGTGCCACCCGATCTAGATACCATACCTGTGGCGGCGTGCCACCCGATCCAAATAACCCGTGGCGGTGTGCCACCCGATCCACGCAAAGCTCTCCCAAAAAGAAATGCACACCGAGTGAAATTGCTCATTACAATAAACATATATATAGCCTCGAGCTCGGCCACAAGACACGTATCCTATAAAGTTCCCCAATACCGAAACTGAATCAATAGTAGAAACATCTGCACTGATATCCGCCACGAAGGCCCAATTGACAAAGCAATACCTACCAGCCGCCCGCTGGTCCTGGGTACAACTACCCTGCTGGAGCATACTCTGATGCACTCTGCTAAGCAATTTGTGCCATTTCCGACATAGTCCATATCACATTAGTCTAGACGAACTAACTTTTGACAACCAGACTGAAATCAAGTATCGTAACTCAAATTCATCATATCGAGCTAAGGGAGAGCCACTATGGCTTCCAACTTCCAATGATCGCAAAACGGTGCCGATACACACGATATACAACTACTACATAGGCGGATTTCGAGAACTTCTAGTCCCCATCACCTATATAACACACGTTTCACTGTGCCTGATTCCACACTCCACACTATACGAATACATAGCACAAATCAAGCATCCATTCATACCATGAGAGTCATTCAGAAATTTCCCTATGCCATCATCAACTCAATCATCACAATCGATTCAACAAGAGAATACCACCATACCACTAGATATTATCAGTTTACATTACCTTGTCCTTTTTTACCATATACCTTGCCAAATCACTAGAATAGCAGTATCATTTTTCCTTAATCACTAGAAAGATCGATTCTTAAATTACCTGCAGCTGCCCGCGCCGCTCATTAATTTTTAATGACTTCCCATATATTATGAACTGATCTCAAAACCTTGAACATGCCATTATAAACTTTCCATAACACATTGCATATACCATACCACACTAAGATAACATGGAAACTTCTATCTCTCTCATATGCCGCAAACATCGACGCACTCAACTAGTCAAGGACCTTTATGATCCCATATAGAAGAAAAGTCATTACACATTCCATGCCTCGCATACCGGCAGGAATATACTCACTTTCAAACCATGGTAGAACACATCACAAACTTTCTCCTCCCATGCATTGCATAAGTTTAACTGTGAGGACTGAGTCCTTTTACCCACATCAAGCTACGCAACTGCCAGCACTCAAGAGCTTGGTTGCCCCATAGTGCAGGACTCATCACTTCGAACACATACCAGGAATTAACGGTATCCCTATCATACCACTTCAGTTTATTAACCAGTTGCTCTATTTACTCAATTTCTTTTCTGAATCATCTTTAACTTAGTATTAGCCTTTACTGTAGCACTATCATAACTCAACTCATGTTACCACACGAGACTCGTACATAAGACCACACGGTCTAAAACCCATAGGCCACTGAATACTTTCTCAAAGTTTTCCCAAAAGTACCACATTCTACAATGCTTTATAAATTTCCTGCGATTTGGAATTTGTTATCATTACCTCCCAATACGGATACATAGAATCCCATCATTCACATAACATAACACAAGTCTTGATTCCTTCTGACAAAACCACCATCTTTAGCCACACACACAATCTTAAGACACCTTACCGTTACAAGCAAAGTCTTGAACACCGCAAGGTTATTCTCGGCCGTCATTCACCCTTTCAATTATAATTCAACTGTCTTATTAAACAAAAACACTCGTGCTTTGTTAGAACTCCGGCACCGCAGAACATGATTACATACATATGCATTTTGCTATCTTTCTTTCCTATACACCAAACATACTTTACCAGCAGTAGTTCAAACCATCCTATTATCTCTTCATATCCCCGAAGCACCATAACCTTTATTAGAATTTACCAATATACTTAGAGACAGAACCAACGTAGCACACCACAGTGCGACCAGTTAATCAATGACAACCTCCCCAACTTGGCTCGGAGCCATACATCAAAGCACTTTTAGCTGCTCATAGCATTCTTTACTCAAATTATGCCATAATGTTATGGTGAGATTAAACTCAAGTCATTTACAAGCTTGACAAAGACTCGAATCATCAGAGACCTTAACTCTTCTGCAATTCTTGCATTTATACACATACCACAGTTAAGACTGCCCTCTTTAAGTGACAGAAATCCTTTCTAAGTCCCAAATTTTTCAAAAATTTAGGCAGAGTTTCCTTTGTTAATTGGCCTATCCACCTTCCAGAGAATCACCAAACCATTCTTACAATAGATCCACAACTCAACAAGACATCACAATGCATTTCAACAACATTAAATCTCAATACTATATGAATGGATCGAGCTGCACGCCGCAACGGTTATTAAGATATGAGGATCGGGCTACACGTCGCAGCGATATTTTCACTTGGGCTGTAGGAGTCCCTCCGGAGTCTATACACACCCCCAGTGAGCGTCGTCGATGTTAAATGGATCGGGCTACACGTCGTAGCAGTTATGTGCTTTGCATTGCATCTACACCCCCAGTTAGGGTGTATTTCCATCACTAATAGCATATTATCCATATACGGGATGGACGAAGTCTCAATCCTCAGTCACAATCAATCCCGCACCTGGCACGGGGTGCGAGCCACGCCCTACTAGCGTCACAATGTGCTAAGTCGGGGTTTTGAACCCTCAGGCTACCATATACACAAACTACTCACCTCTAGTCGGCCGTAGACTCGTCCACGATGCCTTTTCCTTTGAAATTCGCTGCCTCGTGCGTAGAATCTAGTCAAACCACAATAATTATATCAAATACGGGTCAAAGAATCATAACCCAATTCAATTTACGTGAAATTTGTATAAATACACTAAGTTGGTAAAACCCAACCCCAGGCCCACTACTTGGAAAAATTTCGAAATTAGTACCAACGCGGTCCACATCTCGCCACGAGTCTGTGCATATAAAATTTATCGAAATCGGAGTTCGATTGGCCATTCAAATCCCAAATTTTCGTTTTCAATACCTAGGCCATAACCCAAATTCAGGAAGATTGATGTTATTTCTACCATAAAATTATGTTTTTTGAGTCAAGAATCTTACATCCGATGATTACCCGATGAAATCCCAGTGTTTTCCCGTGAGTTCCTCTCTCTAGGGCTCAAATTGTGTTTTTGGGTTATAAACCCGCGACTACAATGGTTCTGCAATTTAATTTCACTGCCAGCCCCACTTATCCTACGCGTTCGCGAAGGACCTCACGCGTCCGCGATGGCTCTCCCAACTTCCTCTTCGCGAACGCGACGCTGCACCACGCATTTGCGATGCACAGTCTCCCAGCTGCCGGGACAATGTATATACAAAGGAAAACTGGAATAAGAAGAGTAGTCGGGTCCTGCGAATGCCAGCAGCTACCTCAGCAACTCGGATAAATACTGATGAAAGCTGGAGTGCTCGTCTATCCCTCCTGTGTACCTGAATCTACACACAAAGGTACGGGGAGTAGGGGTGAGTACTAAGTACTCAGTGAGTAATAAATATACAAGTAGCTGAAAGTAAGAAATCCACAGAATACCACATAATGAAGCTAAACTACAGTCTGATTCCTCCTACGAACTAGCAACAACAACAGTATATTACCACTATCACAGATAATTCACAGACAAAGATGCAATGCAAAGCACATAACCGCTACGGCGTGTAGCCCGATCCATTTAACATCGACGGCGCTCACTGGGGGTGTGTACAGACTCCGGAGGGGCTCCTACAGCCCAAGCGCAAATACCGCTGCGGCGTGTAGGCCGATCTTCATATCTTAATAACCGTTGCGGCGTGCAGCCTGATCCATCCTCAGTCTACAATAATCAGATAAATCACAAAACATCTCAAATTTCTTATTTCTAGATTCCAGTTCATAATTTATGAAAATACTTTAACTTTTATTTAATTTTTGCAAAACTGGCGACTTAGCATTTCAATACCGTGATTTCAAATTCCAGGACTGAGATCAGTGATTAAGCAAGTATTGCTATCACATATATACTATCCCCTAGGGACACTACAGGTCGGTACAGGGCCCCAAACAAGGCTTACAGCCCACAAATATGTCAGACACAGTGTATTTCCATCACTAATAGCATATTATCCATATCCGGGATGGACTAAGTGTCAATCCCCAGTCACAATCAATCATGCACCTGCCACGGGGTGCGAGCCATGCCCTACTAGCGTCACAATGTTCTAAGCCGGGGTTTCGAACCCTCAGGCTACCATATACACAAACTACTCACCTCTAGCCGGCCGTAGACTCGTCCGCCATGCCTTTTCCTTTGAAATTCGCTGCCTCGTGCGTAGAATCTAGTCAAACCTCAATAATTATATCAAATACGGGTCAAAGAATCATAACCCAATTCAATTTACATGAAATTCGCATAAATACACTAAGTTGGTAAAACCCTACCCCGGGCCCACTGCTCGGAAAAATTCCAAAATTAGTACCAACGCGATTCGCGACTCGCCACGAGTCCGTGCATATAAAATTTATCGAAATCGGAGTTCGATTGGCCTTTCAAAATCCAAATTTTCGTTTTCAATACCTAGGCCACAATCCTTCACAATTTCTACCCAAATTCATGAAGATTGATGTTATTTCTGCCATAAAATTATGTTTTTGAGTCAAGAATCTTACCTCCGATGATTACCCGATGAAATCCCAGTGTTTTCCCGTGAGTTCCTCTCTCTAGGGCTCAAAATTGTGTTTTTGGGGTATAAACCCGCGACTACACTAGTTCTGCAATTTAATTTCACTGCCAGCCCCGCTTACCCTACGCGTTCGCGAAGGACCTCACTCGTCTGCGAGGGCTCGCCCAACTTTCTCTTCACGAACGCGACGCTACACCACGCGTTCGCGATGCACAGTCTCCCAGCCGCCGGGTTTTTCTTCTACGCGAACGCATATACTCTTACGTGAATGCGAGAAACTTCGTCCCCCTTGCCTACGCGAACGCAATGCCCAGTCACGCGAATGCGATGCTTTGGCCCGCCTGGCCTTCGCGAAAGCGACTGCCTTCACGCGAACCCGAAGGCTTATTTCTTGCTGCACAGACCTGCAATTTTTTGCAGGTTTTTTCCAAGTTTAAAATGCCCGGATGATGGTCCGAATTCATCCCGATGCCCCCGGGACCCCAACGAAAACCATCAACATACTCCAAAACATGATACGGACTTGTTCCAATCATAAAAGCACCATCCTAAACATCAAAATCACCATTTACACACGGATTCAAGCGTAAGTTTCTTCAAAACTTTCAAAACTAACATTCAATCCAAAACCCAATCAAACGACGTCCGAATGACCTGAAATTTTGCACGCATATCCAAAATCACATGAAAAAGCTACAGAAATTGTCAGAATTCCATTCCGACCCCCGGATCAAAATCTCACCTACCGTTCGGATTTCATCCAAATTCAATCTTAGCCAATTCAAACCTAAAACTACACTGGACCTCCGAATTTAATTCCGATTGCACTCCTAAGTCATAAATGATCCCCCAAAACTAGTTGAGTCATCAGAATTCAATTCCGAACTGTCTAACTCACCGGTCAATATTTGGTTGACTTTTCCAACCTATTCTTCTCATAAAGGAATTTATGTCCTCATTTCTATTCAAACTCTCTCCGCTTTGCTTCTAACTCTCCAAACATTTAAATTAGCATATTGAGGTATTAAATGAAGAAAACAGGACGATAACTCCCGTAACGACAAGTCGGGTCGTTACAATTGTCAAAGTCTATTGACTCATATTTTTCAGTATTGTTGAAGGGTGAAATATTAAATTTTTCCTTAAAAGAATTTGGTTTGATAACTGGTTTTAATTGTGTTAATAATTTTTCAGACTATGGTTGCACATCCAAATATGTTAGCCCTTTAATGAGTACATATTTTCCAAACAAAGACAAGGTTGAGAAATGGCACTTGAAAAATGTTGTGACTAATAAAGCATGGGTAAATGATGTCGATGCAGTAAAGTTGTGTATTCTATACATGTTGGAATTTTTTCTTTGTCCTTCAGATAAAGACAATGTGTCTTTCATAGACAAGTTTATGTTCTTTCTAATAGAGTCTGGTAATTTTGAGACATACCCATGGGGTATCAAATCTTTCAGGCATGTTATTCAATCTGTATGTCATCGTCTTAATCCTCAAGAACATTCTTATCTTATTCGGGGATGCTCATTAACCTTACAAGTGTTGCTATATGATACCAACTTGTCACGACCCGAATTTCCCACCATCGAGGTCATGATGGCGCCTACTAAATGGAAGCTAGGCAAGCCAAATATTAATTACATCTCCATTAATTACCAATTTCTTATTTAAAACATATACATTACAGCGGAATAATCAAAATTAGCGGAAGACTTAGTCAAATATGATAAAGAAAACCCAACCATGATACACTACCCAAGACTGGTGTCACAATACTCACGAACTTCTAAGAATAATACACATAATTGTCTGAAAGAAAATACAAGCTGTTTATCTCGATTATATGAGATAATAGAATGAAAAACATAGATAGAAGAGACAACGGGTCCTGCGGACGCTTGCAAGGCTACCTCGTAGTCTCAGTAGTCGAAAAATCCACAAGTCGCTACTGTCGTTGCTGCTGTCCGTAACCTGTATCTGCGCAAAAAGAGCGCAGAGTGTAGTATCAGCACAACCGACCCCATGTGCTGGTAAGTGCCTGGCCTATCCCGGCGAACTAGTGACAAGGCTAAGGCCAGTCACCCACCTAAACCTGTACAGTTGCAATATAGACATATATATACAATACATTTATAAGGAAATACTCTGCTCTGAAATAACAGTCAATAACTCATGATATCCAGAATAATCTAATCAACATAATAAATCTTACTTTCATGTCTCAATTCCTCTCTCATTTCATATCTCGTGGTAGGCGTACCACCCGCTCCCAACTATCACAGTAATTATATCTTGTGGTAGGCGTACCACCCACTCCCAAATATCATAGTAATTATATCTTGTGGTAGGCGTACCACCCGCTCCCAAATATATCAATAATTATATCTTGTGGTAGGCGTACCACCCGCTCCCAAATATATCAATAATTATATCTTGTGGTAGGCGTACCACCCGCTCCCAAATATATCAATAGGCTACCGGCAACTATGGCCAATGCCAAGATTTAAGTCACTTTGTGGTCGGCGTACCACACGATCCCAATTCATAAATATATATAAGTGGTCGGCGCGCCACACGATCCCAATTCATAAAATATATATATTACCGGGATTTACCCAATAATCTCTATATCAACAATATTTATAATTACCGGTTTTAAACCAATAATTTATAATAATTTCAACAATTTACCTTCATTACCAGTATAACACCAATAACTCTTATTCAACAATCTATTCATAACTAAATTCATATTCCTACAAACTAGGATAGAACAAAACACTTACCTCGAAAGTTCACGAACGATTCAATCCGTAGCAATGCCTTTTCCTTTCGAATTTGACTCCAATCCAACCGTATCTATACACGATTGATTTCATATCATCAATTCTACTTAACAAACTAGTTCATATTGCTAAATATGATTTTTACAATATTCTGCCCGGAATAGTAAAAATCGACCCCGGGCCCACATAATCGAAACTCAAGTTTCGAACCAAAATAAGTTCACCCAATCCTCCATGAGTTCAAATATACAATTTGTTCTTAAGCTCGACTCCAAAACGAGTTCTAGATCGCAAATTCTTTGAAAACCCTTATTATACTCAATTCTCAATTTTTCTACCCATTTACACCTAATTAGGCTTAGGAATTCAAATAATATTGATGGAAAATGAAGAAAACGAGTTAAGAATCACTTACCCAAGAAGTTTGATGAAGAATTGCTCAAAAATCGTCCAAGGAGCTGTGGAGAAGAGAGTTGAACAGAAATGGGATTTTTATCCCGTTTCTGTTCTGTTTTGGAATTAAATTCACTGGGCAGCGAATTTGTTCTACGCGATCGCGTGAATTGGGTCGCGATCGCGGAAGGCAAATATTCAACACTACGCGATCGCGTGGACAATGCTGCGATCGCGTAGAAGAATTTCGTTGGGTGGCTCATTTGTACTACGCGATCGCGTGAAAAGGGTCGCGATCGCGTTGAAGGAAAACGGAAAGCTACGCGATCGCGTGCGGACGGCTGCGATCGCGTTGAAGAAGGACAGAAAGCTTCGCGATCGCGTGCAGACAGCTGCGATCGCGTTGAGTAATGTGACAAGGTAGTGCGATCGCGTGTACAAGGCCACGATCGCGTAGAGTAAAATGTATGTGTAAAAATTACAGAAAATCTGCCAGTTTTCTAAGTCCAAAAACACCCCGAACCACCTCCGAAACACTCCCGAGCCCTCGGGGCTCCAAACCAAATATGTACACTAACTCAAAAACATCATACGAACTTGCTCGCGCGATCAAATCGCTAAAATAACATCAAAATCAATGAATTGAGCCTTAAAACTCAAGAATTCTTTAAAATTCCATAATTTCCAAACTTTCCAATTTAAGGCCGAAACACATCAAACGACGTCCGTTTTCAACCAAACTTTACAGGAAGCGCTTAACCAATATATATGACCTGTACGGGCGTCGGAACCAAAATACGAGCCCGATACCAGTACTTTTTAATCAAAATTCAGTTTCATTTTCCTTAAACATTTTCGGAAAACAATTTAACAGAAAAATTCTTTTACCGGGGTTCTAGACCTCGGATTTCAATTCCGGGCATATGCCCAAGTTCCATATTTTTCTAGATTTTCTGAGACCGTCAAATCACGGATCCGGGTCCGTTTACCAAAAATGTTGACCAAAGTCAACCATATCAATATTAATATCAAAATTCTTCAACTTTTTCACATATTTCACATATTTCAACATAAAAATTTCCAGCTTTGTGCCCGGACTGTGCACGCAAATCGAGAAAACTATAATTGAGGTTTTCAAGACCTCAAAAGCTCGGAATGATTAATAAACCAAGTGATGACCCTTTGGGTCGTCACAATCTCCACCTCCGAAAACAACCGTTCGTCCTCGAACGGACAAGAGAAGGAAGTACCTGAGTCGGGGAACAAATGTGGGTAGCGGCTCCGTATATCGGACTCGGACTCCCAGCTCGATGCCTCAGGAGGCTGACCTCTCCACTGAACACGCACAGAAGGATAACTCTTTGACCTCAGTTGTCGAACCTGCCGGTCTAGAATAGCTACCGGCTCCTCCTCGTAAGATAGATCATTGTCCAATTGGACAGTACTGAAGTCTAACACATGTGTGGGATCGCCGTGGTATCTCCGAAGCATATATACATGAAAAACTGGATGCACGGCTGATAAGCTAGGCGGCAAAGCCAATCTGTAAGCCACCCCTCCCACTCTGTCTAGAATCTCAAATGGACCAATATACCTAGGGCTGAGCTTGCCCTTCTTCCCGAACCTCATCACACGCTTCATAGGCGACACTCGGAGCAATACTCGTTCGCCAACCATGAAATCTACATCTCGAACCTTACGATCCGCATAAGTCTTCTGCCTGGACTGAGCTGAACGCAATCTCTCTGAATAGTCTTGACCTTATCCAAGGCCTCCTGAACTAAGTCTGTACCCAACAACCGAGCCTCTCCCGGTTCAAACCATCCAACTGGTGATCGACATCGCCTACCATACAACGCCTCATCCGGAGCCATCTGGATGCTAGACTGGTAACTGTTATTGTAGGCAAACTCTGCTAATGGCAGAAACTGGTCCCACGAGCCTCCGAAATCAATAACACAGGCTCGAAGCATGTCCTCTAGAATCTGAATAGTCCTCTCGGACTGGCCATCTGTCTGAGGATGAAATGCGTACTCAGCCGAACACGAGTGCCTAACTCTGCTCGGACCGCTCTCCGGAAACGCGAGGTAAGCTGCGTACCCCGATCAGAGATATAGATACCGGCACTCCATGGAGACGAACAATCTCTCTAATGTACACCCCCGCTAACCTCTCCAACGAGTAGGAGACAGATACTGGAATAAAGTGTGCTGACTTGGTCGGCCTATCAACAATGACCCAAATAGCATCAAATTTCCTCCGAGTCAAAGGAAGTCCAGTAACGAAGTCCATAGTGATCCGCTCCCATTTCCACTCGGGAATTTCAATCCTATGGAATACACCACCGGGTCTCTGGTTCTCATATTTCACCTGCTGACAATTTAGACACCGAGCGACATACGCAACGATGTCCTTCTTCATCCTACGCCACCAATAGTGCTGCCGTAAATCCTGATACATCTTCGCAGCGCCCGAGTGAATAGAATACCGCATGCTGTGGGCCTCCGCTAAGATTAACTCTCGAATCCCCTCGACATTGGGCACACAAACTCGCCCCTGCAATCTCAATACTCCGTCGTCATCTAGAGTTATCTTTGTGGCACCTCCCCGCTGTACAGTATCTCTCAAGTGACGCAGATGAGGATCATCAAATTGCCTCTCACGGATACGCTCTAATAGAGATGAACGAGCGACCGTGTAGGCTAACACTCTACTAGGCTTAGAAATGTCTAGTCTCACGAACTAGTTGGCTAAGGCCTGGACATCTAGAGCAAGTAGTCTCTGACTGACCGGAATGTACGCGAGACTACCCATGCTGGCAGACTTTCTACTCAATGCATCGGCCACCACATTGGCCTTACCTGGGTGATATAGGATAGTGACATCATAATCTTTTAGCAATTGTTGCCACCTTCTCTACCTCAAATTCAACTTTTTCTGCTTAAACAAATACTGAAGACTCTTATGATCGGTGTATACTTCACATGCTACCCCATACAAATAAAGCCTCCAGATCTTCAATGCGTGAATAATCGCCGCCAATTCTAGATCATGCACTGGATAGTTCTTTTCATGAATCTTCAGCTGCCTCGAAGCATAGGCAATAACCTTGCCATCCTGCATTAACACTGCACCAAGCCCAATACGGGAAGCATCACAATAAACAGTATAAGGTCCCGTACCTGTGGGTAAAACCAATACCGGTGCTGTGGTCAAGGTTGTCTTGAGCTTTTGAAAGCTCGCCTCACATTCATCGGACCATTCAAATTGAACACCCTACTGGGTCAATCTGGTCAGTGGGGTTGCAATAGACGAAAATCCTTCTACGAATCGGCGATAATAGCCCGCTAACCCCAAGAAACTCCGAATATCTGTGGCTGATGTCGGTCTAGGCCAGTTCTTGACTGCCTCAATTTTCTTTGGATCAACCTGTATACCTGCTGCCGTCACAATATGACCCAGGAATGCAACTGAACTTAGCCAAAATTCACACTTTGAAAATTTTGCATATAGGTGGCTATCTTTCAGAGTCTGTAAGGCCACTCTGAGATGTTGCGCATGCTCCTCCTGATTGCGGGAATATATTAATATGTCATCAATGAAGACTATTACAAACAAGTCTAAATAAGGCCGGAACACCCGATTCATTAATTCCATAAAAGCTGCTGGAGCATTTGTCAACCCAAAAGACATGACCGGAAATTCATAATGTCCATACCGAGTGCGGAACGCTGTCTTAGGGACATCAGATGCCCTAATCTTCAGCTGATGATAGCCAGATCTCAAATCTATCTTCGAAAATACCTTGGCACCCTGAAGCTGGCCAAATAAATCATCAATTCGCGGAAGTGGATATTTATTTTTGATAGTCACCTTGTTTAGCTGTCGATAGTCAATGCACATTCTCGTCGAACCATCTTTCTTCTTTACAAATAATACGGGTGCACCCACGGCGAAACATCGGGTCTAATGAAACACTTTTCAAGTAAATCCTGCAAGCTGTTCCTTCAATTCTTTTAACTGCGGCGGAGCCATACGGTATGGGGGAATGGAAATGGGTGAGTGCCCGGAGCCAAGTCAATGCAAAAATCAATGTCCCTATCGGGCGGCATACATGGCAAGTCTGAAGGAAATACTTCAGGAAATTCGCGAACCACAGGCACAGAGTCAATAGAAGGAACTTCAGCACTAGAATCACGGACATAGGCCAAATAAGCTAAGCATCCCTTTCCAACCATACGCTGAGCTTTAACATAAGAAATAACATTACGGCTAGTATGACCTGAAATTCCTTTCCACTCTATACGAGGCGAATTCGGCGGGGCTAAAGTCACAGTCTTGGCATGGCAATCTAAAATAGCATGATACGGAGATAGCCAGTCCATGCCTAGTATAATATCGAAGTCCACCACATTTAGGAGTAATAAATCAGCACGGGTCTCGAGACCCTCAATTACTATAATACATGACCGATGAACTCGATCAACCATAATAGAGTCACCTACTGGTGTAGACACATGAACAGGAACACTCAGTGGATCACTGGGCTGAATCAAGTATGGTGCAAAATAGGAAGACACATACGAATATGTAGATCCAGGGTCAAATAATGCTGATGCCTTTCTATCACAAACCAAAATAATACCTGTAATGACGGCATCAGAAGACTCAGCCTCTGGTCTGGCGGGAAGTGCATAACATCGGGGCTGTGCCCCACCACCCTGAGCAGTATCTCTAGGACGATCAGCTGCTGGCTGGTCTCTACCTCTATCGGTCTGAGCTCCACCTCTATGACCTCTACCTCCGCCTCTATGTCCTCTACCTCCGCCTCTAGCTGGCTGGGCAGGCTGTGAGGGAACTGGGGCCTGAATCATGGCACGAGAACCCTGCTGGTGAGATCTGTCCGAAGCTCGAGGGCAATACTTTGCAATGTGTCTAAGATCGTTGCACGTAAAACAAGCCCTCGACTGCTGAGAATAGCGAAGTGGTGGTGCACTGATAGGCTGCTGATCAGAATAGCTTGGCTGATAATTACGACCACTAGAAGCATCGTGAGAAACCTGAAGAGCTGACTGATAAGGCCTAGTAG
This sequence comes from Nicotiana noctiflora, assembly GCA_032618575.1. Taxonomy (NCBI): domain Eukaryota; kingdom Viridiplantae; phylum Streptophyta; class Magnoliopsida; order Solanales; family Solanaceae; genus Nicotiana; species Nicotiana noctiflora. The sequence continues at coordinate 193,438 of JASVEL010000243.1, forward strand.
AATGGCCTCTACCATAAAAATCTCTATCTCCAGACGAGGTACCACTGAATCTACCCGAATTATGAGATCTCTTATCCGATCCATGTCTCGCTCCCCGTGACAGAGCCATCTCGATCCGGCGGGCTGTATTAGCCGCCTCCTGAAAAGTGATTTCAGTTCCTGCCCCCATAGCCATCTGTAGCCGAATTGGCCTGATTCAAGCCATCAATAAACCTCCTCACTCTCTCCCGATCCGTGGGAAGTATGATAATAGCATGACGAGCCAGGTCTACGAACCTAGTCTCGTACTGTGTGACAGACATAGAACCCTGATGAAGACGCTCAAATTGTCCGCGCATAACCTCCCGCTGAGTTGCTGGAAGGAACTTCTCCAAGAATAATTCTGCAAACTGCTCCCAAGTCAAAGATGACGATCCCGCTGGCCCTGGTTAGACAATAATCTCTCCACCAAGTCTTGGCGGAACCGGATAACCGAAAAGTAGCAAAATCCACACCATTAGTCTCCACAATACCCATAGTACGGAGAACTTCGTGGCAGTTGTATAGGAAGTCCTGTGGATCCTCTGAAGGAGTACCACTGAATGTGGTAGTGAACAGCTTGGTAAACCTGTCCAATCTCCACAACGCATCAGCAGACATAGCTGCACCATCATTAGACGGAGTCGTAATAATAGGTCGAGCTGCCTCAACTGGCTGAATCACAGGATCTTGCGCCTGGGGAATTACTGGCTCCGGAGTGCGCGTAGCAGGAGTCTGATTACCTCCTCCAGCCTGAGAAGTAGCTGGTGCTACCGGTAATAAACCTGCTCTGGTGATGTGATCCATAAAACCTGCTATACGGACCAAAGCATCCTGAAGATCCGGTGAAAATAAAGCTCCTCCTGGGACTTGAGCTGGGCCTACTGGAGCTGCTGGGGCTGGAACTTCCTCCTCGATATGAACCTGAGGTTCTACCACTCGTGTTGCTACTCGGGGCTGAGCTCTGCCCCTACCTTGTCCTTTAGGACGGCCTCGACCTCGGCCTTTACCCCTAGCAGGAGCTGCCGCTGCTGGGACCTCGGGCTGCTGGTCAGTAGATGAGGATGCACATGTCCTTACCATCTGCGGAAGAACAGAGTAGAAGTTCAATTAACATTTCAAAGATCAAGTCGCACGGCTGGAAAGAATAAAGGGAATATTTTCCTAACTCCGTAGCCTCTGGAGGATAAATACAGACGTCTCCGTACCGATCCTTCAGACTCTACTAAGGTTGTTCGTGAGTTGTGAGACCTGTGCAACCTAGTGCTTTGATACCAACTTGTCACGACCCGAATTTCCCACCATCGAGGTCATGATGGCGCCTACTAAATGGAAGCTAGGCAAGCCAAATATTAATTACATCTCCATTAATTACCAATTTCTTATTTAAAACATATACATTACAATGGAATAATCAAAATTAGCGGAAGACTTAGTCAAATATGATAAAGAAAACCCAACCATGATACACTACCCAAGACTGGTGTCACAATACTCACGAACTTCTAAGAATAATACACATAATTGTCTGAAAGAAAATACCAGCTGTTTATCTCGATTACATGAGATAACAGAATGAAAAGCATAGATAGAAGAGACAACGGGTCCTGCGGACGCCTGCAAGGCTACCTCATAGTCTCAGTAGTCGAAAACTCCACAAGTCGCTACTGTCGTTGCTGCTGTCCGTAACTTGTATCTGCGCAAAAAGAGCGCAGAGTGTAGTATCACCACAACCGACCCCATGTGCTGGTAAGTGCCTGGCCTATCCCAGCGAACTAGTGACAAGGCTAAGGCCAGTCACCCACCTAAACCTGTACAGTTGCAATATAGACATATATATACAATACATTTATAAGGAAATACTCTGCTCTGAAATAACCGTCAATAACTCACGATATCCGGAATAATCTAATCAACATAATAAATCTTACTTTCATGTCTCAATTCCTCTCTCATTTCATATCTCGTGGTAGGCGTACCACCCGCTCCCAACTATCACAGTAATTATATCTTGTGGTAGGCGTACCACCCGCTCCCAAATATCATAGTAATTATATCTTGTGGTAGGCGTACCACCCGCTCCCAAATATATCAATAATTATATCTTGTGGTAGGCGTACCACCCGCTCCCAAATATATCAATAATTATATCTTGTGGTAGGCGTACCACCCGCTCCCAAATATATCAATAGGCTACCGGCAACTATGGCCAATGCCAAGATTTAAGTCACTTTGTGGTCGGCGTACCACACGATCCCAATTCATAAATATATATAAGTGGTCGGCGCGCCACACGATCCCAATTCATAAAATATATATATTACAGGCATTTAGCCAATAATCTCTATATCAACAATATTTATAATTACCGGTTTTAAACCAATAATTTATAATAATTTCAACAATTTACCTTCATTACCGGTATAACACCAATAACTCTTATTCAACAATCTATTCATAACTAAATTCATATTCCTACAAACTAGGATAGAACAAACACTTACCTCGAAAGTTCACGAACGATTCAATCCGTAGCAATGCCTTTTCCTTTCGAATTTGACTCCAATCCAACCGTATCTATACACAATTGATTTCATATCATCAATTCTACTTAACAAACTAGTTCATATTGCTAAATATGATTTTTACAACATTATGCCCGGAATAGTAAAAATCGACCCCGGGCCCACATAATCGAAACTCAAGTTTCGAACCAAAATAAGTTCACCCAATCCTCCATGAGTTCAAATATACAATTTGTTCTTAAGCTCGACTCCAAAACGAGTTCTAGATCGCAAATTCTTTGAAAACCCTTATTATACTCAATTCTCAATTTTTCTACCCATTTACACCTAATTAGGCTTAGGAATTCAAATAATATTGATGGAAAATGAAGAAAACGAGTTAAGAATCACTTACCCAAGAAGTTTGATGAAGAATCGCTCAAAAATCGTCCAAGGAGTTGTGGAGAAGAGAGTTGAACAGAAATGGGATTTTTATCCCGTTTCTGTTCTGTTTTGGAATTAAATTCACTGGGCAGCGAATTTGTTCTACGCGATCGCGTGAATTGGGTCGCGATCGCGGAAGGCAAATATTCAACACTACGCGATCGTGTGGACAATGCTGCGATCGCGTAGAAGAATTTCGCTGGGTGGCTCATTTGTACTACGCGATCGCGTGAAAAGGGTCGCGATCGCGTTGAAGGAAAACGGAAAGCTACGCGATCGCGTGCGGACGGCTGCGATCGCGTTGAAGAAGGACAGAAAGCTTCGCGATCGCGTGCAGACAGCTGCGATCGCATTGAGTAATGTGACAAGGCAGTGCGATCGCGTGTACAAGGCCGCGATCGCGTAGAGTAAAATGTATGTGTAAAAATTGCAGAAAATCTGCCAGTTTTCTAAGTCCAAAAACACCCCGAACCACCTCCGAAACACTTCCGAGCCCTCGGGGCTCCAAACCAAATATGTACACTAACTCAAAAACATCATACGAACTTGCTCGCGCGATCAAATCGCTAAAATAACATCAAAATCAATGAATTGAGCCTTAAAACTCAAGAATTCTTTAAAATTCCATAATTTCCAAACTTTCCAATTTAAGGTCGAAACACGTCAAACGACGTCCGTTTTCAACCAAACTTTACAGGAAGCGCTTAACCAATATATATGACCTGTACCGGGCGTCGGAACCAAAATACGAGCCCGATACCAGTACTTTTTAATCAAAATTCAGTTTCATTTTCCTTAAACATTTTCGGAAAACAATTTAACAGAAAAATTCTTTTACCGGGGTTCTAGACCTCGGATTTCAATTCCGGGCATACGCCCAAGTTCCATATTTTTCTACGGATTTTATGAGACCGTCAAATCACGGATCCGGATCCGTTTACCAAAAATGTTGACCAAAGTCAACCATATCAATATTAATATCAAAATTCTTCAACTTTTTCACATATTTCACATATTTCAACATAAAAATTTCCAGCTTTGTGCCCGGACTGTGCACGCAAATCGAGAAAACTATAATTGAGGTTTTCAAGACCTCAAAATCTCGGAATGATTAATAAAACAAGTGATGACCCTTTGGGTCGTCACAGTTGCTCATCTGTCAGCACCGAGCTTTCTACGAGGTGTTCTGAATCTATACCTCGCATTCTGAGATGGTCAGCTACAAAGGAGATAATTTGGTTGAGTGTAATTGAAGCTAAGTTGATCAAGCCTGAGTGGCTCAAGGTATTTTTTTCCACTTTTATTTTTTGCTGAAATTACATTTATAATAACTACATTAAATCTATATTTTTTTCACCTGATTTAACTTTTATTTGAATCTTTCAATTTACAAACATGATTGAATCCGGAGAAGAGCTTGGAGTGCTTAATCTACCACACAAGATTCAATATGGGATGAACATGATGCTCAACCATCACATGTTCCAACTTCTACTTCTCCGTCAGGTTAACACAAAGATACAGATTATCAAAAGGACATTGAATCTGTCAGTAGCAAGCTCATGAAGTTGGAAAAGGGGATTAAGCGGGTATTATGACTAAATACAATACATAGTTATAAATTGCTACATTTTGACTTCATTTCAAAACAATTATAGTATGTTATACATTTTAGTTAATTCGTCGTATAAATTTATACCAAATATACTTTGTTGAATTATAGTTTAACTGTATCAATTATAGTAAGTTCACCCACTAATTATAAATTTAATTTTTAGGTTGGTGCTAAGTTAGATGCTTTTAGGAAGTCAGTTTTTGAGGAACTCTCAAGCCTTAGAGAGTTCATAGATCAATCTTTGAGGACTGTGATGAATAAGGTAAACAGGAGGTTTGATTTGGATGAATCGAAAGTAAGAATTTATATATATAAACTATTCTCAAAATTATAGACTCGTGGATAAACTATTCTCAAATATTAACCAAAATTATAGTTTGCTGATAGTTTAACTAAAACCAATAACAAACATCAAAGACAAAACAACCAGCAATTCCAGTTCAATGTTGGTGAGGCACATAACGCAGGTATAGAACCATTCCTTCATTAAATTAAATTTTTATCCATTATTTTAAAATTTTACACCTTAACTATATATTCCTACAAATATCTACAATTCTCATTTCAAGTTTATTCATTCAATATAAAGTTTCAGCACAACATTTATAAGGAAATGTTGAGGAAGAACCTGTAATTGATGAAGTACCCGAGGCACAACAAGCAGGTAATATATTCTGCATATTCTCTTTAACTACAATATTATTTTAACATAACTACATATATCTACACTTAGTTACAAAAGGTGACTTTTCTTCAGGGGGTATGCCTTCAATAGTTGAGGATGAAGCAGCAATTGAAGAAGGAGCTGACGTAGAAAAAGAAGGTATTGTTGCATAATTTACTTGTTAATAGAAAATTTTTGCTTATACAATTATTCAATGTTGTTACATATTTTATTTTATATGTAATAGATATTGAAGATAATGTTCCATAGTCGCCAATTCACAGTGTGACTGTGACTAAAGTTGATCCTGAAGGAAGTGATAAAAAAGGTTTGACATTGGATGACTTTGACCTGCCAGAAAACTTAACACAGTTGGTCATGTATGGCGAGCCCAAACCAGATGAATCAACCCCTGTTCATCTTGGTAGAACCAGGCAACCAGGAAAATATGCACGATCACCATTTACAACTTTATATAGTTGTGGAGGCAGCTCATCTGTTGGACCTAAATCTTTTTACGTCAAGCACCCATTCACAAGTGTCATAGGTGAAAATGTAGATCCTGAATTGACAGTAAGGTTCACCAACTGGTTATACCTTCGCACTGATAAAGTATCTAGGAGGCATGAAATTCATTTTGTAGTTATTTTTTTACTTTAAAGTTGAAATTCATTTTGTCAATTTTAGTATTTCATAATTTTTTGTTATTACATAAGGAAAGATTTCTTTTCAAAAAAAGATAACCAAATCAAGCCTTTGTTGGATCTTGGTTGTAAGAAGATTGACAAAAAAGACTGGTTTTATGCCCTTACTTACCCCGAACAAGTCATCAATAACACTGTAAGTATCAATAACATAACCATTCATAATATCTTTTATGTCTTCAGCTGTGTAATATATATGTAGTTAATTTGTAGTTGTTTTGTATTTTGATGGAGTAATAGTAGACATAGTAATATTCAATTTAACTTCATACTAACTACATTTAAATTACATATTGTGAAGTTCTTGGACTACATGTTATATTTATTAGGGGTGTGCATTCGAATCGGTTTATCGATAAATCGAATCGATTATTTTATATCGGTTCATCGATAAACGAAATCGAAAAATCGAAACCTTATTGAAACGATAACGATAAGCATATGTACAAATCGATAATCGATAAGTAATTATCGATAAGGGTCAAAATCGAATCAATAAATCGAATGCACACCCCTAATTATTTCATCTACCACATTTAAGGAATGATCATATTTAAAGCAAGGGAATGAAGTTCAAATTAATGGAAAATAGAATTAGCAGTGATGATGTATTTTTATTTTTTTAATACCGTAGGAGTATTGGTGGCATATATTTGATCCCTTATTTTAGTTTCATTGCATGTGTCTGTTGACATAATTTTTATGTTATAAATAATGTTCGTCATATTTTAGCTTCTTTTTGTCCATATTAGTTAGGCGTGTTTATAGCAAAATACTTTCCGTGGAATCCCACAAATTTTCTTATTGGTGTAATCGATAACCGAATAGATAAGCCCCAAAAATTTAATAAATCGAAATCGAAAAAGTCGAAACCTTATTGAAACGATAACGATAAGTATATGTACAAATCGATAATCGATAAGTAATTATCGATAAGGGTCAAAATCGAATCGATAAATCGAATGCACACCCCTAATATTTATGTAGTTATAGTGTAGCCAATGTGCAGCATTCTGTTAAATTTGTTAACAAATTCAAGTTGTAGTTAATATGTAGTTGTATGTAGTTACTTGTGGTTACAGTGTAGCTTATTGTATATGTTTTCTCTATTTCGGCAGCACATTGATGTTATTATGTATTATCTACGAAAGAGAGGCAAATATGGTCCCAACAATAATACAAGGTTCACAACAACTGATTGTTTGTTCAAGACAAAGATTGAAATAATTTATGACAAGTTCATTAGTACTCCATCGGAACAAAGATATTCGATTGTTAAACCCGAGGATGATGTTGCAGAATATATTCTCGGGTACAGAATACTTGCTAATGTTGCATGGGATCTTGTTGATTATGTGCTCATGCCTGTGAACCTAGTAGATAACTTCCATTGGTTGTTGCTAGTTTTAGACATAAATGACAGGCAACTTTATGTTTATGATTCAATGGTGAGAGCAATCCGGCATAAAATAGTTGAGACATTGGTCCAAAATTTTCAATAATTCTCCCTTTGTATTTGTCATGCACTGGTTTTTATGGAAAACACAAAGACATTGACTTCAAGACAACAAAGGCATAAAAGAGAAACAAGTTATCAACCCTCTCGAAATACAATGGATGGTTGCTGAGATTCCTCAACAGAAGGAAGGCTCATTGAAAAAAAACTAATCTCCCTTTCTATATGTTTAATTTTTTTTATTTTAATCATACGTTATATACTGAAAAATTCTCAAATTATGTAGGGTTTGTTGTGTATATGTGGCAGCATTTGCTGAGTATGCTAGCCTTGGAGATCTTGCTATCCCAAAGGAAGATCTTTCTGATATTGACCAACACCGTACATGCTATGGAGCTCTATTGTGGGACTATGCTACAAAGAAGCAAGACGATGGGTCAATCAATGAGAGCGAAGTTACTGCCAGGCTGGCAAGGAGGAAGGGTGCTCCGGCCAAAAATGAGAGGACTAGAGTGCAACGAAAGAAGAAATAGACTATTTTGTTCCAAGTGTGGTCTGTGTAATTTGGTAGTTGAATTGGAAAACAATATAGGAAATATATCTTTTTAGTTTACTACAACACTTTATGGTATTTACATAATACTCGATGATTCGAGTCCTCTGTTTACCTTTTTAACATCAACAACTTTGTCTTACAATTAGACTTTAGTCTTCAAATTATTTTTTTAAATACCTTCAAGTGCCAAGATATATCTGTATATAGCTATCATTTGTTACACAACATAAAGATGAAATAAATACAGGAATCATCTAAATATTTTAGCCATCTTTTATCAAAGTTTTTTAAAAAAATTCATTTTACCTACATTTAAATTACATTTTAACTACACTTTTAACTACATATTAAAAAACGCAACTACAATTGAACCACAGTTATACTATATAATCACTACAATTTGGAGACAATATATGTTGAATGCAGTTTTTTTATATCTGTTTTTTTGTATATAGTAAATGTTAAATTTTAACTATTCTATATAAAAAAGACAACTTTATATGCTTGACAAAATACATAAGGACATATATAGTACATATTCATAAAGTGATATTTATACTTCTTAATATTCTTCAAAAACTTAAACAATTACACAATAAAATCTGCTAATGTGAGTCATGTAACATTTATTTTGAATAACAGATCTAACTACAGGATATTCATTTCTTTTTCGGTGCATTCTTGCAAGTTCTTTTATTTTGCCCTTCATCTCCACAATTGCCGCATGACACCTTGTACTTCTTTGACCTAATTTCATCAAATGTTTTATATCTTTCCTTGTAAGGTCTCCCTGGCTGCCTTTTATCTCCTGACGGTGGCTTTACTACCTCTTCCAAAATATGTTGTGGCACATCCAGTTGCCTTCATCAGGAAGAGGATTTACTGCCATTTCATAGGTAAGATGAAGGCTTTTTCTTGTGTAATACGGAGAACAATAATTTTCGTATGTTTCATTCCTATGCCTTAATGCTGCCAAAGCATGCGCACAGGGAAGTTCATCAAGTTCGAATTGTCCACAGCTACATTTTTTATTTTCAAGACGCACAATATGCCGCTTCACACCATCTAACACAGTATGAATAAGATCTGTTGAAGACCTCACCTACAATTGAAGAACAAAAACATCAATCATTAAAATGGATTACCAACAATTTACCTACAAATTAGCAACAAATATACTATATATGAACTACACACTACAATTAATGACAATTTGACTACATTGTAACTGCAACTATTAAAAACTGCAATTAATATTTTTTTTCTCCCGCACCAATAAAAAAATATCTTACGCTTAGTTTCTGAGATAATGTACTATTTTCTTCCAATTCTTTGTTGTATTTGTGACCAAGTTATGTGAAAGTACCCTTTGCCTTTGATAACTTTTCTTTTGTCCAACGTTCAAGAAAAATCCTCATATATTCAAGTAAATCAAATATTGGCAGCTCCCTTGCCTCTTTTTTTTATAGCATTCAACGACTCGGCAATGTTTGACGTCATAGTAAATGTTCTATTAACCATTGCATGTACTCTTGACCATCTATGATACCCAATATCATATAGATAAGACTTTACACGCGGGTCAACCTCTTCAATCTTCAACATCCTTTCATTAAATTCATCCAGAGTGTATGACCGTGCTGTAGCAAAGTACAATTTATGTAATTGTAGATGCCCCTTCTTGAATTTTGACCTTTGTCCATATATGTCACATACAAGAGTAGTGTGCCATGTCCGGATAGACAACTGATGTTGCTTTTAGTATACTTTCATTCCTTTCTGAAACAACACACATTGAAGGTCTTTCACCATATGCCTCCTTGAATTGCTCAAAGAACCACTTCCAAGATGCATTGTTTTCAGAATCAACCACAACATATGCCAAGGGCAAAATAGTACCTATAAAATGTGGAAATAAAATATGATTAAATAACTACTATAATATATATTGAGAATATACACAAGTTAACTACATTATGTTATTAACTACAGAATATCAACAACATAACTACAATCAAACTATATTGTAAAGTCAATCCACAAAATAACTACAAAATTATTCCACCATTTACCTGCTGCATCTGTTGTGCTTGTTATCAACATAATTCCCCAATAGGCTGACTTTAAGAATGTCCCATCAACCACTACTACTGGCCTATAATGTTGCCAACCATTTATTGATGTACAAAGAGCAACAAATGCGTATAAGAAGAAATCATCTACTGCCTTTTTCAATTTAACAACAGAACCAGGATAATTTTTCTAAAAAATATAAAAATATTTGGGTAATTTGTTGTAGGAGTCACACGAATTCCCTCTCAAAAACTGTAAAGCTTTTTCCTTTGCTCTCCATGCTTGCATGTAGCTTAGGTTCAGTCCATGTTCGGATAACATGTCTGTTTGTATGTCCTTTGGTGTGTAAACAATCTTAGAATCACAATACTTTGGAACAACCATGCTACCAATAACTGCTGCAGTACGTTTATGCTGTATGAATGTTTCGCCCATTAGGTAGCATGTGTGTTGCCGGATGAAACTTCTTACCTTTAACATTGCTGAATCATTAATCGCCGTTGCCTTGAAATGCCATTTACAGCTTTCAGCAACACATATAAGCCAGTAACTACAAAACAAAATACAATATTTTCACAAATATATGAAAATTTTCAATAAATTACAAATTAACTATAATTGAAATACAATTAAGTAATATCACCTATAAACCATAATGCACTAATTTTGCGGATATACTATCCACAACTAACTACATACCTTCTATGACTAGATCTTTTTACTCTGAACTGGAACTTGTGCATTACGGAATAGTTCGTCATTGCAGCATCTACAACTTTTTTGTCCCGATAAACTCGTCCTTCTTCAATATATGTTTGTGTTGATTCAGTTATTATTTCACTTTGATATTCTTCAATAGTTGGTGAGAATGGAATTTCTAGTAACTTTAGGGATTCAGAAGAACCTGCAGACAATAAATTCATAAATGTAGTCAATTCATAAATGTAGTTTCTATGTAGATAATTTTGAAATCAATATTGCTTTATCCTACTCAGAACTTGTCACGACCCCAAATACGGTCGTGATGGCGCCCAGCACATTGCTAAGCCAGCCCGACCAATCAATATCAACCACGGAGCTAGAAGCTCTCTTTATCCCATTTAAGCATATTAATTCACGAAATAACAGCGATACATATAACGAAAACAGGGAACCAAGTCCCATAATACATCAACTCCCATAGACCAAGGGTCAAGAGTCATGAGCCTCTACTGAACATGAGTGTATAAAGGTTTACAAGATACCAAGTGCGGAAAGAAAAGTCAATACAAAATCAAGACAGTAAGAAGGAATATCGGGTCCTGCGGACTCTGCAGCTACCTCGAATATCCACAAATGTCGCCTCGCACAGCTACTGGATCACTGCTGAGAGGTACCTGGATCTGCACACAAGGTGCAGGGAGTAAAATGAGTACTGCCAGACTCACTGGTAATAAACAGGGGTAAGACAGCGCAGATAAGAAATCCGCAATAAAGCACTATGTAAAGCTGTAATCAAATACCCTGTCACGGAATCAACATCAACTGTACCTATACCATCAAGTACCAGCAAAACAGTATAACAGCTAGCAGATGTAGCTAAATGCAATGCAATGCATGATATGACCGCTACGGCGCGTAGCCGATCCAATTTGGGTACCTGTGCTCACTGTGGGGGTTCAGACTCCGGAAGGGCTCCTTCAGCCCAAGCACAATATCACTGCGGCGTGCAGTCCGATCCGATATATGTACTGCTGCGGCGCGCAGCCCGATCCACTACTAGTCAGCTAATATGCAATCACAGCCTCGCAGGCTCAAAAGTAGTTTTGAAAACATCTTTTATCATTTTGTTTCAGTTGAAAACAGAAATATCAAGTTCCAGAGATTTGGAAATAACATGATAACAGAAATAGCTGCGGACTAGTAGTAAACTAGCATGTCAATATGATAAGACAATAATAACGATCCTCGTGGGATCCAATAACTGGCCCACGGCCCACATGTATACTCAACCACCCAAGAAGAGGGTTCAACGGCTCAAGAGTAGCCAATATCACAGTATAATATGCAACCGTCCGAGAAGGAGGTTCGACGGCTCATGAATAGCCTAATATCATAACACAGTATCAACAAGTCGGACTAAGCCATAGTCCCCAATCACTAGACTGAGATGGTGCTGAAGATGAGGGCTGATCCCTCTGCTGAGTCCTGTCCCTACGGAGTCGAGGGCACTGTCTCCTCATGTGGCCAAACTCGCCACACTCATAACATGCACCTGGTGCTGGAGAAGGGGACTGAAGGGAACCCCTCGCCGCAGAAGAACCCTGGGCTGATGAAGTAGGTGTTGCACCCTGGGCTGGAAGGGCACTAAGTGATGACTGACCCTGCTGAAACCCATGTCGACCACGACCATAAGAACCTCCGCTCTGCTCTGGGCGGCCTGAATGAGAAGGTCTAGATGATCGACCTCTGCTCTGCTGGGAATGCCCTCTAGATGGAGCACCACTGAAACTGCCAGAACCACGAGGCCTTTGGCCTCCCGCTCCTCTCTCTCTCGGCGACGATCCGCCTTAATGGAGCGTGCCATATCAACAGCCTGCTTAAACAATGATGACAAAACTCTCTCTCTGGTCATAAGAATGCGGATGGAGTAGTTGAGGCCATCAATGAACCTCCCGATCCTCTCCCTATCATTAGGGATCATCCATGTGGCATGCCTAGCCAGCTGTGTAAATCTGAGCTCATACTGGGTCACAGACATGTCGCCCTGAATCAACCACTCGAACTGGCGACGTAGCTCGTCGCGACGAGGCCGAGGTACATATTTCTCTAGAAAGAGAGTAGAGAAGCTGCTGCCATGTGAGAGGTGCTCTTGCTCCTGCGAGCCTACGCCTCTCGAACTCTTCCCACCAATCAAATGCGGGACCAGTGAACTGAAAGGTAGTAAATGAAACTCCGCCGGACTCAAGAATACCAGCCGTTCGCAACATCCTCCGACACTTGTCCAAGAAACCCCGAGCATCCTCGCCCTCAACGCCACTCGAAATGGGGTGGTCGAAGTCTACCAAATCTCTCGAGACGACGCTCGCTCGTCATCGGGCATAACTCTGAACAATATGCTCTGGAGCTGGAGCTGGTGCGGCTGGAGGAATAACCGGTGCAACCACTGAGCGGGGACCGCCTGCGGCGTCTAAAGTCACCGAACAACCGGGTCGGTGTGCGAGCTGCAGGGTGCCGCTAACCACCCCCGACCGAGATGTCGCTACGGTAGCGGTGGCCGAAACTACCCGAGCCAAGCCGGAACACACTGATAATATTTGAGCAAGAGTCTCGCGAAGACCGGGAATAGCAATAGATACGGTCTAGCCACGAGCCGGGGCCGCCGAGCATCGACCAGCTGGGGCCGCTCACCGAGCCGGTACAACGGGCGGGTCGGTGGCACCGCCTCGGCCGCCCTACCTCTACCTGCTAGCACGACCGTGCCCACGGCCTCTAACGGTGGCATTGGAGGTCGTCCGCCTCGTCCCGATGCTCGCGTCCTCGCCATACGTGAGAGAATAGAATATAGAAGTTCGGTTCTCGGAACAACAAGATCGCACGACAGAGGTTCAAGAAAAGTGAAGTTTTCCTAAAGGTTCGCGGCCTCCCGAGGATAAGTACGGGCGTCCCCGTACCGATCCACAAGACTCTACTAACCGGCTCAAGACTCGTGAGGCCTAGTAAACCTAGGCTCTGATACCAACTTGTCACGACCCCGAATCCGGTCGTGATGGCGCCCAGCACATTGCTAAGCCAGCCCGACCAATCAATATCAACCACGGAGCTAGAAGCTCTCTTTAGCCCATTTAAGCATATTAATTCACGAAATAACAGCGATACATATAACGAAAACGAGGAACCAAGTCCCATAATACATCAACTCCCATAGACCGAAGGGTCAAGAGTCATGAGCCTCTACTGAACATGAGTGTATAAAGGTTTACAAGATACCAAGTGCGGAAAGAAAAGTCAATAGAAAATCAAGACAGTAAGAAGGAATATCGGGTCCTGCGGACTCTGCAGCTACCTCGAATATCCACAAACGTCGCCTCGCACAGCTACTGGATCACTGCTGAGAGGTACCTGGATCTGCACACAAGGTGCAGGGAGTAAAATGAGTACTGCCAGACTCGGTGGTAATAAACAAGGGTAAGACAGCGCAGATAAGAAATCCGCAATAAAGCACTATGTAAAGCTGTAATCGAATACCCTGTCACAGAATCCATATCAACTGTACCTGTACCAATAAGTACCAGCAAAACAGTATAACGACTAGCAGATGTAGCTAAATGCAATGCAATGCATGATATGACCGCTACGGCGCGTAGCCGATCCAATTTGGGTACCTGTGCTCACTGTGGGGGTTCAGACTCCGGAAGGGCTCCTTCAGCCCAAGCACAATATCACTGCGGCGTGCAGTCCGATCCGATATATGTGCTGCTGCGGCGCGCAGCCCGATCCACTACTAGTCAGCTAATATGCAATCACAGCCTCGCAGGCTCAAAAGTAGTTTTGAAAACATCTTTTATCATTTTGTTTCAGTTGAAAACAGAAATATCAAGTTCCAGAGATTTGGAAATAACATGATAACAGAAATAGCTGCGCACTAGTACTAAACTAGCATGTCAATATGATAAGACAATAATAACGATCCTCGTGGGATCCAATAACTGGCCCACGACCCACATGTATACTCAACCACCCAAGAAGGGGGTTCAACGGCTCAAGAGTAGCCAATATCACAGTATAATATGCAACCATCCGAGAAGGAGGTTCGACGGCTCATGAATAGCCTAATATCATAACACGGTATCAGCAAGTCGGACTAAGCCATAGTCCCCAATCACAATCGACCCCGCACTCACATGAGAGTACGTGTCTCGCTGCTATACAGCGTCACAAAGTGGTATACCGGGGTTTCGAACCCGCTGGTCATCACCCGCATCTATTACTCACCTCAATACGGCGCGACGACTACTCCGCAATGCCCTTGCCACGAGAATCAAGCTCCGCACGCGTAGAATCTGATCAAATACGGTAGAAACACAACAAATTAGGCCAATGGGACGACACCCAATCAATATAACTCCATTTACATCAAAATTCCCAAAGTTGTCAAAACCCGACTTTCGGTACGCTTGTCGAAAAATTACAAAAGTCACATATTCGGAACCCTCATCTCAATACGAGTCTAAGCATATCAATTTTACCAAATTCGGACTCCGTTTGCCCATTCAAAACCTTGATTTTCTAAAGTTCAAGCCTAGGGCTAAATCCTCCATAAATTACCCCAAATTCCTCCATTTTCATGATATAATTGCATAATATTACCAACACTAATCATAGTTTAAGTCCATAGTTGATTACCGATGATTTCCCTTGAGTTTCTCTTCAAAATCGCCCAAATCGCCTCTAAAGCCGAGACCCAAATGTGTGAAATATTTCTGAAATTTTTCTAACTTCTGATACACTTAACTCACAGCGATTTTCGCTTCTGCGGATAAAATTCCACTCCTACGAGTCCGTATCCGCGACCAAAGGGTCGCTTCAGCGATTCCAGGCCTAGCCGGCCAATCCCGCTTCTGCGAGAAAAGGACCGCTTATGCGCGTCCGCTCCGCGATTAAACCTCTGCTTCTGCGAAGACATCCGCTTCTGCGCACCAGAGTCCGCTCCTGCGGACTCGCCCAGGCAGTCAAGTGTCCGCTTCTGCGGACCTTCCCATTTTCTTCTCGTCCGCTTCTGCGATCACTGGCTCGCACCAGCGATGCCGCTTCAGCGGAAAATGTTCCGCTTCTGCGATGCCAACCGCTCCTGCGCTCCTCAGTCCGCTTCTGCGGACTCGCCTCCGCGCCCACATTTCCGCAGGGGCGAAAATGACAGAACCAAAACTCTTCAACCTGCAATTTCCATGATTTTCTTCCGTTTAACCATCCGAAAACACCCCGAGGCCCCCGGGACCTCATCCAAAACCACCAACATACCCCAAAACACGATACGAACTTGTTTCAATCATAAAAACACCATCCTAAACATTAAAATCACCAATTACACACGGATTCAAGCCTAAATTCCTTCAAAACTTCCGAATTGCATATTCCATCAAAAACCCGACTAAACGACATCCGAATGACCTGAAATTTTGCAGCCATATCCAAAATCACCTAACGGAGCTACTGCAACTGTCGGAATTCCATTCCGACCCCCGGATCAAAATCTCACATACCGTTCGGATTTCGCCAAAATTCAATCTTAGCCAATTCAAGCCTATTTCTACACCGGGCCTCCAAATTCAATTCCGATCGCTCCCCTAAGTCACAAATCACCTCCCGGAACTAACCGAATCATCAGAATCCGATTCAGAGCCCTCTAACCAAATAGTCAACTCCGGGTTGACTTTCCTTATTCAAGTTTCCTTCAAAAAGGCTATATGCCTCATTTTCAATCCAATTCACTCCTAACTCACCCGATAGACTTTAACACTGATATAAAAGCATAAAACATACAATTTCAACATAACGGGGTGGTAATTCTCGTGACGACGGGCCGGGTCGTCACAGAACTATATGAGATTTGTGGTCTAATTGTAGGTAAATGTAGTAAAATTGTAGTTAACATTGAAATACCATATCTCACATCAATGTCGAATCAAACGTACATGCACTGGTGCTTTCATTGCTGATTGCCAATTCCATATTGAAATCTCTTATGTTTATACATAGAGGATACAAACCTAAGTTTTTATTCTCCTTTTTGGTTTTCATGTACACGCGAACACCCATATCATTCCTAATCTCCATTGGAGGATAATTCTCATTCACAATGTATTTGATTTCTAGAATTTTATCTGATGTACCAATCAATAATTGTTCTGTAATTGTAGAAATTAAAATTCCATAGCTTGCATTATCATCCACCAAAATGACATCAACTTCAAAATCTATATATTTGCCATATCTATCCCACTTACCATTCGTTTTTAGCATTATTGGAATTTTTGACATGATTTCGTGTAGATGAAAAAAAAAGAACAGAAATAGTTTTTATAATTTGAATTGAGTTGTACAATAGGTAAAAACAAGTTAATTACAATAGCTTTCGATTCTTTGAGAAATGTAGTTGAGTGGGAGAATAAAGATCTCTTTTCGTTGAGGAAGGAGAGAATTACACATCAATTAGATTTCCGTCCGTTTCAAACTTCAGCTTTAATGTCGATATAAT
Source organism: Nicotiana noctiflora (assembly GCA_032618575.1). Classification (NCBI taxonomy): domain Eukaryota; kingdom Viridiplantae; phylum Streptophyta; class Magnoliopsida; order Solanales; family Solanaceae; genus Nicotiana; species Nicotiana noctiflora. The sequence continues at coordinate 210,709 of JASVEL010000243.1, forward strand.
GAAACACATATTTGGTGCCTTGTTTTTAGCGCCTTATTTATGCCAAAATCTACCTATTTTTGAATTGGTATATATTTTGTAGTTGAAATATAGACTACATGGGTAAATAAAAAAATATGGACATTTTTAGTAATAAGATTTAATGTATGATATAGATAGATAAAAATCCGTTTCAGTAAAGGGAAAAAGGCCAAAATTATACCTCTACTATCGAAAATTAGTCACGTTAGTACCCCGTTGTACTTTACGGTTAAAATCGTCCCTACCGTTAACAAAGTATGCAAAATTGTCCCTACCGTTACTAAAGTAGATAAATTTGTACCTAAATCTAACAGATTTGGGAAAAGGGCCAAAATAGTACCCTTACTATTGAAATTTATCCACGTTAATACGTAAAAAAAGATTCCTAAGAATGTACATCTGCTTTCATGCATTGAAAATGGGCTTCAAGAGTGGGTTGAGACGATTCATTGGCTTGGATGGAACCTTTATGAAAGGGAAATGCAAGGGTCAACTGTTAGTAGCTGTTAGCCAAGACTCCATGAGGTATTTTTATCCCTTAGCTTGGGCTGTTGTTGATAAAGAGATCAAAGTGACACGGAGTTGGTTCTTAAGGCTGCTACAACATTCATTGGACCTCAAAAGTGGAGAAGGGATTACATTTATTTCAGATATGCAAAAGGTATGACTTTACTGTTTCATTTAGTAAACTTTTGCCTCTATTCTTCACTGTTGCATCTCATTACTGTTTTGTTGCATCTCATTAGTTCATAACTGTAGCATCTCATTACTGTTTTGTTGCATCTCATTAGTTCATAACTGTTGCATTTCATTACTGTTCTATAGCATCTCATTAGTTTCATTACTGTTGCATTTAATTACAATTTCATTACTGCGTTTAATTGGTTTGTTCCACTATTGCATTACTAGAGATGTTCAGTTTTTTATGCATTTCTTTACTATTTTTCCATTTTATTGATTCAATCCACTTGGTTCTTCCTGAGGCACACCATAGATATTGTGTAAGGCACATAGAGGAAAATTGGTGCAAAAAATGGGGACATGGGGAATATAAGAAGTACTTATGGTGGGCTGCATGGAGCACATATGAGGAGGATTTTAAAGACAAATGGGGAATACGAGTCCACTTGGTTCTTCTCTGAGAAGAAGTACTGCTTTGCGATATTAATGAAGATGAGAGAAATATAGTCGAGCAAAGGAGAAAGAAAGAGTCAAAGATGAGGAATTTGAGCTTGAACCCTAGGTTTATTCGACCAAAATTATTTTTAGGTGGAGGGGTTATCAAATGGGGCGGGTTATTATGTGGAGCGGGTTGTAATAGTCTAGTTGACAATTTATTAGTTAGTTGCCACATTATTAAGAATGATTGGGTTGCCATGTAAGAGCTTTGTTAGATTTGGGTATTATTTCTCCTACTTTAATAATGACATGTATATTTTTAGCTCGAACGTAAAACAGGGTATTAATATTGATAAATTTCAATATTAGGGGTACTTTTTTGGCATTTCCCCAAAATCTGTTAAATTTAGGTACAAATTTATCTATTTTAGTAACGGTAGAGACAATTTTGCATACTTTGTTAACGGTGGGGATAATTTTAGCCGTAAAATAGAACGGGGTACTAATATAACTAATTTTCGATAGTAGGGGTATAATTTTGGCTCTTTTCCCTTCAATAAATATAACACACCCTTCAATGGATCGTCTATGTTTGAGTGTTTGACTTCAAAGGTAAGTTTTCTGAAGAGACAAATATGGGACCCATATATCCACCACCCCCATCAGCAGTCCAACTACGATATCGTGGTCATCAAACTCCAAATCAACGGCTATCGTAAAACCCTTTGAATATCAATCCACGGTCTAAATTCGCACATCGTTACACACGAAGACTGACCCTAGATTCCCCGTAGAATCTTTCTCCATTTAGCTCGTAAGCCGACTTCTCTCCACTTTCTCTCTCTTCCCCTCCTTTATTTTCTCTCTCTAAAAACCATAGCCATACTAGAGGAAGGGGTAAATTTTGAAATATGAATGGAGATATGAACCAACAACAACAACAGCAATTGCAGCAACAGCAGCAACAACAATGGCTGGCGATGCAGCAGTATCAGCAGCAATGGATGGCGATGCAGCAGCAGCAGCAGTATTCACCAATGGTAATGCAGCAGCAGCAGCAACAGATGATGTACGGTCAACAATACATACCGTACTACCATCAGAAGCAGCAGCAGCAGATTCAGATTCAGCAGGACGGCTCAAGCGAAGATAATAAGACGATCTGGATTGGTGATCTCCAGCACTGGATGGATGAAACTTATCTTCATTCTTGCTTCTCTCAATCTGGCGAGGTTCGCCTTCTCTCTCTCTCTCTCTCTCTCTCTCTCATTTGCTTATTTAGATTTTGTTAAGACTTAATACTTTTTGTGGAATGAAATTAACCTGACTAGAGCATGGATATAGGATTCATAAAGTGGATCCTGACTAGTTTGAGATTGAGATGTAGTTTCTAACATAGTTCTCGGGATTGTGATGGACCCGAATAGCGTAACAACTTTTTTGGATGATTGTTATGTATTGTATAGTATTGTTCTTTATCGTTTTGATGTATACAATGTTTGGATTGATTGTATTGTTTTTCGTCGTTTCATATCTCATTAATTTGAGATTTTGAGGATTCATAAAGTCTGCCATTAGTTTGAGATTGAGGTATAGTTACTTTCATATTTCAAGGGGACTGGAATAAGGTGGAATGAACAAAGTATTCATAAAGATGATCCTTACTAGATTGAGAATTGAGATGTAGAACCCGTTTGGATTAGCTTATTTGAAATAACTGATAAGCATTAGGTGGTGAAAATCACTTAAGTGCTGAAACTAGTTTAATAAATAAGCAGTTACATGTTTGGATACAAGTGCTGAAATTGATAATAAACTGCTGCAGTATTTAAGAAAAAAGTGCTTATAAGCTCTTTTTTCTGTTAGAATGACTTAAATAACCTTAGAACTGTTTACACTTATAAGGGCATAATTTCTTCAAAATTTTAGATTACATATCGATTCAAATACAAAATATTCTATTCGTCATTTTACTTTAAATACAAATGTGCTTAGATAAAAAAACTTTTATGATAAATAAAATTTATTTTATGATAAGCATATAATCTTAAATTATAATAATTAATAAATTGACAAAAGTTTCTAAGTAAAAAATAAACCTAAAAATATATTTGAAGAGAAACAAACACCGTCTCATCACCACAACACCTAGAAAGCAATGCACCAAAAATTTGATATGTTCTAATTTATTACATACAGTTCAAAGAATAATACACAATATAGATACAAATATGCAAAGGAATAGAGAATTTGCTTATCTTAAATAGTCAACGAAAATTGCAGACTTGAAGGGGTGGCGGCAGGGTGTGGGAGGTGGCGGTGGGTGGGGGTGGGGGGTTGAAAAGTGAGTATCGATGTAAGAGTTTTGTTCTAAAAAGAATATTTTAAGGATAAAATAGTGAAAATCTTGGTCAAACTTAAAGTACTTATAAGCTAAAAATTCATAAGTTGGGGGTGACCGGCTTATGGCTTTTAGCTTATTTTTGACTTATAAGCACTTGGCTTATAAGCACACGGCTTATAAGCACTTTTAACTTTACAAAATGCGTAGGTAAGCCGAAAAGTACTTATAAGCTAGTTTGAGCAGCTTATAAGCTTAGCCAAACACCCTCGTAGTATCTTACGTATGAAGTGGGCTTGAATAAAGTAGAATGAATAAGGATTCATAAGTTGTTACTGACTAGTTCTGGATTTCCCCTTCCCCTATAAGTAAAACAGTGAATCTTGGCTTTCGTAAGATACATAAAACCAAAGAAAAAATAAAAAAATTTCAGTAGAAATTACCCCTTTAAATACAAACTTTTTTAACTAGTTATCATGACAGTACAAGCATGGATTATGGTGTTAATCAGCTAGTGTTCGTGCTACTTAAGCATGCGTCTGCAGCATGCTCTTGGTTGACCAACATCAACCTATGTTGCGCGGACTTTCCAAAATGTTATCGCACCCGTGTCGGATCCTCCAAAAATACACTACTTTTGATGGATCCAACACGCACCCAACAACATCTTTGGAGAGTCCGAGCAACATAGACATCAACAACAACAGTGTACTGGTGTGATCCCACAAGTGGGGTCTGGGGAGGTAGTGTATGCAGACTTTATCCCTATCTTGTGAAGTAGAGAGGTTGTTTCCAATATGCTCTTGGTTGACCGCATATCATAAAACATGCAGGTTATTTCTGTGAAGGTCATTCGAAATAAGCAGACTGGTCAGTCTGAGCGTTATGGATTTGTTGAGTTCAATACCCATGAAGCAGCAGAAAAAGTTCTACAGAGCTACAGTGGAACTATGATGCCAAATGCAGAGCAACCCTTCCGCCTAAACTGGTCAGCTTTCAACGCTGGGGAAAAGCGTGCAGATGCTGGTGCTGGTGCTGGTTCTGGTTCTGACTTATCGATTTTTGTAGGAGATTTGGCTCCTGATGTTACTGACACAATGTTGCGTGACACATTCGCCAGTAGATATACATCTGTTAAAGGTGCAAAAGTAGTAATAGATTCAAACACGGGTCGTTCAAAAGGCTATGGCTTTGTTAGGTTTGGTGATGAAAATGAGAGGTCTCAGGCCATGACTGAAATGAATGGTATATATTGCTCTAGCAGGCCTATGCGTATTGGTGTTGCTACTCCAAAGAAACCATCAACACTGCAACAATATTCTTCACAAGGTATGAGATATTGTATCCTATTTTGCTGCAAGTCATTTACTACACTGAGTATAGTGTATACTGAATCTGATTACTATATCTTTCTGAAGTTTATAGTCCCTCATTGAGCTGCTTTCAACAGGGTCATTCTTAATAATTATTTTACTAAGTCGACATTTCTATGTCTTACTGTTCTTCAGGTATAGTTCATATATCTCAGTTTTACTTGTTTGCTTTTTTTTCAACTTTAGTATTGATCAACGTAGCAGGACACTTAACTAGGCCATACATTTCATACCAATGTGCCTGCAGTTTATGTTTGCTGTCAAAAATTTGGATGTTATTCTTGTATTTTCTTCCCGAGGTGTTGAACTAGTGAAGCTCTTTTTCCAGCTGTGATATTAGCGGGAGGACATGCATCAAATGGTGCTGCAACCCAAACTTCCCACTCTGATAGTGATTTGTCAAATACAACAGTGGGTGCTTCTCCCTTTTGTCAACATTGGTCCTAGCTAGTTACTCAATTAGCTCTCTAACTTTTGATATACTGTAGGTTTTTGTTGGAGGACTTGATTCTGATGTTACCGATGATGAACTCAGGCAGTCATTTAACCAGTGTGGCAATGTGGTATCTGTGAAAATACCCGCTGGAAAAGGATGTGGCTTTGTACAGTTTTTGGACAGGTAAAGAACGATATTGCTAAACTTGATGTTAGATAGTTCATGTTTAACTGGGGAAATTAGTATAACGTATGGCTGTATAAGGCAATGAGGAGAAGTGACTATCACGACTGAGGAATAATGGAGGACAGATTGATTAAGTTCAAGAATTATTTTTTTGGTACCCACTAAACTTTCAATGAGTTAAAATGGTTGGAGCTTTTAGGTCAGTTATTAGTTTAGCATATTTGTTATTTGGTTTGGTTTTGTTTTGTTTGTGATACTAGAGAATCTGCAACCAGATTTATCAGGAGGAATGTACTGATCATAACAACTGATTTGAAAGAAAATGTTTTACCTGTTAACTAGCAACCGAATACCTGAGAAAGAAGAAAAGGTCCATGGACTCACTCATCTGCCACGTTATAGGTTCACAGTTTGATGAAGAATTCTATCTTGGTTACTAAATGTGAATTTTATCTTTTGTGGTTGAATGAAAAGGAAAACATTGTTTTGGATCCATAAGAACTCTTTCCTTTGGCAGAGTTTAAAACCTTGTGCCATGCTCTCGAGGATTTCTCGGTTATGAAGAAAGATTTCTTTTTTGGTTATGAAATGGTCCTATAGTCTACTTGAATATATAGTAGAATATTATCAAACCTAACCAACAGTAGTAAAATGAACTTGCTGCTTGAACTCACTGATAAACTGAAGCGGTTACTCATGTATATATAGCGCATTTTTGGTTAATTAATATTGTTTCAGTGGATGTTTACGTGAAGCTTTCAATTGCTAAACGTTGCATGACTTACTTGCTTCTTGTGTTTAATAGGAGTGAAGCAGAGGATGCGATACAAAAATTAAATGGAGCAGTTATCGGGAAGCAGACGGTTCGTCTTTCCTGGGGTCGAAATCCAGCAAACAAGCAGGTATTTACCAAAATGTTAAATGTGATTTCTGAAAAGTTTTTACTTCAGATATTAAGTATCTTGTGCTAACATCTGTTTCGTGGAGTCTGCATATTTGCTGTAAAGTTTTCAGAAGTTCTTTGAGCAAAATGAGAAGAAGGGCAACAATGCTTCCCAGAAAATCCTACTAGTGTTCTGCTTTTGTATGCTGATGAAAGCCCTCTTGCATCGTGTATCTCTAATAAGCCACTTGCCAAGAAAGCAAAATGCTGAAAAGTTGACATATCTATGCTTTTTGTTCATTTGTGGTTCCCATAATATTTATTTACATACTCAGTTTGCTGAAATATGTAATCCAATTGATAACTGTTGCAGCAACTGCACATATTATTAGGCTGATGTTTCAATAGCCCTGGAACTTTAAGCAACTGAAAATTAATTTTCTGTTTTACCTTTCATTATTGATTACATTAGATGCTTTCTTCTACAATCTTTCTCACTGTTTCTGGAGGACTATATGTGAAATAACATATTTATATTACTATAAGGGGTCGTGTGGTTGCATTACAAACATGTGATAATACCTGTATAAAACTCTACATTAGTTATACGATGTCTGGTTACCTTTTGAAACTTCCATAAGATTTAGCATTATATAATACTATGTATTGTTTGGTTGGCTTTTTTGTTGCCTGCTGAACTAACACCACACCTGCATAAGTTATGCAGAAAATCTGTGTATTATTAATTTCTGCATTACAATCCCAGCATATGGATCCTTGCATTACTAATCCCTTTTTATTAATATCTGCATAACTTGTCTCAAAATCAAGTTGGCCCCTTTCTTTTTATTTTTTTAATTTTACCCACTATTATGTAATTGGAACTTTTAGAGCTTAAAAGTGACAATTAATGCATCTTAGCTCTTTATTAATCGATGGCCTATATTTTTGGATTTTAGATTCCATGAAGGTTCTTCATAAAACGTCTGTATATTCAACTTATATTTACTCTGTTTTTTGCAGTTGAGGACCGACTCTGGTAGTCAGTGGAATGGGGGTTATTATGGAAGGCAAAATTATGGGGCGTACGGATATGGTACATCGCAAAGTCAAGATTCTAGCATGTATGCTGCTGGAGCAACTTCTAATGGCTATGGCAATCACCAGCAGCCAGTTAGCTAGCTGAACTATAGTCTGAGTGTGCTATTTAGTTAGAGTTTGGCCAACTTTTTATTTTCTTATAATTTTTATTTCTGGTGTGTTATTTGAATTGATTTACAGGTTATAGTGTTTGATGAGGATTTGTAGCTGTATTTGCCTTTATGGTTTCATGAGGGGTGAACTTATTCGTCACTTGTTTCTCTTTCCTTCTCTCTTATGTGTCTCTGTTCACATTTTATCTTTAATTGACTTCACAAAATTTACAGGCTAGGATCAAATAATGAATAATGGCAAACACAAAGTTTAACACGCAGCTGGCTTTTGTTTTGAAAATGAGTTGATTTTTTTTTCAGGTGTTGGAAGTTATGTTATTGATGCCTTTGCCATGGATATTGAACTCAAGCAGCAATTCTCTTTCTTTGGAAGAGGGATTAAGGTCAATGTATGAATACACCAATGACCTCCCTGAACACGACTAAATCGTTCCGTCTCTGGTTTTTTTCTCTTCTAAATTGAATTAAAAAAATGATTTTTTAGTTTGAGCTTAGTATAATGACATTTATTATTGAAGCAGATGATTCCTAAGAAAATATACTGAGGAGAATTCCTTACATGGTAAATGGTAAGATAAAATCTTTTTCATATGGGCTTCGGTGGGTTATAGTTGTTTTTACTAAAACTAGAAAAATTTCTGTTATATCCAAGAGGAAACTTAAGCAAACAGCACTACCAAAGTATCCAGACGGTTGATTCCATTTACCAAACTGTATATAGTTCTACCCCCTAAAGTATTTGAGAATTATTACTTTCCTCCCTAAACTATCTCTGGTTCGAATTACCCCCCTCAACTTGGCCTTTTGAGAATAATTACCCCCTAAATGCTTATGTGGCAAAAAGTGTGAGTACACTCACCTGCCATGTGGATTTTTCTGTCCATGTGGCATTTTCGTGAAAAATAAAAAAGAATTTTTATCTTTTTAAGAATATTATTTTTTAAATAATCTTTTCCGAATACAATTTATAATAAAATTTGGATAGAACGACATTAGTTAGGCTAAATATTTTTATTTGTACAAAAATAATAAAATCTTAGTTAATCTTTTTTTTGAATTTGACCTGAAAATAAAGATTTATACAATTAAAATAAATAGTCAATGCATCTAAAAATTTATAAAATATAGTTTGAAATTAATTATTTTGGCTATAATTTTTTATATATCTCTAAATTACAGTGCTCCAATTTTGTTTTACGGATTTTACCTAAAAAAAGTAAAAATACACAATTGAAATAAATAGTCATTGCATCGCAAAAGAATAAATAAAAAGAGTATACAATTACAAGAAATTACAAGTGCAATTGTACACTCTTTTTATTTCTTCTTTGATTCAATGATTATTTATTTCAACTATGTATTTTTTATAACTTTTTAGATGTCTTGACTATTTATTTCAATTGTATAAATTTTTATTTTCAAGTAATATTCAAAAAAAGATTAACTAAAATTTTATTATTTTTGTACAAATAAAAATATTTAGCATAACGAATGTCGTTCTGTCCAACTTTTATTATAAATTGTATTTAAAAAAATTATCTAAAAAATAATATTCTTAAAAAGAAAAAAAATTCACGAAAATGCCACATGGACAGAAAAATCCACATGGCAGGTGAGTATACCCACACTTTTTGCCACATAAGCATTTAGGGGGTAATTATTCTCAAAAGGCCAAGTTGAGGGGGTAATTCGAACCAGAGATAGTTTAGGGAGGAAAGTAATAATTCTCAAATAGTTTAGGGGGATACTAAGGTATTTTACCTTTATCTAAAGTATTGTTCTTGTTAATTGTTCTTATGAATTTGTTAATTCTTATATTTTATACTTGGTTTCTTCGACTATAAAAATATTTTTATGAGATTTTCAGTGTACGTATTTTCAGAATCTACGTAAATTAAGTTATATCTGACAAAAACAAGCAACTCGAGGAGAATAAGAAAATATTAACCAAAATAGTAAGTAGTTACTTTTATATGACTAGCTTGAGTATCTCTTTTGAAAATTATAACCGGTTGTTAATTATAACAGACAGGATAATGAAATTGCTTAGTATTAACCAAATGTGTTTGGTCAAAGCGAGCTTCGAGATCTCAGCCTTTATCTCGACCTTCGCAAGGAAGGGATACACACTACCCTCCACAAATCCCACCTGTGCAATTACACTGGGTTTGTTGTTGTATGAAAGCACAACAAGATTTACATAACATCCTGGATACCAAGAAACTAATACCAGCATATTTCACAGATCATCACTCACCTCCAAACACAAAAAGGATATAAATGAGAAAGAAAAGGCTCGAGTTTACAAAAAATTCACATTTATTCTCTGGTTTACAACAAAGCACAGTTCCATGTCTTTATTCTACAGCACCATCTACATTGAGATGGGGGTGGGGTCGAACTACAAGCCCTTTATTTGAGTTGCATAATCCAAGATTTGATGGAAATGGTAATTGCTGCTACTAAGACTTAAAAGTAAGCTTACCAAACAAGATCTTCAACGTAAAAGTAAGCTTTTCTCCAAGCCCAGTGTTACGAAACAGCCACTGCTCACTTTTCAGTTGCGATTCTAAGTCTGTTAAATGATTGATTAGCATGCAGCTTTTCAGTTAGAAAAAACTGCAGGCAAATTGTTGGGATACAGGATACTGGTTGTAATTAATCAAAGTTGTCGATGTGCACGGGAGTAATATCATCAGCCACAGCAAAATGTCCAACTGTTCGAGCAAAGAACAGCATTTGTTGCTCAAGAGTGAATTTTATGCTCTCCGCCTGTGAAAAATTTTGTTGGTTAGGAACTCTCAGAATTCCATGCTTCAATTTCAGCATGGTAACGCAGACACTCATTTGATTGCTTTGGACACAGTAAAGCCACATTAAAAAGTAGCATCATATAATGTTTTATCAGTATGGAGAAATGGTAGAAGTAAACAGTCAATAAACACCCTAGATATAATCCATATACATGTGTTAAATACTTAGTTCTCACCTTCCGAAATCCATGAGATTCTCCTTCATATTCCACGTGAGCTACAGGTAACCCCTTTTTCTTCAAGGCCTGGTAGATTTTTTGAGCCTGCTCTGGTTGGACAACCTGTTTAACAAATGTTTCTGTTTTCCTTACAAGGAACTTAAATAATTGTAAAGTTGCTCGTCACAAGCAGAGGCAGATTCAGGATTTGAGGCTTATAGGTTCCTACCGTAATTTTAGATTAATATGCAATAATAACTGGATTCACAGTTAGATATTTACAAATATTTAGCGAATTTCTTAATATAAATACAGAGTCTATGCAAAAGTTACTGGGTTTCCGGGAACCCGTATTGTAACCTCTAGATCCGTCCCTCGTCACAAGATACTAGCTTTTCATCGCAAAATGAAAACTGAAATCTTTTAGGCTCTGTTGAGATACAAAATTTAACAACAGGGTTCAATTTTCTTTCTTAAAAGAAGTTATCAAAAAAGAATGTCACTTACCCAACAATGGCGGTTTCCTATCATTAATAATGTAGAGAAAAATGGAAAGAAAAGCACAAGTTACGGCAGCATACCGCGTCTTCTAATCCTTGGAACAATATTATGGGGCAAGAGAAGCGATCAACAAAATTGATAGGGGACCGCTCATATAAAGCCGTTTCATTACCTGTATCACGAAAAGAATGTTAAATTGTGCCCAAAAATATTTGTGACTATTCAGTAAGTTGTGAATCAGGGTCAAATAATTACCAGCAAGATTAAGGATATAGCAGGATTCAAATTTATGCATCTTATCACTCAATGACTTCAAATCAGCAATCTGTTAAAAATAGCAGAAAGTGTGTCAGCTCATGACTGGATTCCATCAAAACCTGTTTTCAAAACCACTCACCCCTAGGAGGTACAAGTTTGTCACTTAGAGAGCTGATATGTGGAGCATAATGTAAGCAGTGCATTCCATATATTCTTTTCCTTATTCGAAACGAGATCCAAACATAAAATAAAAAAAATGCACTAAAATTGAGCATATGATTAACCATAACTTAAACTTCTAAGTATGCCATTTCATTATATTTTTGGCGGTTTTACCCTCTGCATAGGCTCACGTGATGCCTCAGGCGAGAACAAGGTAAGTATTTACAGCAATAAGCATTTTACTTTATCTGAGCCTAGCACTGAATATACCATACTAAAAGCCATGCCCTCCTTGATACCAAATTGATGTTGCATATTGACTTACTCCAAATAAAGAAGCCCCAGCTCTAAAAGTATCTCTGAAAGCGAGAGAAGCTAATGTTGTGTAACCACCAGCAGAACAACCAGTTATGCAAAGACGCTTTCCATCAACCTTCCCCTCATCCACCTTAATCAACAAGTATCCTTTTTAAACCTCTAGCATAATGAAAAGAAACAAATAACAACTAAGGTACAGGACATAGTTAATTCAACTCACCAAATATTTAGCACAAGAGCAACAATCATTGACGTCAGCAATTCCCCACTTCCCCAGAAGGCGTTCTCGGTATGCCCTGCCATAACCTTGAATCGGAACTTCTGAAGACTTAATTATGTGATGTATAGAGAGGGACAAGTAAACTCTAAAATCTAAATGGAGTGTAATGTATCAGAACTGAACAGACTGAATTATAGGACTAGAAAGTCTATATAGTAAATCAGATACAGTGACAACCAATAAATAAAAATAGAAAAATTGTCTGAATCTAAGAAGTATGGAAGTTAGATGGAAAATAAATTGCTCACACTCTGATAACATACCCGAACTTCCACCATAGTTAACATCCACGAATGCCCATCCACGACTAGTCCAATATTGGATGCTAAGATTTAAGGTTCCATGTGCCTCATCGGTTGGCCCTCCTGTACATACATGAGCAACAGTTCAAAATCAGTTAAGTCACGCATACCCAGAAAGAAAAAGAAGATTAGTGAAGCATGGTGAAAAAAAGGCAATTAATATTATAATAGTGTCGGAACAGGAAAATAGAAGTCTAACAGAATAAAGTCATACCATCAGAATTTAGAATCTTGTTGCTTTCTTGAGCCGAGGGTTTCCTGGAAACAGCCTCTGTGCCCCTCGGGGTAGGGGTAAAGTAAGCGTACATATTACCCTTCCCAGACCCACCTGTGGGATTATACTGAGATGCTGTTGTTGTTGTTGTATTAAATTTCACCTTTGTAGGTTGTTTTATAATGTTAGAAGTTGCAGCAAAAGTGAACCTTAAAACAGGGTTAAGTTTTATTGTTGCTGTTTATCTTTTTCTTTTTTTCTTTATTTAAAAATAAACCACGGCTTAACTGACAAGAATAGGGTTTTTCTAATTATTTCCTCTCTTGAGAATCCCCATATTTTACCTGTTTTACTTCCAGATAGTTGTGTAGCTATACATATGTATACTTACACAGACACAGAAACATGCACACACACTTATCTGGATAGGCCTATATTTAACATATACGTGCATGCTATTGCTCAATGGTTAGTAGACTTGTAGAAAGGTCAGTGATTGGAAGTTGTTCTTGTTATTACTGACAGAAAGTCAGAAAACAGCTAAGAAGAGGACGAATGCTTTGCCTATACAATAACTATCGAAAGATCCATTCACAATGCTCATATTTGACAATGTGAAACTGGCCAACAGCACTGCCATGTGACAAGCTTTTTAGCAACTTAATAGTTAAAATATACAATGCTTAGTTTCTTAATTTTTCAACGCTTTAATCAATGTCATAGAAAACCAAATTAGTACTCAGTGCATAATGAAAATACAACTTTAAGAAAATACAAATTATTTACCATGGCTTTCCAGCAACAGTGGAGGCTTTTCGTCTTCACCGCCCTTATAATCTGGATTACATGGAGGATAGAAATACGCATAGGCATTCTGACCAGCCACAACTGTTGGAAATTCAATAAGCTCGGGCAAGCTAAAATATGATATGTACTTGCCACTGTCTGAAGAAGACGACCACATGATACTGAAATTAACAACCTTTGACATATGATCATCTAGTACGACCTGTTGCAAAGCGTTATTTATGAAGTCAAACTGTGGAAAATAATTATTTGAAAAACCGAGCGTTACAGAAAAGAACAAGACATAACCTTTGCTAAAGAAGTAGGAAGAACCGAAGATGCACCCTCAATGTAAAGGATCTGGCCACTTGCAAGCTAAACAATGTTTTAAGAAGACTGTTATACTTTCTGGATGTTGCAACCAATTAGACAATTCTGACGATATAAGCTGCAACTTACAATATTTGCTATGTAAGTGAATGGAATATCAACGGAACAGAAAGAGTTCTTAGCTTGATTTATAACACCAAGATATGACTTTCCATGTTGCCTGCAAGCCATAATGGATAAACCAAATTTATTAGAAGTGCTAACAGAACACTCCAAGAGAGGCAGGGAAAATAACGAAAAGAACTGGGATAGCATTTAAATGGAGAGAGAGACCTGTAGCTGCAGGCTATAATGGCTGATCCGTCTTTTCCCTCAATGATGTCATAACATCGGTTTCCAAAAACCCAAAAAGGTCTTGTGAACTCGGCATCCAAAGAATAAATCGCAAGGACCTCATTTTGATCTTCAATCTGATGTAGAAGCAATAAAAAGTGATAGTTACCAATACTACGAAGTGCAGAATTTGCAAAACTCTTAAGGTTTAATGTATTTACCCATTTGTATATGTTCCAAAACCCTGTACTCCTATCTGTTATGAAAAACAATTCCCCTGCAATAATCCGAGGAGGTTGCTTCAATATTAAACATCATAAGACTAGCAGTTATTCTGCTTTTAGAATGGGAGTAAACAGCAGAATACTGCTTAAAACTTATCCTGCCTTTGGATGACCATAGAGGCTCAGTTGGCGATTCCACGAGAGAAGGACAGGCACCAGCAACTACTACTCGCTTGTCGATGTCGCTATATTTGATTAATTCAACCAATTGTTAAACATTTACAGCAAAATTGGATCAATGTGCATGATCAAAAGGGAAAACGTCACCTTTTTCAGTAAAATTTGAAGCGTCTTGCAGTGTGGACAACATCTAATAAAGAGAGACTTTTTTTTATTCAGTAGAGAGAATGTAAGAAGACTTACTCACCCGTTCTCAGATATATATCCAACCCAAAGTTCTGCTTTATCCCAATGCATGTTATGGTGGCTCCATTCGATCCAGGCCAAACGATCTCCCTTTGGATCCAACCGCGGGAATGCATAGAAGTCATTCCCACTAATCAACACTTTTGGTTCTGAAATTCATGCATAAAAGCAGACGCAACGAATCAAGCATTCTCCATTTTAACATCATAGATCAATAGATTCACAATACTTCAAAGCCTTTTCCACGTACATACCTTCAGTGTTGTTATTATTAAGGGAAACACTCACAATCTCTGTAATTGGCTGTGCATCGACCCCGCGATGATCTATGCATAGATAAGAAAGAGCAAAAATATACAGTTACAACAAACAAGACTGTAGAGGAAAAATCCTAATCCAAAAACTATAACAACAAAACATGTACTGATTAAAATTGAAGATATATATATATGTACCTTCTCTTACAGCAACGTAACGGCTTAAACGTCCATCAAAGACCCCATCAGCATACCTTACAACAGGTCCACCGTAGTCTGGAGTTATCGGCACGGGACTCGAATCTATGATTAACAAACTATCAATTCAATCTGCTACACTGCTACAACTTCTGTAGAAAGATTTATACACTTGCTACTTTTCCTGTCCTATCTACATGACGCTATTATTATTTGGAGAATTAAATCGTTTTCCTTTTATTACAATTTTTTTTTGATCGTTTTCTATATATTTTTTTTATGTAAAAGAACAGTGATTTATTGTACCCCTCGTCACAAATTCTTGCCAATATTTGACTGCAGCAGAAGGTTTAAGAACAAAAGATTGATTTTTCCACACCATAGCTAAGTATGCATGGAATACTCCTTTGCACCAAAAAAAAAAAATTGTTTTTGTTTTACATCAAGTCTGTGTCAGTGCCTAAATGAAAATGTAAAAATCACCCAATTCCCAAATATATAAAAGTAACAATCCTTTTGGAAAATGAAAAAAATCTCAAACAATTAGAAAAACAAGGTGTATTTTTGTATACAAATATATAAAGCTTATTTCAAAAGATTGCAAAATAATCTGAAATGGAACCTAAAAATAAGAATATTAATTGGACACAGACCTGGAGAAGCGAGAAGCTGTTTGTACAATCTCTGATCATCAAAATTGGAGAAAACAAGTAAATCTCTAGAAACCCGAAAAGAGCCACCACCATATTCTTGAACAGTGGTCCGAACATTGAAGTCTTTAGGTGTAATATCTTCCCCTTCTTCATTAACAAGCACTGCTCGTCCTGACTCAGCTGGCCGAGTTTCTAAAAACATTAAGTGGCCATTTGAGTCTACAGTGAAACCTTCTAGACGCTTCTCTGAACCCGAGACTATATCTGCTGTAATTGGTGACTTCCATGAACCATATGCTGCACTCATTTTCAGTACTCTTGAGTTAACTGTATTTTTGCTTGTGTATTCAGAATCTTGAATTTGAATAATAAATCTAAGCTTGATATAGCGAAGTAATAGAGCCTCTTGACAAGCTTATTATTATTATTATTTTTTTTTTTTGTTGCCAGAAGCATTTTAGCTAAAAAAAAAAATTGATGTGTTTGGGGAAGAGTAAGTTTGGATTGTCCAAAAAGATATCTTTTAAGCCAAAAAGCAGTAAATTTGGATTGGCCAACTTATTAATTTTGGATTGTTTTAAGCTGCTTTAAATTTATTTTAAGTATTTTTTAATTTTGCCAAGTATTTTCCAAACTAATTAATCAAACATAAATTATTCTCGTCGAAAATACTTTTAAAAAAAATATTTAAAAAAAAAACAATTTCCAAATAAGCCGATTTTGCCAAACGGGCTATAAAGTAGAATTTTTGAATTTGGCCAGTAGCTGAGTAGTAGTTAGGGCAGAACAAATCTCAAGGTGTTCCCAAGGGTCAACGTGGCGATTTATGCCCACATCCTTTTACAAATATCTTTCGGAATTCAGTGTGTTTCTTGCCTTGAAACTCTTTTCTAACAAAAATATAAAGCTACAAATGTTATTTTAATGAAGAGATCTATAAATAAAAAATATAAAATCCTCCTAGGATCATATTATATTCTTGTAAATAAAATAAACGTAAGATATCATTTTCTCTTGAGTTAATACCCTCAAACTCGCGTAAACTATATTAGTTCTATCAGTTTCCTATCTAAATTATCGAATGTTCCCGAAAACCCCCTAAACTATATCACTTTTCGTATAAAAAAACCCCATCACATTATCTGTAATGCGTATGATAAACGCCCTAATTAAATTATAAAATATGTCATGTGGCATGCCACATGGGTAATCAATTTAACTAATACAAAATTCCACATAAGCGATAGTGGTTTTTTATACGAAGGGGATATAGTGCAGGGGTTTTTGGGGACACTCGATAGTTTATGCAGAAAACTGACAAAAATAATATAGTTTAGGTAGGTTTGAGGGTACTAACTCTATTATATATATATATATATATATATATATATATATATATATATATATATATATATATATATATATATATATATATATATATATATATATATATATATATGTCTTGACACGTCTTGTGGCCACATCCTACGACGTCCTAACACGTCCTGACCCGTGGCATAGCCACACCCTACCATGTCCTACGACATCCTGACACGTCCTGAGACGTCCCATGGCCATATGCTGACACGTCCTAACCCGTGCCTTGCCTACGTCCTGCCATGTCCTGACACGTCCTGCGACGTCCGAACACGTCCTGACTCGTGCCATAGCCATGCCCTGCCATGTCCTGCGACGTTCTAACACGTCCTGACACGTGCCATGGCCATGTCTTGACACGTCCTGCCATGTCCTGACACGTCCTGTGGCCACGTCTTACGACGTCCTGCGACATCCTGACAAAAATGATATAGTTTAGGTAGATTTGAGGGTACTAACTCTATTAATTAATGATACACAAGTCCTACCAATCACAAAAAAATTACGGCACCTCCGTGAATTATTATAATTTTAAAATGATTGCTACTCTTCTTGAATTGAATTATACATTCAGACAATGTGTTCTCTTTAATAATATTTTCATTAATTTTTCATCAAAACATGTATAATTAATAATATGTATAATACTGGAAGAAATCATGTATATTTACCATAAAACATTCTTATATTCTAAAAAATATAAAATACACACACACACACACTCACATAATTTAAAAATGATTGCTACTCTTCTTGAATTGAATTATACATTCAGTCAATGTGTTCTCTTTAATAATATTTTCATTAATTTTTCATCAAAACATGTATAATTAATAATATGTATAATACTGGAAGAAATCATGTATATTTACCATAAAACATTCTTATATTCTAAAAAATATAAAATACACACACACACACATATATATATATATATATATATATATATATATATATATATATATATATATATATATATATATATATATATATATATATATATATATATATATATATATATATATATATATATATATATATATATATATATATATATATATATATATATATATATATATATATATATATATATATATATATATATATATATATATATATATATATATATATATATATATATATATATATATATATATATATATATATATATATATATATATATACGTCCTGACCCATGCCTTGCCCACGTCCTACCATGTCCTGACACATCCTGCGACGTCCGAACACGTCCTAACCCGTGCCATATATGTCCTGACACGTCTTGTGGCCACATCCTACGACGTCCTAACACGTCCTGACCCGTGGCATAGTCACACCGTGCCATGTCCCGCGACATCCTGACACGTCCTAAGACGTCCCATGGCCATGTGATGACACGTCCTGATTCGTGCCTTGCCCACATCCTGCCATGTCCTGACACGTCCTGCGACGTCCGAACACGTCCTAACCCATGCCATAGCCATGCCCTGCCATGTACTCCGATGTTCTAACACGTCCTGACACGTGCCATGGCCATGTCTTGACACGTCCTGACCCGTGTCATGCCCACGTCCTGCCATGTCCTGACACGTCCTGTGGCCACGTCTTACGACGTTCTACGACATCCTGACAAAAATGATATAGTTTAGGTAGGTTTGAGGGTACTAACTCTATTAATTAATGATACACAAGTCCTACCAATCACAAAAAAATTACGGCACCTCCGTCAATTATTATAATTTTAAAATGATTGCTACTCTTCATGAATTGAATTATACATTCAGTCAATGTGTTCTCTTTAATAATATTTTCATTAATTTTTCATCAAAACATGTATAATTAATAATATGTATAATACTGGAAGAAATCATGTATATTTACCATAAAACATTCTTATATTCTAAAAAATATAAAATACACACACACACACACACACACACACATATATATATACGTCCTTCAATGTCCTGTGACGTCTTGACACGTCCTATAGCCACATCTTGCGACGTCCTGACATGTCTAGACCTATGCCTTGCCCACGCCCTACCATGTCCTGCGACATCCCGACATGTCCCGACACATGCCATGGCAATGTCCTAACATGTCCTGAACCATGCCATGCCCTAGTCATGGCATGTCCTGCGACATCCTAACACATCTTGTGGCTAGGTCCTGCAATGTCCTTACCCGTGCCATGGCCATGCCCTTCCATGTCCTGGGACTTCCTGACACATCATGAAATGTGCTCTGGCCATGTCCTGACACATGCGAAGCCCTTGTCTTGCCATATCCTGCGACGTCCTGAGACATCCTGTGGCCACGTCTTGCAATGTCCTGATTTGTGCCATGGCCATGCACTGCCATGTCCTGCAACATCCTGACACGTCCCAAAACTTGCCATGGCCATGTCCTGACATTTCTTGACCCGTGCCATGCCCATGTCATACCACGTCCTGACACGTCCTGTGGCCACATCCTGACAACATCCTGTGATGTCTTGCCATGTCCTGACCCGTGCCATGGCCATGTCCTGCGACGTCCTGACACATCCTGAGATGTATCATGGCCATGTCTTGACACATCCTCACCCGTGCCATGCCCACATCCTGCCATGTCCTGCGAAGTACTAACATGTGCCAAAGCTATGTCCTGTGACGTCCTGACACATCTTGACCCATTCTATGCCCACGTCCTACAATGTCGTGACAAGTCCTATAGCCACGTCCTGCCAAGTCCAGGACATATCCTGACACCTTGCCATGGCATGACACATCCTGTGGCATCCGAAAGAGTGTATGGCCATGTCCTGACACATTGATAATAGGTGAATTTGACTATAATTATGCCATAAATAATCACACTTTGTTATGGTATTTATGTTGTTTATGAGGACAAAATGCTTTGATTAGTGTTTGTTTGTGTGTTATAGGTACATGTGATGCAATGGATGCTAAGAAGAGTATTTTGAAGTCATATGTGGATGAAAAGGTCAAGAAAAGATCTAAGGTGAAAAGAGCTAAAAGAAGCAGTCAAAAATACGCAGCACTGTTCATCCGAGGTTCATTCGCGGTCGCGGATGAACCGCAAAAAAAGAGGCATTCTGAAGTTTGACTGTTCGCAGTTGGCTCGCGACCGCGAACGAACCGCGGAAGCCGGCGCCCAATTCTCCTAATTGGATTCGAATTTAGTTTTTAAACCCTAAAACCTCTATTTAAACTCCTAGTTTGCCCCATAGAGGCATGTTGTCTTTAATTCATTACTTTTACAAGATATTTAGTAAGAGAGAATCCTCTCAAACTCCTTCTTTTATTTTATATCAATTATTTCTTTATGATTTTACTTATTATTCTTGTTTCTTCAAGCATGAGTAGCTAAATTCTATTCTAACGTTTTGATGGAACCTATTGAGTGATGAATATCGTTTATGTGATTACAAATTGTGAACTAGATTTTTATTTGTTCAACTTCATTCTTGTTGTAGTTAATTGGTAGACGTCCCAATTAGCGGTGCCTATTTAGTGTGCATAACTTGGAAAAGAGTGCATATTTGGGTTTATTGTTGAAAAACACCACACTTAGGTTATTAGAGGAATCTATAACTTTAGGCGTAAAGACGGGGTTAGGAATAACGAAGTCTTGGGTGCAATCTTAAGTGAACTATTCAAATTAAAGCTAGCTAGGGTAGCTTGGTAGAGTGCACTAGTAAATTATTGTAATTGCTCGGGAGAGGGTTACGATACACATAGCGTTCATGATTGATAGAATATATTAATAATTTGTATGAGCATAACGATAAGGGATTCCATCAATAGGGGAAATCAATACCTTAGTCCTTCTCCTAAATATTCTTTTTACTCTACATTCAATCCTTTCTTTCAAGCATTCTTAATTATTGAAAAGTAGATATTCGAAAATCACACAAAGATATATTCAAAGTTTAGGAACTTGATTCGGAAGTACTTTTGGGGTTGTGATAGTTGCAATTGGTAGGTTAATTCTCTGTGGGATCGATCTTGGACTTATTAGACCAAGTTATATTGACTACGACCGTTGCTTAGACGTGAATCACACATCCTGACCCATGCCATGCCCACGTCCTGCCATGTCTAACGACGCCCTAACACGTCCTGTAGCCACGTCCTGTAACGTCCTGACACGTCCTGACCCATGCCATGGCCACGCCCTGCCATGTCCTGCAATGTCCTGACACTTTCTGACACGTGCCATGGCCATGTCCTGACACATCCTAACCTGTGCCATGCCCACGTCCTGCGACGTCCTACACGTCCTGTAACCACGTCCTGTGACGTCCTAACCTGTGGCATGGCCATGCCCTGCAATGTTGATAATAGGTGAATTTGACGATATTTATGCCCTAAATAATCACGCTTTATTGTTGTTTTGATATTGTTTATGATGACAAAATACTTTTATTAGTGTTCTTAGTGTGTTATAGGTACACATGAGCTAATGAAGACTAAAAGAGCAAGTTTTGGAGTCAAAAGATGGTGAAAAAGGCCAAAGTGTGGTACAAGTCAAGAACTTATGTTGAAATAGCCGGGAAGGTGTGATTCCGAGCTATATGGATGTTATGAAATGAATTTAAGTGATTTGGAGCTTTGAAGTCTGAGTAAAAGCTCAAAGAATTAAGCCGGGATCGAGTTCGGGGGTCAAATTTGATAAGTGTAGTACAAGCGAAGAATGGATGAGGCATATTGTGCACTGTCTAGTAAATTGGACATAACGTTTTGCTCAAAACTCCATTTTGGCACCATAATATATGGTTGGAAAGCTAACGCAAAGGACTACAACGCTAATGTTTTGAGGTTTTCCAAATTACCAACGGAACAGGGTGAAAAAGTGCGGTTTCTCCGAGACCGTGGATGAACCACGAAAAAACAGGCTCTCTGAAGTTTATTGTTCGCGGTCCGTCCGCGGCCGCGAACGAACCGCGGAAGTCGCCGCAGCAGCAGTCCTAATTGTACTCAAACTTAGTTTTTTAGCCCTAAAACCTCTATATAAACCCCTAGTTCGCCCAATAGAGGCATGTTGTCTTTATTTCACTACTTTTGCAAGATATTTAGTAAGAGAGAATCCTCTCAACTCCTTCTTTTTATTTTATATCCAGTATTTCTTTATGATTTCAATTATTATTCTTGTTTCTTTGAGCATGAGTAGATAAATCCTTTTCTAAGGTTTTGATGGAACCTATTGAGTGATGAACTTATCGTTTATGTGATTACAAATTGTTAGCTAGATTTCTATTTGTTCAACTTCATTCTTATTGTAGTTAATTGGTAGAGCTCCCAATTAGCGGTGCCTATTTAGTGTGCATAACTTGGAAAAGAGTGCATATTTAGGTATATTGTTGAACAACACCACACCTAGGTTATTGGAGGAATCTATAACTTTAGGCGTAAAGACGGGGTTAGGAATAACGAAGTCTTGGGTGAAATCTTAGTGAACTATTCAAATTAAAGCTAGCTAGGATAGCTCGGGAGAGTGCACTAGTAAACTATTGTAATTGCTCGGGAGAGGGTTACGATATAAGTAGCGTTCATGATTGATAGAATATATTAACAATTTGTATGAGCATAACGATAAGGGATTCCATCAATAGGGAAATCAATACCTTAGTCTTTCTCCATCTTACTTTTACTCATCATTCAATTCTTTCTTTTAAGCATTCTTAATTCTTGCAACGTAGTTAGTTGACATCCATACACAAATATACTCTAAATTTTGGGAACTTGATTCGGAAGTATTCTTGGGTTGTGAAAGTTGTGAATGATAGGTTAATTCTCTGTGGGATCGATCTTGGACTTATTAGACCAGGTTATATTGACTGCGATTGTTGCTTGGATATGAATCAATTTTGGCGCCGTTGCCGGGGAATTAACGGAATTATCAATTGCCATTGACAAAACTTCAAGAATCTTGTGTATTCAGGTTCTTTCTACACTTTACATTGAATATTTTGACGGTTGTTGATTTGGGTACTCAGGTGCATGCCTAGAAAATCTGCAAGGACTGGAGAACTAATTGAAGGACTCAGACCCCGAGCAAACTTTCCGGGCACGTAACAAAGCCATCAAACAAATGCAACAATCTCAACAACCAATCAAACTAGACTTCGACATGGGTGATGTAAACGAACAAAACCAACAAGCCGGGCTAAATATGCAAGAGGCGCAAGAGGCACAGGAAGGTGAACTGTATGACTGGGCGCAACCCACAGCGGATAATTTGGCAACTGCCATTGTTGTGCCGGCTATTCAAGCCGAGTCTTTCCAGATTACCAAAAACATGCTACACTTGTTGCAAAACAAGGGATTATTCTCTGGGTCTCAGGTTGAAGATCCACAGCAACACCTAAAGAACTTTCTATCAATATGCAAGACACAAAGACAACCGAATGTAACTCCGGAAGCTATCAGATTATTACTCTTTCCGTTCTCAGTTACAGGAGAAGCACATATATGGCTAAACTCACTCCCAATAAACTCCATTGCAACTTGGGATGAGTTAGTCAAACAATTCCACAACAAGTTTCATCCACATAACAAGACAACTCAACAAATTGATGAGATTGTGAGCTTCAAGCAGAAACCAATGGAAACATTACATGAAACTTGGGGCAGATTCAAGGGTATGCTTGTTATGTGTCCTTACCATAGGATTCCTGAGCAGATGTTAGGCCAAAGATTCTACATGGGGCTTTCAGACAGCATGAAGAACATAGTAGATGCTTCAGCAGGTGGGGTTTTTCCGAGCAAGACTTGGAGAGAGGGCCAAAATTTGCTAGACAAGATGGCTCAAAATTCCGGGTGGACGTCCAGGAATGCTCCTATCACACCAGTGGTACACTCTGTACCTCTGGATCCATCCAACACTCTGGAGGAGAACATGTCAACTTTATTGACACAAATGAGCATCCTAACAAAGAAGGTGGAAGAATTAGGGGTCAAGCAGCAGGTTCACATTGTAGATACTACCAATGGTGGTTTATGCACATCTTGCATTAGCCAACCCATAGGTAATCCAAGGGCTGCAGACCAAGAACATCATCATCAGCATGAGGATATGAACTATGTGGCTAACTATGGAGGGCAGCGACAAGGTAATCAAAACTGGGGCCAACAGGCTCCAATGCAATACAGACCTCCCCAGCAACAATTTAATGCAGAAGGTATAAGGCCACCACACAGCATGACCCCATATCCTAGACCTCAGAATTTTGGCAATCAGCAGCAGGGATATCATCCACCTCCACCACCACATGGGGGTAGACATGATGATGGTTTCGCAGAGTTGAAAGCTATGGTGCAGCAGGTAATTGGGTCAAATGCCAAAAGAAATGAGAGGATAGATGCACATGATGCCGCCATCAAGAATATTGAAGTACAGGTGGTTCAGATTGCTATGTCTCTTAACAATCGTCCTCAAGGGACATTGCCTGCTGATACACAAACAAACCCAAAAGACCAAGTCCCAAATAAGATGATGGCAGTGACTCTGAGAAGCGGTAGAGATCTTGATGCCGAGAATGAAAGTGAGAAAATCGACAGACAGGCTGAGACACCCACTCCATTGCCCATTGAACGGGATGAGTCCACAGGGTTGACAGAAGTTACAGTCCAGCCAGTTGCTGAAAATAAAGAAGCAAAGCTGGAAACGGAGAAAGTAGCTGAATAGGTAGAGCAGCAGATTGAAGAGAAATTGATAGAAAAAGAAAAGTCCCAAGTCACTGGGAAAAAGAGGCCTCCACCACCATTCCCCCAAAGGTTGGCCAAACACCAGAAAGAAGAGAAATACAAATAGTTCTTTGAAATGCTCAAGCAAATCCAGGTAAACATTCCCTTAATTGAAGCTTTAAAAGAAATGCCTGGTTATGCTAAGATGATGAAAGATTTGATGTCGCGGAAATTTGATTTCCAAGACTTGGGCACCGTAACACTTACCCAGACTTGTAGTGCAGTGGTCTCCAGACCCATTGCTGAGAAGCTATCTAATCCAGGTAGCTTCACCATCCCATGCACTATAGGGAATTATGCCTTTACTAAGGCTTTGTGTGATTTGGGGGCAAGCATTAATCTCATGCCCTTAGTCATTTATAAGAGGTTAGGCATTGGGAGAGCCAGGCCCACCTCTATGCTTTTTCAGCTTGCTGACAGGATGGTTAAGCGTCCATTTGGTATTATAAATGATGTGCTTATCCAGGTGGGGAAGTTCATGTTTTCCGCCGCTTTTGTGATTCTTGACTGCAAGGTGGACGAGGAAATTCCTATAGTCTTAAGAAGACCATTCCTAGCCACCGGGAGAGCTTTGATTGATTGTGAGATTGGGGAACTCAAGATGAGGTTGAATGATGAGGAGATCATCTTCAATGTGCAAAAATCCATGAGGCGCCCTAGTGAGTTCGCAAATTGCTCTCTCATTGATGCGGTTGATGTGATAGTGGAGACCGACGATGCAGAGTTGACCATCGAAGATCCACTTCAAGCATGCCTGATGAACATGGAAGAGGTAAATGGTGAAAGTTTAGCCGAATGGGTACTATCTCTGGAAGGCAAGGGATTTTGGCAGAGAGAGCTTGAGTTCGAGCCTCTACACTTAGAGAAAAGAGAGACCCCTCCTGCAAAACCATCCATAGAAGAGCCACCAAAGCTTGAGCTTAAACCACTACCATCTCATCTCAGGTATGAATTTCTAGGCCCTAACTCCACTTTACCTGTTATTACTTCATCTGGTTTGCTAGATGTGCAGGCTCAAAAGTTATTACAGGTACTCAAGGAATGTAAAGCAGCCAATGGTTGGACCATCGCAGACATAAAAGGGATCAGCCTTGCATACTACATGCACAAGATTCTCCTGGAAGAGGGGCACAAACCTTGCAGGAAACGCAAAAGAAGGCAGAACCCAAATATAAAGGATAGGGTGAAAAAGAAAGTGACTAGACACGGGGTAGATCCTAGGTAAGTTTTCTCACCCTTCTATGCTATACGTGTATTATTATGCCATGAGGACATGACATGATTTTAAGTGTGGGGTGGGAGACTTATCTTGTATTATATGTTGTATATATTAGTTGTAGTTGTTAATATAAATAGTTGGCTTGGCCCGATGATGGACACTTGGCGATGGGTTTCTTAAGGGTCCAAGTCGGAATAAAAAAATACAAAAAAATCAAAAAATTTAAAAAACAAATCCAAAAATATGAGTAGAGGACTCTTCCCGATGACGGACTATTTAGGACTAGTACTCTTGAGGGAAGCAGTCTACGTAGGAATTTTCTTTCTTTTATTTTATTTTTCTAGGTTGTGTATCACCCCCCCCTTGGTTTTTCTTTTGACCACGGTTCTTTTCCAAGGGTTTTTATTTGAACCGGGTTACGTAGATTTTTATTTTCATAGGATTAGAGGAAAAAGGGTACATGTAACCCCAAGTATGCACATTAGCAAAGCTTAATTGAACTTGAGAATGTATTATCTAAGCTTGACTGTAGATTCTAAATATGCCTTAAATTGCACAATACAGCTTGCTTGAACATTGATAGGACTTTGTAGATAAACCGGATTCTAAATGAGTTGCATGCTATGTGTGTGTGAGACTTTACTTACATTATATGTTTTACATGATACCTAGAACTTGCCCTGTGTGTTTGCAAAGCGAAATAGAAGTTGTTTGGTTGTAGAGAGGATAGAGGCATTTCTTTGTGTAGCCCCATAAATCAATAGACATGAATTCATCCGTACATAATATCCTAGTTAACCCGTTTGAGCTTAAAGCCTATTCTTTGATAACCCTTGAATGTTCATGAAAAATCAAAATCTTATATTGTTCTACTTTACCTCCTATAAGCACTTGTAGTGTAATGAATATGCAAAAGTCTAAGTGTGGGGTGAAAGGGAAATTGAAAAAGGGAAAATCAAGAATGAATGGTAGAAAATAGTGAACTGGCTAAAATAATGTAAATGTGTTGCAAAGAAATGAAAAAAAAGATATTCTCAGAAAAAGAGCTATATCAATGTATATATGAAAATTAGAAAGGTCAGTTACACCAACAAAAAACAAGTGGGGATTCAAAGTAAATAAAGGTTAAGGAATGTTTATGGGAGACATAAGGAAGAAAACGAAAAGGGAAGTTGTAAAAAGGAAAAGAAAAGTGCTTAGGGAGGTTAGCCACTATAACCAAAAGTATCCTACCCATCCCATAGCCAATATTACAACCCTTAAAGACATCTTGATCTATGATTGAATAACTCGATTAGTGGAGTATTACACTAGGGGCAAGCCTATGGTGTGTCTGTATGCATATGAATGTTCTTTGTTGAGAGTGAGTAAATTTTTCCGATATTTATAAGTTCCATGTTATGAATTGTTTATGTGTGGGAACGTCTCTCAATAAACTATGTGAGGGTGTATAACTCAAGAGGAAGAAGGTAAATTTGCAAGTTTTTGGTAATAATTAGAGTAAGCAATAATGTGTTGGCATGAGAGTTTACGGTTAGGTAATGATTGTGCATATTTTAGGTTAATCATGAAAAATAGCTTTTGTGACATAATTTGGGAGAGACATAAATAAAATTGGCCTAAAGTGTGATTAAGGTTGCTTGAGGACGAGCAAAGGTTTAAGTGTGGGGTATTGATAATAGGTGAATTTGACTATATTTATGCCCTAAATAATCACGCTTTATTATTGTTTTGATATTGTTTATGATGACAAAATGCTTTTATTAGTGTTCTTAGTGTGTTAAAGGTACACATGAGCTAATGATGACTAAAAGAGCAAGTTTTGGAGCCAAAAGATGGTGAAAAAGGCCAAAGTGTGGTACAAGTCAAGAACTTATGTTGAAAATAGCCGGGAAGGTGTGATTCCGAGCTATATGGATGTTATGAAATGAATTTAAGTGATTTGGAGCTTTGAAGTCTGAGTAAACTCAAAGGGCTACAACGCTAATGTTTTGAGGTTTTCCAAATTACCAACGGAACAGGGTGAAAAATCGCGGTTTCTCCGAGACCGCGGATGAACCGCGAAAAAACAGGCTCTCTGAAGTTTATTGTTCGCGGTCCGTCCGCGGCCGCGAACGAACCGCGGAAGTCGCCGCAGCAGCAGTCCTAATTGTACTCAAACTTAGTTTTTAGCCCTAAAACCTCTATATAAACCCCTAGTTCGCCCAATAGCGGCATGATGTCTTTATTTCGCTACTTTAGCAAGATATTTAGTAAGAGAGAATCCTCTCAACTCCTTCTTCTTATTTTATATCAAGTATTTCTTTATGATTTCAATTATTATTCTTGTTTCTTTGAGCATGAGTAGCTAAATCATTTTCTAAGGTTTTGATGGAACCTATTGAGTGATGAACTTATCGTTTATGTGATTACAAATTGTTAGCTAGATTTCTATTTGTTCAACTTTATTCTTATTATAGTTAATTGGTAGAGCTCCCAATTAGCGGTGCCTATTTAGTGTGCATAACTTGGAAAAAAGTGCATATTTAGGTATGTTGTTGAACAACACAACACCTAGGTTATTGGAGGAATCTATAACTTTAAGCTTAAAGACGGGGTTAGGAATAACGAAGTCTTGGGTGCAATCTTAAGTAAACTATTCAAATTAAAGCTAGCTAGGGTAGCTCGGGAGAGTGCACTAGTAAATTATTGTAATTACTCGGGAGAGGGTTACGATACAAATAGCGTTCATGATTAATAGAATATATTAACAATTTGTATGAGCATAACGATAAGGGATTCCATCAATAGGGGAAATCAATACCTTAGTCTTTCTCTATCTTACTTTTACTCATCATTCAATTCTTTCTTTTAAGCATTCTTAATTCTTGCAACGTAGTTAGTTGACATCCATACACAAATATACTCTAAATTTTGGGAACTTGATTCAGACGTATTCTTGGGTTGTGAAAGTTGTGATTGATAGTTTAATTCTCTGTGGGATCGATCTTGGACTAGTTAGACCAGGTTATATTGACTGCGACCATTGCTTGGACGTGAATCAAATGTCCTACGACATCCTGAAACGTTCTGAAACGTGCCATAGCCATGTTCTTACACGTCCTGAACCATTCCATTGCAATGTCCTGCCATGTCCTACGGCGTCCTGACACGTCCAGTGGCCACTTCATGCGACGACCTGACACGTCCTGATCTGTGCCATGGCCATGTCTTGACACATCCTAACCCGTGCCATGCCCATGTCCTACCATGTCTTGCGATGTCTTGACACCTCATATAGCCATGTCCGGCGATGTCTTGACACGTCCTGACCCGTTCCATGGCCACACTCTGCCATGTCCTGAGACGTCCTAACACGTGCCATGACCATGTCCTAACATGTCCTGACCTGTGCCATGCCCACGTCCTGCAATGTCCCGTGATGTCTTGTGGCCACATCCTGCAACGTCTTGACATGTCCTGACCTGTGCCATGACCATGCCCTGGCATGTCCTGCGATGTCCTGACATGTCATGAAATGTGCCATGGCCATGTCCTGACACGTCCTGACCCGTGCCATGTCCACATCTTGCCATGTCCTGACACATCCTTTGGCCACGTCTTGTGATGTCTTGACATGTCGTGACCCGTGCCATGTCCATGCCTTGCCATGTCCTACGACATCCTGACAAGTCCTGAAACATGCCATGGCCATGTCCTGACACGTCTTGACCTGTGCCATGCCCGCGTCCTGCCATGTCCTACGACATCCTAACATGTCCTGTGGCCATGTCCTGCGATGTTGTCCTGACCCATGCCATGGCAACTCCCTTCCATGTCCTGCGACATCCTAGCACGGCTTGCAACATGCCATGGCCATGTCCAGACACGTCCTTCCCCGTGCCATACCCACGTCCTGTGACATACGTCCTATGGCCATGTCCTGCGATGTCCTAACACATCATATGGCCACGTCCTGCGACATCCTAACACGTCCTCACCTGTCCCAAGGCCACGTTCTTCCATGTCTTGCGATGTCCTGACACGCCCTTACACATGCTATGGCCATGTGCTGCCATGTCCTGACACGCCCTGACCGGTGCCATGGCCATGTATTGACATGTCTTGACCCATTCATTCCATGTCTTGCAATATCCTGCCATGTCCTGCGATGTCCCGACATGTGCCATGGCCTTGTCTTGACACGTCCTAGCCCATGCCATGCCCACGTCTTACTATATCCTGAGGCGTCCTGCAACATCCTGACACGTCCTGACCCGTGCCATGCTCACACCTTGCAATGTCCTGCGACGCCTGACATATCCAAAAATGTACCATGGCAATGCCATGACACGACCTTACCCGTGACATGCCCACGTCCTTCCATGTCATGCGACGTCTTGATACGTCTTGTGGCCACGTCGTGCAATATACTGACACGTCCTGACCCGTTCCATGGCCATGCCCTGCCACGTCCTACGATTTCTTGACCCGTACCATGGCCACACCCTGCCATGTCTTCCGACATCTTGACACATACCAAAACGTGCCTTGGCCACGTCGTGACACGTCTGACCCGTGCCATGCCCACGTCCTACCATGTCTTGCGACGTCCTGCACATCCTATAGCCACGTCTTGTAACGTCCTGACATGTCCTGACCCATGCCATGTCCACGCCCTTGCATGTACTGCGACGTCCTGACACATCTTGAAACATGTCATACCATGCCCACATCATGCGATATCCTCACACGTCCTGTGGCCATGTCCTGCGATGTCCTGACACATCTTGTGGCCACGTCCTGCGACGTCCTAACACTTCCTCACCCATGCCATGGCCATGCTCTGCCATGTCCTGCGATGTCCCGCCACATCCTGACACATGCCATGGCCATGTGCTGACACGTCCTAACACATGCATCCTACTATGTCCTAACACATCTTGTGGCCACATCCTGCGACATCCTGAGTTGTGCCATAGTAGCGCCCATATTTGTCTTGCGACGTCCTGACATGTGCCATGGCCATGTCCTCACACGTCCTGACCCGTGCCATGCACACATTCTGCCATGTCCTGACACATCCTGTGGTACGTCCTACGACATCCTTCGAAATCCTAACACGTCCTGACCCGTGACATCCCCACGTCCTGCCATGTCCTACGACGTCCTAACACATCATGTGGCACATTTTGCAATATCTTGACATGTCCTGACTCGTGCCATGGCCATGCCCTGCCATGTCCTACGATTTATTGACATGTCCTGTAGCCAGGTCCTGCAACATCCTGACATGTCCTGACTCGTGGCATGGCCACGCCCTAGCATGTCCTGCGATATCCTGACACGTCTTGAAATGTTCCATGGACACACCTTGCCATATCTTGCGACATCTTGACACGTCCTGAAATGTTCCATGGCCATGTCCTGACCTGTGACATGACCACGTCCTACCATGTCCTGACAAGTCCTGTGGCCACATCCTGCGACATCTTCACACGTCCTGACTCGTGCCATGGCCATGCCCTGGCATGTCCTGCGACGTCCTGACACATCCTAATACGTGACATGGCCATGTCCTGACACGTCCCGACCCGTGACATACCCACATCCTCCCAAGTCCTGCGACGTCCTGACACGTTTACTTGACATGTCCTGTGGCCACGTCCTGACCTGTGCCATGGCCACGCCCTGCCATGTCCTACGATGTCCTGACACATCTTGGAGCCACATCCTACGATGTCCTGACACGTCTTGACCCATGCTATGGCCACACCCTACGATATCTTGACATGTCCTGACACGTGCCTTGGCCATGTCCTGACACGTCCTGACCCTCCATGCCCTTGTCCTACCATGTCTTGCAATGTCCTGACACATCTTGTGGCCACATCTTGCAACGTCATGACCCATGCCATGGCCACACACTGACATGTCCTGTGATATCCTGACATGTTCTGAAATGTTCTATGGCTATGTCCTGATATGTCCTGACCCGTGCTACACGCACGTCTTGCCATGTCCTATAGCCACATCCTACAACATCTTGACACGTCCTGACCCATGCCTTGGACGCACCTTGACATGTCCTGCGGTGTCCTGAACCATCATGACACGTGCCATGGTCATGTCCTGAAAGGTCCTAACCCGTGACATGCCCACATCCTGCCATGTCCTCCAACGTCCTGACATATCCTATGGCCACGTCCTACGATAACTTGACACGTCCTGACCCATGCTAAGGCCATGTCTTGACACGTCCTAACCCGTGCCATGCCCACATCCTGCGATGTCCTGATAATGCTGTGGCCACGCCCTGCTATGTCTTGCGACGTTACGTCCTGAAATGTGCCATGGCCATGTCCTGACACGTCCTAACCCATGCCATGCCCATGTCTTTCCATGAGCTAACACCTCTTGTGGCCACGTCCTACGGCGTCCTGACACATCTTGACCCGTGCCATGGCCATGCTCTGCCATGTCCTGCGACGTCCGGACATGTCCTGAAATATGCCATGGCCCTATCCTAATATGTCTTGACCCATGCTATGCGTACGTCCTGCCATGTCCTACAACGTCTTGATACATCTTGTGGCCACGTCCTGCAATGTCCTGACACGTCCTGACCCGTGCCATGGCCATGTCCTACCATGTCCTGCGATGTCCTGACACGTCCTGTAGCCACGTCCTGCTAGGTCCTGATATGTCCTGGCCCGTGCGATGGCCACGCCCTACCATGTCCTGCGATGTCTTGACATGTCCTAATACGTGCCATAGCCATGTCCTACACATCCTGACCTGTGCCATGCCTTTGTCCTCCCATGTCCTGCAACGTCCTGACACATCTTGTGGCCTCGTCTTGCAATAACCTGACCTGTGCCATGGACACGCCCTAACATGTCCTGCGACATCCTGACATATCCTGAAACGTGCCATGGCTATATCCTGACACGTCCTGACCCATGCCATGCCTACGTCCTGCTATGTCTTGACACATCCTGCGACGTCCTCACATGTCATGACCCATGCCATGGCCATGCCCTGCCATGTCCTGTGACGTCCTGACACATCCTGACACGTGCCATGTCCATGTCCTGACACGTCCTGACCTGTGCCATGCCTTTGTCCTACCATGTCCTGCGACATCCTTACACATCCCGTGGCCACGTCCTATAATGTCCTGACCTGTGCCATGGCCACGTCCTACCATATCCTAAGATATCCTGACACATCCTGAAACCTACTATGGCCATGTCCTGACCCCTGCCATGCCCATGTCCTGCCATGTCCTAACAAGTCCTGTGGCCACGTCTTGCGACATCCTGACACGTCCTGACCCATGCTATGGCCACGCCCTACCATGTCTTGCAATGTCCTGACACGTCCTGAAACATTCCATGGCCATGTCCTGACACATCCTGACCCGTGCCATGCCCACGTTCTGCCATGTCCTACAACGTCCTGACAATCCCTATGGACATGTTCTACAGCATCCTGACATGTCCTGACCCATGCCATGGCCACGCCCTAGAATGTCCTGCAATGTCCTGACACGTCATGAAACGTGCCATGGCCGTGTCTTGATAGGTCATTACCTGTGACATGCCCAAGTCCAAGGCCATGTCTTGACACGTCCTGACCCGTGCCATGCCTTTATCCTGCCATGTACTACGACATCCTGACACATCTTGTAGCAACATCTTGTGATGTCTTGACATATCCTGACCGTGCCATGGCCATGCACTGCCATGTCCTGCAACGTCTTGAAATGTTCGAACACATGCCTTGGCCATATCGTGACCCGTCATGACCCGTGCCATGCCCTTGTCCTTCCATGTCGTGCGGCGTCTTGACATATCCTGTGGCCATGACTTGCAACATCCTGACCGGTGCCATGGCTATGCCCTGCCATGTCCTGCGACATCCTGTCATGTCCTAAAACGTGCTAGGCCATGTCCTGACACGTCCTGATGCATGCCATGCCCATGTACTGCCACGTCCCGACACGTCCTGAAATATGCTATGGCCATGTCCTCACACGTCCTGACCCATGCCATGCCCACATCCTGCCATGTCCTGCAACGTATTGACACATCCTATGGCCACGTCCTGCAATGTCCTGACACATCCTGACCTGTGCAATGGCCACACCCTTCCATGTCCTGACACATCCCCTAGCCATGTCCTGCAATGTCCTAACATGTCCTGACCCGTGCTAAGGCCATGCACTGCCATGTCCTGCGACGTCTTGACAAGTCCTGACACATGCCAAAGCCATGTCCTGACACGTCCTGACCCGTGCCATGCCCTTGTCCTGCCATGTCCTGCGATGTCTTGACACATCCTATGACCACGACTTAAAACATCCTGACCTGTGCCATGGCCACGCCCTACGACATCCTGATACGTCCTGAAATATGCCATGGCTATGTCCAGACACGCCCTGACCCGTGCCATACCCACGTCCTTCCATGTTATGATACGTCTTGTAGCCACGTCCTGTGATGTCCTGACACGTCCTGACTCTTGCCTTAGCAATGCGCTGCCATGTCCTACGATGTCCTAACATGTCCTAACCCATGCAATGCCCTTTGTCCTGCCATGTCCTACGACGTCCTGACACATCCTGACCCGTGCCATATCCTGCGATATCCTGATACGTTTTGAAACGTGCCATGCCTATGTCCTGACCCATGCTGTGCCCCTGTCCTGCCATGTCTTGACAAGTCTTGTGGCCGCGTCCTGCGACATCCTGACACGGCCTCGCCCCTCCATGTCTTGCGATCTCCTAACACGTCCTGAAACGTGCCATGGCCATGTCTTTACACATCCTGACCCGTGCCATGCCCACGTCCTGCCATGTCCTATGATGTCCTAACAATCCGTATGGCCACATTATGCAGTGTCCTGAAATGTCCTGACCCATACCATGGCCACGCCCTGGCATGTCCTGCGATGTTCTGCCACATCTTGAAACGTGCTATGGCCATGTCCTGACAGGTCCTGACCCGTGACATTCCCACGTCCTACTATGTCCTGCGATGTCCTGCTATGTCCTGTGGCCATGTCCTGCGATGACTTGACATGTCCTAACCCGTGCCAAGGCCATGTCTTGACACGTCCAGACCCGTGCCATGCCCATATCCTACCATGTTCTACAACGTCCTAACATGTCTTGTAGCCATGTCCTACGACGTCGTGACACATTCTAACCGTGCTATGGCCACGCCCTGCCATATCCTACAACGTCTTGACACGTCCTGACATGTGCCATGGCCATGTCCTGACACGTCCTAACCCATGCCACGCCCTTGTCCTTCCATGTCCCGCGACGTCCTAACATATCCTGGGTCCACGTATTGCGATGTCCTAACCCGTGCCATGGCCACATCCTGCTATGTCCTGCGATATCGTGACACGTCCTAAAACATGCCATGGCCATGTCCTGATGCGTGCCATACCCACATCCTTCCATGTCCTGACACGTCTTGTGGCTACGTTCTGACCTCTGCCATGGCCATGCCCTGCCATGTCCTACAACTTCCTGACATGTCTTGAAATGAGCTATGGCCATGTACTGACACGTCCTGACCTGTTCCATGACCACGTCCTTCCATGTGCTGTGACGTCCTGACACGTCATGAGGCCACGTCCTGCAACGTCCTGACACGTCCTGATCGTTTCATGGCCACGTCCTGCCATGTGCTGTGACGTCCTGACAAATTCTTAAACGTTCCATGGCCATGTCCTGACAAGCATACCCATGTCCTACCATGTCCTGCCACATCCTGAAACATGCCATGTCTTGCGATGTCCTGACACATCCTGACCCGTGTCATGGCCATGTCCTGACACGTCTTGACTCGTGACGCACCCACATCTTGCCATGTCTTGTGACGTCCTTACACGTCCTGTAGCCATGTCCTGCAACATCTTGACACGCCCTGACCCGTTCCTTAGTCAGACCCTACCATGTCCTGTGATGTCTTGACACGTCCTGATACGTGCCATGGCCATGTTTTGACACATCCTGACCTGTGCGATACCCTTGTCTTGCCATGTCCTGCAACGTCATGACACATCCTGTGGCCACGTCCTGCAACATCATGACCCATGCCATGGCCACGCCCTGCAATATCCTGTTACATCCTAACACATCCTAACTCGTGTCAAGACCATGTCCTGACACGTCTTATAGTCACATCCTACGACGTCTTGACACATCTTGACCTGTGCCATAGCCACACCCTGCCATGTCTTGCGATGTCCTGACACGTCCTGAAACTTTCCATGGCCATGTCCTGACACATCCTGACCAGTGCCATGCCCACGTTCTGCCATGTCCTATGACGTCGTGACAATCCCTATGGCCACGTCCTACAGCATCCTGACATGTCCTGACCCATGCCATGGCCACGCCCTGGAATGTCCTGCGATGTACTGAAACATCATGAAACGTGCCATGGCCGTGTCTTGACAGGTCCTTACCTGTGACATGCCTAAGTCCTACTATGTCCTGCGACGTCTTGACATGTCCTATGGACACATACTGCGACG
Source organism: Nicotiana noctiflora (assembly GCA_032618575.1). NCBI lineage: Eukaryota > Viridiplantae > Streptophyta > Magnoliopsida > Solanales > Solanaceae > Nicotiana > Nicotiana noctiflora. The sequence goes on from JASVEL010000243.1 coordinate 247,381, forward strand.
ACCTAACACATCCTGACCCGTGCCAAGGCCATGTCTTGACATGTCCTGACCTGTGCCATGCCTTTGTCCTGCCATGTAGTGCGACATCCTGACACAGCTTATAGCCATGTCCTGTGACGTCCTGATATATCCTGACTGTGCTATGGCCATGCCCTGCCATGTCCTGCAACGTCTTGAAATGTCCTGACACGTGCCTTGGCCATGTCCTGACTCGAGCCATGCCCTTGTCCTTCCATGTCCTACGAAGTCCTGACACATCTTGTGGCCATGACTTGCAACATCCTGCCCGGTGCCATGGCTACGCCCTGCCATGTCCTGCAACATCCTGTCATGTCATGAAACATGCCAGGCCATGACCTGACACGTCCTGACGCGTGCCATGCCCACGTCCTGCCATGTCCTGACACATCCTAAAATATGCCATGGCCACGTCCTAACACGTCCTGACCCATGCTATGCCCACATCCTGCCATGTCCTGCGACGTACTGACACATCCTATGGCCACGTCCTGCAATGTACTGACACGTCCTGAATCGTGCAATGGCCATGCCCTTCCATGTCTTGACACGTCCCCTAGCCACATCCTGCGAAGTCCTAACTTGTCCTGACCCGTGCTAAGGCCATGCACTGCCATGTCCTGCAACGTCTTGACACGTCCTGACACATGCCATATCCATGTCCTGACACATCCCGACCCATGCCATGCCCTTGTCCTGCCACGTCCTGCGATGTCCTGACACATCCTGTGACCACGTCTTGCAATATCCTAACCTGTGTCATGGCCATGCCCTGCGACATCCTGACACGTCCTGAAACATGCCATGGCTATGTCCTGACATGTCCTGACCTGTGCCATACCCACGTCCTGCCATATCATGATACGTCTTGTAGCCACATCCTGTGACGTCCTGACATATCCTAACTCATGCCTTAGCCACACCCTGGCATGTCCTATGACATCCTGACACGTCCTGACCCATGCCATGCCCTTGTCCTGCCCTGTCCTACGCGTCCTGGGACATCCTGACCCGTGCCATATCCTGTGATATCCTGACACATTCTGAAATGTTCCATGCTCATGTCCTGACCCGTGCCATGCCCATGTCCTTTCATGTCCTAACAAGTCTTGTGGCCACGTCCTACGACGTCCTGACACGTCCTGACCCGTGCCATGGCCACGCCGCTCCATATCTTGCGATGTCCTAACACGTCCTGAAACGTGCCATGGCCATGTCCTCACACATCCTGACCCATGCCATGGCCACGTCCTACCATGTCCTACGATGTCCTGACAATCCCTATGGCCACATCCTGCAGCGTCCTGAAATGTCCTGACCCATGCCATGGCCACGCCCTGGCATGTCCTGCGATGTTCTTCCACGTCCTGAAACGTGCCATGGCCTTGTCCTGACAGGTCCAGACCTGTGACATGCCCACGTCCTGCTATGTCCTGCAACATCCTGACATGTTCTGTGGCCACGTCCTGCGATGACCTGACACGTCCTGACACGTGCCAAGGCCATGTCTGGACACGTCCTGGCCCATACCATGCCCACATCCTACCATGTCCTACGCCATCCTAACATATCTTGTAGCCACATCCTGCGACATCCTGACACGTCCTAACCATGCTATGGCCACGCCCTGCCACATCCTACGACGTCTTAACACATCCTAACACTTACCATGGGGATGTCGTGACACGTCCTAACCCGTGCCATGGCCTTGTCCTGCCATGTCCTGCGACGTCCTGACATGTCCTGCGACCACGTCCTGACACATCCTCACACGTGCCATGGCCACGCCCTACCATATCCCGTGATATCCTCACACATCCTATGGCCACATCCGGTGACGTCCTGACCTGTGCCACGGCTATGCCCTTCCATGTCCTCCGACATCCAGACACGTCCTGAAACATACCATGGCCAAGTCCTGACATGTCCTGGCCCGTGCCATGCCCTAAAATGAGCTATGGCCATGTACTGACACGTCCTGACCTGTTCCATGCCAACGTCCTGCTATGTCCTATGATGTCCTGACACATCCTGTGGCCACGTCCTGCAATGTCCTGACTCGTTCCATGGCCACGTCCTGCCATGTCCTGCGATGTCCTGACATATCCTTAAACGTGCCATGGCCATGTCCTGACAAGCATACCCATGTCCTGCCATGTCCTGCCACATCCTTAAACATGTCATGTCTTGCGATGTCCTGACACATCCTGACCCATGCTATGGCCATGTCCTGACACGTCTTGACTCGTGACACGTCCACATCTTGCCATGTCCCGTGACGTCCTTACACGTCCTGTAGCCATGTCCTGCAACATCTTGACACGTCCTGACCCGTTCCTTAGCCACACCCTGCCATGTCCTGTGATGTCTTGACACGTCCTAATACATGCCATTGCCATGTTCTGACACGTTCTGACCTGTGCCATACCATTCTCATGCCATGTCCTGCAACGTCATGACATATCCTATGGCCACGTCCTGCGACATCCTGACCTGTGCCATGGCCACGCCCTGTCATGTCCTGTTACATCCTAACACGTCCTGACTCGTGTCATGCCCATGTCCTGACACATCTTAAGATCACATCCTAACATGTGCCATGGCCACACCCTGCTATGTCATGCGACATCCTGACACGTCCTGAAATGTGCCATAGCTATGTCCTGATACGTCCTCACCCGTACTGTGCCCACGTCCCGCCATGTCATGTGATGTCCTAACACGCTTGTGGCCACGTCCTACTATATCCTTACATGTCCTGACCCATGCCATGGCTATGCCCTGGCATGTCCCGCGACATCCTGACACCTCCTGAAATGTGGCATGGCTATGTCCTGACACGTCCTGACCCGTGACATGCCCACATCATGCCATGTCCTACGATGTTCTGACACGTCTTGTAGCCACGTCCTGCGATATCCTACACATCCTGACCCGTGCTATGGACACGCCCGGCCATGTCCTACAACATCCTAACACATCATGACACATGCCATGGCCATGTACTTACACGTCCTATGCCGTGCCATGCCCTTATCCTTCCATGTCCTACAACGTCTTGACACATCCTATGGCCACGTCCTGCGAAGTCCTGACCCGTGCCATGTCTATGCCCTACCATGTCATGCGACACTGACATGTCCCGAAACATGTTATGGACATGTCTTGACACGTCCTAACCCGTGCCATGCCCACGTCTTGCCATGTCCTAACACGTCCTATGGCCACATCCTACGACGTCCTGACCTATGCCATGCCCATGCCCTACCATGTCATGTGACGTCCTGACACATCCTGAAACGTGCCATAGCCATGTCCTGACACGTCCTAACCCGTGACATGCCCATGTCCTGCGATATCCCATGGCCACATCCTGCAAAATTCTGACACGTCCTGACCTGTGCTATGGCAATGCCCTGCCATGTACTGTGACGTCTCAAAATGTGCCATGGCCTTGACCTGATACGTCCTGACCCATGCCATGCCAAATTCTTTCCATGTCCTAACACGTCCTGCTACGTCTCAACACGTCCTGACCATTGCCAAAGCCATGCCCTGCCATGTCCTGTAACGTCCTGAACGTCCCAAAATGTGTCATGGCCATGTACTGACACGTCCCGACTGGTGCCATGCCCACGACTCGTAATGTCTTAACACGTTTTGACATGTCTGAACCCGTTCTACGGCCACGTCCTGCAACATCCCGACATGTCTTAACCCGTGCCATGGCCACGCCTTGGCATATCCTACAACATCCTGACACGTTCCGAAACATGGTATGGCCATGTCGTGACATGTCCTGACCCGTGACATGCCCACATCCTGCTATGTCCTGCGACGTCCTGAAAGGTCTTGTGGCCACGTCCTGACATGTCTTGACTCGTGCCATGGCCATGTCTTGACACGTCATGACCCATGACATGCCCACATCCTGCCATGTCCTACAATATCCCGACACGTCATGTGTGCACATCCTACGTCCTGCCATGGCCATGTCCTGACCTGTCCCATGCCACTGTCCTGCCATGTCCTGCCATGTCCTGCGACATCCTAACATATCCTATGGCTACGTCCTGTGATGTCCTTACCCGTGCTATGGCCATACCCTGACATGTCCTATGACATCATGACACATCCTAAAACGTGCCACGGCTATGTCCTGACACGTCCTGACCCATGCCATGCCCGCGTTCTGCCATGCCTTAACACATACTGCGATGTCCTAACACATCCTGACCCATGCCATGGCCACGCTCTGCCATGTCCTATGACGTCCTGACACATCCTGAAACATGCCATGGACATGTCCTGACATGTCCTAAAACGTGCCATGCACATGTCCTGACACGTCCTGACACGTCTTGTGGCCACGTTCTGGAAAATCCAGACACGTCTTGACCCGTGCCATAGCCACACCCTACCATGTCCTACGATATCCTGACATGTCCTAGAACATGCCATGGCTGTGTCCTAACATGTTTTGTGACATACTGACGTGGCCACATCTTGACACGTCATGACCCGTGCTATGGCCATGTCTTCACATGTCCTGGAACCATGCCATGCCCATGTTCTGCCATGTACTGCAACATCCTAACACATCCTGTAGCCATGTCCCATGACATGCTACATGTCCTGACCCGTGCCATGGCCATGCCCTGCATGTCCTACAACGGCCTGACATGTGCCATGGCCATGTCCTGACAAGTCCTGACCTGTGCCATGCCCTTGTCCTGCCATGTACAGCGATGTCCTAACACATCACGTGGCCACGTCCAATGATGTCCTGACCCGTGACATGGCCACACCCTGCCATATCGCGCGACATCGTGACATGTCCTGAAATGTGCCATGGCCATGTCCTAACACATCCTGACCCGTGCTATGCCCGCGTCCTGCCATGTCCTAACACGTCCTGTGGCCACATGTTGCGACGTCCTGACATGTCCTGACTTATGCCATTCCCACGACCTACGACGTCCTGATATGTCTTGAAACGTGCCATTGCCATTTCCTGACATGTCCTGTCCGTGACATGCCCACGTCTTGACCTGTGATATTTCCATGTCCTTCCATATCCTATGATGTCCTGACACGTCCTATGGCCACATCCTGCAACATCCTGACACATCCTAACCCATGCCATGGCGACACCTTGCCATGTCTTACGATGTCCTAAAATGTGCCATGGCCATGACCTGACACGTCTTGACGCATGCCATGCCCAAGTCCTGCCATGTCCTAACACGTCCTATGGCCATATCCTGCGATGTCCTAACACGTCCTAACCCTTGCAATGGCCATGCCCTATAATGTCCTGCAACATCCTGACATGTCCTGAAATGTGCCATGGCCATGTCTTGACACGTCATGACAGGTGCCATACCCATGGCTCGTAATGTCCTGCGATGTCCTGACACGTCCTATGGCCTTGTCCTGTAATGCCCAGCCACGTCTTAACCCGTTCCATGGCCATACCCTAGCATGTCCTGTGACATTCTGACACGTCCCAAAATATGGTATGGCCTTGTCCTGACACGTCTTGACCCATGACATGCCCACGTCCTGCCATGTACTACAATGTCCCGACACATCTTGTGGCCACGTCCTGACACATCTTGACCCGTGCCATGGCCATGTCTTGACCCGTCCTGACCCATGACAGGCCCACGTCTTTCCATGTCCTATAACATCCTAACATATCCTACGACGTCCTGACATGTGCCATGGCCATGTCCTGACACGTCCTGACCCGTCCCATGCCCTTGTCCTGCCATGTCCTGCAACGTCCTAACATATCCTGTGGTCATGTCCTGACCTGTGCCATGTCCATGCCCTGCCATGTCCTGCGATATCTTGACACGTCCTGAAACATGCCATGGCCATGGCCTGACACGTCCTAACTCGTGCCATGCCCACGTCCTGCCATGTCCTACCACGTCATATGGCAATGTCCCGCGACATCCCGACACATTCTGACCCATGCCATAGCCATGCCCTACCATGTCCTGCGACGTCCTGACACGTCCAGAAATATGCCATGGCCACGTCCTGACACATCCTGACCCGTGACATGCCCATGTCTTTACAAGTCTTGAGATGTCCTAACATGTCCTGTTGCCACGTCCTGCCATGGCCACGTCCTGCAACATCTGAACACATCCTGACCTGTGCCATGGCCACGCCCTACCATATCCTCTAATGTCCTGACATAACGTGAAATGTGCCATGTCCATGTCCTGACACATCCCGATCTATGCCATGCCCACATCATGCCATGTCCTGACACGTCCTATGTCCACGTCCTGTGACGTCCTAACATGTCCTTACTTGTTCCATGGCCATGCCTTACCATGTTCTACGAAGTCCTGACACGTTATGAAATGTTCCATGGCCATGTCTTGACACGTCCTGACCTATGCAATGCCCATATCCTGCCATGTCCTGCAACATCTTGACACATCATGTGGCTACGTCCTACAACATTCTGACATATCCTGACATGTGTTATGGCCATGACCTGGCATGTCGAGCGACATCTTGACATGTCCCGAAACGTGTCATGGCCATGTCCTGACACGTCCAGACCGGTGACGTGCCCACATCCTGCCATGTCCTATGACATCCTGACACGTCTTGTGGCCATGTCCTGACACGTCCTGACCCGTGCTATGGCCATGTCTTGACACATCCTGACCCATGCCATGACCACATCCTGCCATGTATTGTGACGTCCAGATATGTCATGTAGCCACGCCCTGAAACATCCTACACGTCCTGACCTGTGCTATGGCCACGCCCTACATGTCCTGCAACGTCTTGACACATCCTAACATGTGCCATGGCCATGTCGTGATACGTCCTAACCTGTGCCATGCCCTTGTCCTGCCATGTTTTGTGACATCCTAACACATCTTGTGGCCATGCCCTATGACATCCTTACCCATGCCTTGGCGACGCCCTGCCATTTCCTGCGACATCCTGACATGTCTTGAAATGTGCCACAGCTATGTCGTGACACGTTCTGACATGTGCTATACCTGCATCCTGCTATGTCCTAACACGTCTTGTGGCCATGTATTGTGACGTCCTGACATGTCCTGACCCATGCCATGGCCACGCCATGCTATGTCTTTCCATCTCCTGAAACATGCCATGGCCATGTCCTAACACATCCTGACCCGTCCCATGCCCTTGTCCTGCCATGTCCTGCGACATCCTAACATATCCTATGGCCACGTCCTCTGATGTCCTTACCCGTGCTATGGCCACACCCTGCCATGTCCTACGACATCATGACACGTCCTAAAATGTGCCACGGCTATGTCCTAACATGTCCTGACCCATGCCATGCCCGCGTCCTGCCATGCCTTAACACATACTCCGATGTCCTGACACATCCTGACCCATGCCATGGCCATGCTCTGCCATGTCCTGCGACGTACTAACACATCCTGAAACGTGCCATGGACATGTCCTGACACATCCTGAAACGTGCCATGGACATGTCCTGACACGCCCTGACACGTCCTGTGGCCACGTTCAAGAAAATCCAGACACATCTTGACCCGTGCCATAGCCACACCCTACCATGTCTTGCGACATCCTGACATGTCCTGAAACATGCAATGGCTGTGTCCTAACATGTCCTGACCCATGCCATGCCCAAGTCCTACCATGTCTGTCCTACCATGTCTTGACACGTCCTATGGCCACGTCCTGTAACATCCTGACCCTTTCCATGGCCATGCCCCGTAAATTCCTGCGATGTCGCGACACATCCTAATACGTGACATGGCCATATCCTAACACCTCCTAACCTTTTCCATGCCCACGTCCCACCATGTCCTGCGACGTTATGACACGTCCTGTGGCAACGTCCTGCAATGTCCTAACACATCCTGACCCATGTCATGGCCATGCCGTAGCATGTCCTGCAACATCCTGACACATTCTGAAATGTGGCATGGCCATGTCCTGACATGTCCCGACCGGAGATATGCCCACGTCCTGCCATGTCCTGTGACATACTGACAAGTCTTGTGGCCACATCTTGACACGTCGTGACTCGTGCTATGGCCATGTCTTCACACGTCCTGGAACCATGCCATGCCCATGTTATGCCATGTACTGCGACATCCTAACATGTCCTATAGCCATGTCCCATGACATGCTACACGTCATGACCCATGCCATGGCCATGCCCTGCATGTCCTACAACGGCCTGACATGTGCCATGGCCATGTCCTGACACGTCCTGACCTGTGCCATGCCCTTGTCCTGCCATGTCCAGCGATGTCCTAACACATCCCGTGGCCACGTCCAATGATGTCCTTGACCCGTGACATGGCCACACCCTGCCATGTCCTGCGATGTCCTGCCATGTCCTGAAATATGCCATGGCCATGTCCTGACACGTCCTGACCCGTGCCATGCCCGCATCCTGCCATGTCCTAACACGTCCTGTGGCCACATGTTGCGACGTCCTGACACATCCTAACTTATGCCATTCCCATGACTTTCCATGACCTGCGACGTCCTGATATGTCTTGAAATGTACCATTGCCATTTCCTAACATGTCCTGACCCGTGACATGCCCATGTCTTGACCTGTGACATTTCCATGTCCTGCCATATCCTATGATGTCCTGACACGTCCTATGGCCACATCCTGCAATATCCTGACACATCCTAACCCATGCCATGGCGACACCCTGCCATGTCCTACGGCGTCCTAAAATGTGCCATGGCCATGACCTGACATGTCTTGACGCATGCCATGCCCAAGTCCCGCCATGTCCTGACACGTCCTATTGCCACATCCTACGATGTCCTAACAAGTCCTAACCCTTGCCAAGGCCATGCCCTACCATGTCCTGCAACATCATGACACGTCCTGAAATGTGCCATGGCCATGTCTTGACACGTCATGACAGGTGCCATGCCCATGGCTCGTAATGTCCTGCGATGTCCTGACACGTCCTATGGCCTTGTCCTGTAATGCCCTGCCACGTCTTAACCCGTTCCATAGCCACACCCTAGCATGTCCTGCGACATCCTAACACGTCCCAAAATATGGTATGGCCATGTCCTGACACGTCTTGACCCGTGACATGCCCACGTCCTGCCATGTCCTACAATGTCCTGACACGTCTGTTGCCACGTCCTAACACATCTTGACCCGTGTCATGGCCATGTCTTGACACGTCCTGACCCATGACAGGCCCACGTCTTGCCATGTCCTACAACATCCTAACATATCCTACGATGTCCTGACACGTGCCATGGCCATATCCTGACATGTCCTGACCCGTCCTATGCCCTTGTCCTGCCATGTCCTGCAACGTCCTAACATATCATGTGGTCATGTCCTGACCTGCGCCATGTCCATGCCCTGCAATGTCCTGCGATATCTTGACACGTCCTGAAACGTGCCATGGCCATGGCCTGACACTTCCTGACCCGTGCCATGCCCACGTCCTGCCATGTCCTACCACGTCCTATGGCAATGTCCTGCGACATCCCGACACATCCTGACCCATGCCATAGCCATGCCCTACCATGTCCTGCGACATCCTGACATGTCCAGAAATGTGCCATGGCCACGTCCTGACACATCCTGACCCGTGACATGCCCATGTCTTTACACGTCTTGCGATGTCCTTACATGTCCTGTTTCCACGTCCTGCAACATCCGAACACATCCTGACCTGTGCTATGGCCATGCCCTACCATATCCTCAAATGTCCTGACATAACGTGAAACGTGCCATGTCCATGTCCTGACACATCCCGATCTATGCCATGCCCACGTCATGCCATGTCCTGAAACGTCCTATGGCCACGTCCTACGATGTCTTGACATGTCCTGACTTGTTCCATGGCCACGCCCTGCCATGTTATTCAAAGTCCTGACACGTCATGAAATGTTCCATGGCCATGTCTTGACACGTCCTCACCTATGCAATGCCCATATCCCGCCATGTCCTGCAACATCTTGACACGTCATGTGGCTACGTCCTGCAACATTCTAACACATCCTGACTTGTGTTATGGCCATGCCCTGGCATGTCGAGCGACGTCCTGACATGTCCCAAAACATGTCATGGCCATGTCCTGACACGTCCGGACCGGTGATGTGCCCACATCCTGCCATGTCCTATGACGTCCTAACACGTCTTGTGGCCACGTCCTGACATGTCCTAACCCGTGCTATGGACATGTCTTGACACATTCTGACCCATGCCATGACCACATCTTGCCATGTATTGTGACATCCAGATATGTCCTGTAGCCATGCCCTGAAATATCCTACACGTCCTGACCTGTGCTATGGCCACGCCTTACATGTCCTTCAACGTCTTGACACATCCTGACATGTGCCATGGCCATGTCGTGATACGTCCTGACCTGTGCCATGCCCTTGTCCTGCCATGTTTTGCGACGTCCTGACACATCTTGTGGCCACGTCCTATGACGTCCTTACCCATGCCATGGCAACGCCTTGCCATTTCCTGCGACATCCTGACATGTCTTGAAACGTGCCACAGCTATGTCCTGACACGTTCTGACCTGTGCTATACCTGCATCCTGCCATGTCCTAACATGTCTTGTGGCCATGTCTTGTGATGTCATGACATGTCCTGACCCATGCCATGGCCATGCCATGCTATGTCTTTCCATCTCCTGAAACATGCCATGGCCATGTCCTGACACGTTCTGACCTTTGACATGCCCACGTCCTGCCATGTATTGCAACGTCCTGACACGTCATGTGGCCACGTCCTGACACGTCCTGACCCATGCCATGGCAACACCTTGCCATGTCCTAGGATGTCCTGAAATGTGCCATGTCCATGTCGTGACACTTCCTGACCTGTGCCATGCCCAAGTCTTGCCATGTCCTGACACATCCTTTGGCCACGTTTTGTGACGTCCTGACACATCTTGACCCTTGCCATGGCAACACCCTACCATGTCCTGCAATGTCCTTACACATCCTGAAACATGCCATGGCTATATCCTGACACGTCCTAACCGGTGCCATACCCACGACCCGCAATGTCCTGCGACGTCCTGACACGTCCTGTGGCCACGTCCTGCAACGTCCTGACACGTCCTAACACGTGCCATGGCTATGCCCTGGCATGTCCTGCAACGTCCTAACACGTCCCGAAACGTGGTATGGCCATGTCCTAATATGTCCCAACTCGTGACATGCCCACATCCTGCCATATCTTGCGATGTCCTGATACGTATTGTGGCCACATCTTGACATGTCCTGACCCGTGCCAGGGCCATGTCTTGACACGTCCTGACCCATGACATGCCCACATCCTACCATGTCATACGACATCCTAACATGTCCTACGATGTCCTGACACATGCCATGGCCATGTCTTGACATGTGCCATGCCCTTGTCGATGTCTTGACACATCCTGTGGCCACGTCCTGCGATGTCCTGACCCGTGCCATGGAAACGCCCTACCACGTCCTATAATATCTTGACTCGTCCTGAAACGTGCCATGGCCATGTCCTGACCCATGCCATGCCTGCGTCCTGCTATGTCATAACACGTCCTGTGCTTATAATATCTTGACTCGTCCTGAAACGTGCCATGGCCATGTCCTGACATGTCCTGACCCATGCCATGCCTGCGTCCTGCCATGTCATAACACGTCCTGTGCTTATGTCCTATGACGTCCTGACACATCCTGACCCTTGCCACGGCCACGCCCTGCCATTTCCTGTGACGTCCTGACACGTCCTGAAACGTGCCATGGCCATGTCCGGACACATCCTGACCTGTGACATGCCCACATCCTGCCATGTCCTGTGACTTGACCCGTGCCATGCCCATGTCATGCCATGTCCTACCACGTTTTGTGGCCACGTCCTGCGATGTCCTAACACGTCTTGACAAGGTCTGACCCGTGCCATGGCCACACCCCGCCATGTCTTGCGACGTCTTGACACGTCCTGAAATGTGTCGTGGCCATGTCTTAACACGTCCTGACCCATTCCATGCCCACGCCCATGATGCATTGGGCCTTGACCTCTCTAGCGATGCCCCAAAAAACAACTATTTTCACACTTGCCTTGGCCTCGCACCGCAATGCCTAAAATTGCCCTCAACTTGCCAAATTGTACTAGGACATCACCCTCGGCCTTGGAAGAGAAAGGCCTAAACTTGCAACATATTATTGGCACATGGACCCTTGGCATAGGCCTCGACCTCGGAAGCGACACACCGAGAAGCCTCTAGTAGTGTATTGGCACATAGCCTTTCCCTCGACACGACTAAGTGTTAGGTCTCTTTGATTTTCCCCGTGCATAAGGCCAATGGCAAGACCATCATACCAAAATCCTTGCCATTGTCACGCCGCTTGCCGATCAACTATGTCAAGGGTCTAATAGTAGGTGCCATGGGCACATTTTATGTCTCACAAAAATATCCCATGCGGCAACCAAGCACCGGCTTGCCTTCAACCTGCTCCAACACTCAGCTAAAATTTCAGCAACTTTAGACTTAGAATTATTTAGGCAGCGTTCAACGTAGTAATCTTAGAATGAACTTAGGCAACGAAAATATAAGTGAAGGGACAGAAATTAAACATAAACAAAAGACACAAGATTATAGGAAACTCTTTTCCCAACTTTGTATTTAACTCGAACATACTAAGAAACTCAAACTCCAAAATATATCCGTGTACAAAAATAAAGATCACTCTTGACCCTCACAAGACTTAGGACTCTTCCTAAATCAGAAAACTTGCATTCTTCACATTTTTACTCTTTATGTGTGTTCTCACACGTTTTTATCCTTAAGCCACAAAAGGAAAGGGTGCAGCCCATTTATGATACATGAAACATTCCGATGTTTACAATAGTTGCCCCAGTTTAGGCCACAACACTTGCTCACTCAGCCCACTACTTTACTTTAGTGTAGTTGACACCCCCAACTACTAGGATCATGTAAATCATGCTAAAGATAGTGAGATCATGGCCTCCAAAAACGTAGCTAACTCCTGCCAGCATTTTAGCCAAACACAGTTGATGCCCATGTGCACAGCATGTGCCATAACCGCATTTGACTTGGTCATTTCCAATGTTGCTGCCCCAATTTCGTGCCTTGGCTTGGACCAGCTCCAATGCCATTGTATTCCAGCTGCATTATGCCTCAATTTTCCTTGCCATTGCCTACGAACTTGGCCCATTTGCTACAACTCAATGCCATGCCAAATCTGCCCGCGCATTGACTTCCCATTGCACATTTGCTTGGCTTTGCCCATCCGTTTTTGCCTTTCCTTGGCATCAATGCCTCATGCCCTGATTCCTATGCAATAATCAAGTGTCGCCCTTAGCCTGCAACTCATTGTCAAGCCCTTGCCAAGCTGCCTCGCATCCGTTCAAAGCCTTAGCCATCGCTTGCCCGTTTTCCATTTTTGACTTTGATGCCACTCGCGCACCATCTTTGCAACACTCTTACTGCCTCGTGACCACACTCTTGTTGTCAAGTCGAGCTCAATTGGTGGACGTCTAATAGTAGGCCACTATCCTACCATCAAAAGTTGATAGGGCATAAAGTTGATTGTTGCATCGCCGGCACGATGGCCGTGTGATCCATCGAGTTATCATGAATCATCCCAGCAACAAGCAGAGCATGCATCGACCTTTTAACTAATAAATTCATCCCTCTTAGAAGTCGGGGTTTGTTGCATGTATTAGCTCTAGAATTACTATGGTTATGCGAGTAGTAGATACCATCAAACAAACTATAACTAATTTAATGAGCCATTCGCAGTTTCACAGTCTGAATTTGCTCATACTTACACATGCATGGCTTAATCTTTAATACAAACATATGACTAACGGCAGGATCAATCAGGTAGCATTCCTCATTGATGCGAACATCGCATGAGCATGGCCGACCCAACGGGCACGACCAAGTCCAAGACGAGAATGACCGTCATTCATAAGGAGCATTCTTTGGGAAAATAGGAGCCAATGAGGACCCTGTGCCCATTGCGTTAATCGAATTCGAGAGTTCGAGCATACTAGTCATGGACCAAGATGTCGCAAGGCGAAGCGAGGACGTCTTGGGACACAACTGTAGCTTTTGGTTCATCCCGGACGTCGAATGTGAGGGGCGAAAGGCAACCGATTGTGCTTGATAATGCCTTGGCATTAGGTATGCAACACAGAAAACCGATGTTGAACAAGACTAATTTGCACTTATGCCATGACTGAGATGGCATGTGGGCTAGGACGTCGCTGCTCAAGCAGGGATCCAAATCCCCACAAGCCGAACACCACTCATGTGCTGCACGTACACTTGCCTTGGCGATACAAACCATCAACAGCCCCAACACGCAATGCACATCCATGTGTTGTTGCCGATGCCAGCATTGCAAATCTAAGACAAGCCCCTCAAAGCACGAATAGGGGGTCAGAGCAATGCAAGACACTACCCACAACAACCAATTGCAATCGGCAGTTTACTGAGTTTCGCCCCATGAAAATGATACCTTTCGACGCTACTTGCATGATGTGTTATTGTTCCATTGCAAAAAGTCATCAGCTGTGACGAGCGATGTTGCCCGTAACAACGGAATGAAATCAACATCTACTGAGCGTCTCCCCATGCGCATAGTGCCTTGTGGGGCTACTTGCATGATGCTTCGCCGTTCGTTGCCAAAAGCCATCACGTGTCACGAGCGATGTAGCCTCCTGATGTTTCCTGCAACAACCAATGGCAATGGACATCTACTAAGCTTTGCCACATACGCACGAAACCTTGTGGTGCTACTTGCACGATGATGTGCTATCCGTTGTCAAAAGCCATCAACTACCACGAGTGGTTCCAGACACAACCAGAACAACTAATGGCAATCCGCAACTTACCGAGCTTCGCCCCATGCGCATGATACCTTGCAGCACTACTTGCATGATGCTTTGCCATTCGCTGTCAAAAGCCATCAGTTGTTATGGGCGGGTGGGGGGTGGGTCATACACACATAACCCACAACAACCGATGGCAATAGGAAACTTACTAAGCTTTGCCCCATGTGCATGACACCTTGCAGCGCTACTTGAATGACGCTTTGCCATTCCATTTCAAAAATCCATCAACCGCCATGAGTGATGTTGCACAAAACACCCGATGGCAATCGACATCTACTGAGCTTCGCCCCATGCGGACGGTGCCTTGCAACACTACTTGCACAACACTCCACCGTTCATTGTCTAAAGCCATCAGCTGCTACGAGTAATGCCATACACAACCCACAATAACTGATGGTAATCGACAACTTACTAAGCTTCGCCCCATGTACAGGATACCTTGCGGAGCTACTTGCATGTTGTTTTCGTTCCATTACTAAAAGCCATCAGCCGCCACGAGCAATGTCACCTCCCAATTTTTCCCCAACATCCATTGGCAATCGACACTTACTAAGCTTTGCCCTATGTGCATAGCACCTTGCAACTCTACTTGCACGATGCTCCACCATTTGTTGCCAAAAGCCAATGTTTGCCACTAGCGGTGTCACCCCCAGTCATGCTACGAGCCCACACGAGTACTCGCCGGCGTAGTTTGTGAGCTTCGGGGACGTAGCATGGATAAGCCATGCATGCCCCCAATGGCCACACCCCATGCCAGTATCCCCCATGCATGCACACACTGTTTGGCAGCAAGCATCTGAGGTGCCTTTCAACACCTCTACCCCCCTTATATATATTGTAACAAAAAACAAGTTTCGATAGTAGACATGTTTTGTCCAGAGAATCATAATGGAGTTGTAAACACCAAATAGCACAAACCAAGGTACAACTTACCTATTATATTCATAAATGACTTTTAAACATTGTAAATGATATTTTTTACAAAATTTGTTTTTATATTATAAAACGAAAAATAATTAATGAAATAGTAAAAAATAGGAAAATTATTGGAGAAAATTTCAATACATCTAGTCATAATATTACACACAAAAGAGTAAATATTTTTATAAAAAACTAACACAAAACTATTCAAAATTACAAAAAATGCATAAAAATTAATTAAAAATAGATAAAACACATAATATTATTATAAAACAATATGGATGACCAACCACCATAAATCATGAAGAACTTCCATTGCCGTAACTGCCATAAGTGAATCCGATTTTAAACCCCCGACATAAACCACCAAGCGTTGACCAACCCTCGCCGATCGCTACCGCTCGAACCACCTCTACTTTCCACCACCGCCACCAATGACCACCACCATCATTATGCTTGACATGTTGCTACGCATTGGCTAGCACTAGACATTGAGCGGCATGGAGTGACGTGGTGTAGCTTGGTGCGATGTCGTGCCATGGCCACACCCTGCTAAGTCCTGCAACATCTTGCCACGTCCTGATCCGTGCCATGGACATGTCCTCCATCGTCCTGACACATCCTGAGACGTGCTATGGCTATGACCTAACACGTCCTGACCCATGCCATGCCCACGTCCTGCCATGTCCTGCCACATCCTGACACATGCCATGGCCATGTCCTACGACATCCCAACACATCATGACCCATACCATGCCTACGACCAGCGATATCTTGACACGTCCTGCCACGTCTTGACATGTCCTGACCCGTTCCTTGGCCACGCCCTGCCATGTTCTGCCATGTCATGACATGTCATGTGGCATCCAGAAGAGTGCATGTCTATGTCCTCACACGTCTTGACCCGTTCTTTGCCCACGTCTTTCCATGTCCTACGACGTCTTGTGGCTACGTTCAACAACGTCCTGTGAAGTCCTGACATGTCCTGACCCCTGCCATAGCCATGATTTACCATGTCCTGCGGCATCCTGACGCGTCCTGACATGTGCCAGGACCATGTCCTGACATGTCCTGACCCATGCCGTGCCCACATCTTGCTGTGTCTGCGACGTCCTGACACGTGCCATGGCCATGTCCTGACACGTCCTAACCCATGCCATGCCCACGTCCTACCATTTCTTGACACGTCCTGTGGCCACGTCCTACGACGTCCTGACATGTCCTAACCCGTAGCATGGCCATGCCCTGGCATGTCCTGCGACGTCCTAACACGTCCTGAAACGTGACATGGCCATGTCCTGAAACGTCCTGACCCATGAGATTCCCACGTCCTACCATGTCTTGCAACGTCTTGACATGTTCTGTAGCCATGTCCTTCCATGTCCTGACCTGTGCCATGGCCACACCCTGCCATGTCCTGCGATAATATGACACGTCCTGATAGGAGACATGGCCATGTTCTGACACGTCCTGACCCGTGCCATGCCCTTGTACTGCCATGTCCTATGATGTCATGGCACATCATGTGGCCACATCCTACGACATCCTGACCCGTGCCATGGCCACGCCCTGCCATGTTCTGCGACATCCTGACAAGTCTTGAATCGTGCCATGCCATGTCCTGACACATCCTGACTCGTGCCATGCCCACATCTTGCCATGTCCTGACACATTCTGCGACGTCCTGACCCATGCCCTAACCATACCCTGCCATGTCTTGTGATGTCCTGACACGTCCTGAAACGTGCCATGGCCATGTTCTGACCAGTACCATACCCACGTCCTACGATGTCCTCACATATCCTTCAATGTACTAACACGTCCTGACCCGTGCCATTACCACGCCCTTTTATGTCCTGCGATGTCCTAACACATCCGGAAACATTCCATGGCCATGTCCTGACACATCCTAACCCGTGCCATGCCCACGTCTTGCAATGTCCTGACACGTCCTGTGGCCACATCCTATGACATCCTGACTCGTGCCATGGCCATGCCCTGCCATGTCCTGTGACGTCCTGACATATCATGAAGCGTTGTAAGGCCCCGTAAAATTTTTGTGCATAAAACCTAGTAGATGTGGTGTCATGGTCCGAATGATGTGTTAGGAATGGTAGTGATTTAAGTTTCAAAAATGTAGAGAAATAATTTTGGTAGTGATTTAAGTTTCAAAAATGTAGAGAAATAATTTTTCCGAAAAAGTGTCAAATATGCGGTCAAGAATGCGACCGCAGAATCAACATGCGGACCGCATTCTGACCGCAAATCGTTCCAGAGAAGTTGCCCAAAATCGTGTCAATAATGCGGTCGAAATTGCGATCGCATAGTGAATCTGCGATCCAATTTGCGACCGCAGATCGGGAATGCGGACCGCATAATGGCCGCATTTCGTAGCAGAGCTGGAGTAATTTTTGAGGCCATTTTGCGGTCACTTTGCGGACCGCATGTGTGTTCTGCGGTCGCATAGTGACCGCATATTTGACCCCGGCCCAGTTTTTGTAACATTTTGACCCGATCTCTTCTTTAATATAACACCTTTCTTCTTCATTTTTATCATATCACCTCACCAAAATTAGAGAGAGAAGAGAGGGTTTTTAGAGAGAGAAATCTTTCATCTTCAAAGATTTGTTTCAACTACTTAATTCCAAGGATTCTAGGGCAAAGATTCAACATCCCCAATCTTTTCAAGGTAAAAACCCTAACTATTTTCTTTGATTTTCAGCAGTTTTAAATTGGGTAAAGAGAGGTTTGCATATAATAGCTTTTGAAAATAGAATTTTTACACTCATGCATGATTATTGATCTTGATTTCTAGTAAAACAAAAGAAGTAAGTAGAAGTAAGAGTCTTCAAGAACAAGGTGGGCAAGAATAGGATATCTTGGGTAAGCATAAAGTAGAAAGTTAACGGAAGAAAAATCATCACCAGGTATGTATGGCTAATTTTGATTCTTGTGAAATCGCCCTTATGTGTAAAATTGTTTGGCATGTGTTGATTTGAGAAATTGTATGTGATTAATTGATGTTGTTGTTGGATATTCAAAGTTGTTGTTGAACTATGAGTGTTGTGGTAAGAAATATGAACCGAAAGGTAAATGAGAGTTGAATTGGGTAAAGAAGTTGTGAATAATGATTATGATGGCCTATATGGCACCTTGTGGAAAGAAATCGAAACACTTGAGAATTGGTTTATTGTGGAAAGAGATGAAACACTTGAATTATGGAAAATTGTTGAATATACATGTGTGAATATTATTGAATGTGGAAACATTGTAACTTGGTTGTGATATTGGCTTGAGAAGTAATTGAGAACATGAAACAATGTGCAAGTTGCTTATTTGAACTTGTTGAAATTGTGTGTAGTACCTTATCTGCTGTTTGAAATTGTTGTGTTTTCAACTGTAAGGCCGGGGTCGTGTCGCGCGCCGCGACGTGGTGAAATAAGGTGTGGGTTGGGGTGATAAGGGTGGCCGAGGTAATAAGGGTGGTCAGGGGCAATAAGGATGGAAAGCGATCGAAATCGCTATTAAAAATTGATACATAAATCAATAATGTGAAATTGTGAAAGGAGACAACAGGAGAGTTTGCAACCTGTGGGGCACTGATTGCCCCTTTGTTTGACTACTTGTGCTTTACGTGATTGGTTGGTTATTGTTAAATTGGTTGGTTGTAGAAAGTGCTTTGTGTGAGAATTATTTGAAATGGGGAAAAATGTGGAAACATGGTTGGCTCTGGCTTAATTAATTGTTGATGTAATTTAATGGCTTGAGTTTACTTGGGACAAAGTTTGTCCATACATACCAGTACAATTCAAGTGTACCGACGTCCCTTTTGCCGGGGACGCTACATTCGTGTTATGATTGTAGGTGGATCAGTAGCAGGCACTTCAGCTCATCGGCAGTAGTATCCTTCTCCTTCCACTGCCCGTTTTGGTGAGCCCCTTTCTTCCTCGGGGCCTTGTGTGGTTCATGCCACTCGGTTTGGATTTCATTTTGGTTGTAAGGTATAGCCGGAGCCTTGTTACCGGCAAGTATTGTATTTCCCTTTTTGTATCCTAGAGGCTCCATAGACATGTAAACCGTGGGATTGTGGCCTATGTATATGTATGGGGCGTTGTAAATATAAATTATGAACTTGTTAGTAAATAAATCACATGGTTATGTTTATGCATTGTGAAATCAGTCATTGTTGGTAAGATATTTTGGTTAATGAGTAACAATCAACACAGGGGTAACGCGTGGGAATGGAAGGCACCCAGGTCCGCTTGACTGGGGCAACCCGGTCAGGCGCCGGTCATGTCCCTCGATTTGGGGCGTGACAAACTTGGTATCAGAGCATATGGTTTTTAAAGTGTCCTAGGATGTCTCGGAGCCGTGTCTAGTAGTGCCCTTCTTATAGGTGTGTTGTCGACCACATCATATAAGTAGGGGGCTGCACGGACATTTAGGAATATTACCCTTCTTCATCACTCCAAATCGTGCGATAAAGCTTGACTATAAGATTGTTTTGTAACCCGTGCGTTGAGATTCAAGGTAAGTTTAAATGCTCTTTCGTCTATTTCATGTAGTGTTGTCATATGTCATGACCAATGGGAAAAGACATGGGTGTTATGGAGATTGCACATGTATCTTGTTGAATAAACTGTATGAATATATATAGTATAAGTACATAGTACTACAAGTATACTTTATTTGGGGAAAGGATTGGAAGTGATTACCCGCACGAAGAGGCATTGATTTGATAATTGATATGTAAGCTTAAATAGCAAGCATGGTTAGTGCAAGAAGTATATAATTGATCGTAAGGTGTGAAAGAATATTGGTTATATAAGCACGTGATATATGAGATAATGACTAAGAGATTAATGGGGAGAGTGTAAGTCTCTCATACGAGGTAAAAAGTTATGAAATAAGACTCAATTGGACCCTAGGTGAGAAGACCCTTGTCTTACGAACGTTATAAGGACCCAGAAATGTACGAAGTTGCGTTACACTCATAAAGGATATGCGTGGGGACTTGGAATCCCATACCTACGTGGCTGAATAGGAGAAGGGAACTTATGAGATCAATGCTATGGTGACTTAAATTTTCCTAATGGTCGAGTATATATATAAGAGGGATTGATATATGAGGCATATGTTCCTAAAGTTTCTACACTCAAGACTTGTGTCAAGATCCAGGATATTTTCCCCATGTGGGAGAGGGAGGACCATCGTGAGGCTACTTAAATACAATGAAACAAGAGCGAGACCATGTAGCTATGATATTTGAATATTTTGGTAAAGACATGTGTGGTCTAGAAAAGAGATTAAGGAATGTAAATTCTTCACGCATGGCAATGTGACCGATAGGGTCAACGATTCTAGAAAATAATAGTATGTTTGTAAAGAGACTTTTACTTGTCATAAGGTCAGGAGAAATGGGACCCAAGGAGGTACCATATGTCAAATGTGAAAGATTGTGAGTTCCTAGAACGGGCTAATCATAGATTTGCGATTTAAACAAAGTTTCGGGATACTAAGAAAGCCAGAACGAGTGAGAGAAATGAATGTGTTGCCACAACAACCCAAGATGGTAATTGGGGCTTGATAGAGAGCCTCTAAAGAGCCTTACAAATAGATAAGTGTTAAGTGATGTTCAGACAAACACTCCTTGCTACATATGTCCCAATAAGAGTTAAGAGGTGAGCCGGATGGAATGCCTAAGGTAAGAGACCACGTAATATATGGAAGAGTGCGTGGCTATTCACTAACTAGGAAGAATGAGGTGAGAAGAAATGGGGAGAAAACCTTTAAATTTAGATGGTCATGGTTATTTAAAATAATTTTTGCATCAGAATGGTGGACTCACTTAGGGCACAAGTGTTAATAAAAGTTATAAGGGATTAACCGCAATGCAACCGACTTGGATGACACTGAATATCAACTAAAGAGGTCTAGAGATAGTTCATGTCTACACACAATGGGAAGCGAGGTTATCGTTGGTGAGGTTGTGGTACTGTAAAATGATTAAACAAGACATAATGATTTTTCAAATTCACAGGAGACAGACAAATGTGTGGAACATTAAAGCTATTAATTATGCACTATCCGCAAAAAAAAAGATGGGAATGAAAGGTTCGGAATGGATTGAAAGAGGATGAAAACTCGTGACAGACTAGACGTGTTTGGCATGATAACTCTTAAGCGGCAATATCAGGGAACTTTATTGGTAACTATAACATGGGGAATAAGGCGAGTTACTCATCCGAGATAGAATCAAGTGGACTAAGCCTTACACTTAAGAGTGAAACCAAAAGTTGTTGTTGAAGTATCGAGGAGGATTTAAAGTTTCAGAGAATACCCTTCTCGGGATAGTGACCCTTCCTAAGTCATATGCATATAAAGGTTGTTGATATACGTTTTGAGAGGTGTTTAACCGTAATGAGGGATGGTAGGAAATTTCACAGGGAAGTAGTGCAGTTTCTTAAAGTCTATAATGCACATATGGGGAGAAGAGGTTGGTTAAGAAAAGTTAGAGCACAATGCTACTTTACATTCGATACAATGCCGTGCAAGTTAGTGTTATTCGGGGTATATGTGCAAAGTTAGCCAGTGCTATTCATTTGAGACAGGAGGTCATATGAGAAAACTCATTCAACAATGCCTTGGGTTAAGAATTATGAAGAGTTAGTAGCAATTTTTCACATGGGGTCGTAACCACATCAAGGAAATTATAGTGGAACTCAATTCGTGGAAGGTCTTATGTATGAGGAATATAGTAAGGATGTTCCGCTATCGATGTAAAGTATTAAGGTGAAAGTTATGCCTCCAAGGTTGGTTAGGGTGTGTGTTGATGCAGCACGGAAAGGTTATAGAGTATGCTTTGAGATAACTCAAAAATCACGAGAAGAATTACCCGACACATGATTTGGAGCTTGCAGCTGTTGTGTTTGCTTTGAAAATATGGCGGCACTATCTTTATGAAGTTCATGTAGAAGTGTTTTCAGACCCCAAGAGCCTCCAGTATTTGTTCAAGCAGAAGGAGCTAAATCTAAGACAGCGGCGGTGGTTAGAATTACTCAAGGACTATGATATGGACATATTGTACCATCCAGGGAAGGCAAATGTGGTAGCCGACGCTCTTAGTCGAAAATCCATGAGTAGTTGGCTCATTTGGGTGTGGATCAGAGACCCCTGGCTCGAGAGGTTTACCAATTAGCCAGTTTGGGGGTTCGTATCTCGGCGTCAGATGAGGGGGATATTTTGGTGTATAATGGAGTAGAATCATCATTGGTCGCGGAAATCAAAGAAAAACAGTTCATGGATCCAGCATTAGTTCGGGTAAAGGAAGCAGTTCTGAATGACAAGACCTCAACATTTGTACACAGCAGCAAAGATGGTGTAATGCGGTGTCAAGGCAGATTATGTGTTCCGGACGTGAACGAACTTCGGGAAAAGGTAATGGCAGAGGCACATATTTCCAGATATTTTGTACAACTAGGTTCCACAAAAATGTATCATGACCTTAAGGAGATTTATTGGTGGAACGGTATGAAAAGGGATATAGAAAGCTTTGTAGCTAAATGTCCGAACTGTCAACAAGTGAAGGCCGAGCATCAACGGCCCGGTGGATTAACTCAGATTATAGAAATACCAAGGTGGAAATGGGAGATGATCAATATGGATTTCGTGGTGGGGTTACCTCACACTCGGCGTAAGTTCGATTCAATATGGGTGGTAGTAGATCGACTCACCAAATCAGCTCACTTCCTGCCTGTCAAGTCCACTGACACCGCAGAGCAATATGCAAGATTGTACATCAAGGAGATAGTAAAACTTCATGGCACTCCACTTTCTATTATCTCGGATCGTGGGGCTCAGTTCACAGCTAACTTTTGGAAGAAGTATCAGCAAGGTTTGGGAATCTAGGTGAATCTCAGCACAGCTTTCCATCCACAGACCGATGGACAGGCCAAGCGGACCATTCAGACGCTTGAAGATATGTTGCGGGCTTGTGCCTTAGATTTTAAAGGTAATTGGGATGAACACTTGCCACTGATAGAATTTGCTTATAATAACAACTATCATGCTAGCATTCAAATGGCCCCGTTTGAGGCATTGTACGGGAGAAGATGTAGATCGCCAATTGGGTGGTTTGAGGCAGGTGAAGCGGAATTGCTAGGGCCAGATATGGTGTACGAAGCTATGGGAAAGGTCAAGGTTATTCAGGAGAGAATGAAAATAGCACAGAGTCGTCAACAGTCCTATGCAGACGTTCGTCGAAGGGATTTGGAGTTTCAAGTCAATGATTGGGTGTTCTTGAGGGTATCTCTTATGAAGGGAGTCATGCGATTCGGAAAGAAAGGGAAATTGAGTCCTAGGTATGTTGGTCCATATCGGATCATTCAAAGGATTGGTCAAGTTGCTTATAGGCTAGAATTGCCTCTTGAGATGTCATCAGTGCACTCAGTATTCCATGTGTCCATGTTGAAGAAAGTGATTGGAAATCCATCCGCAATCATGTCAGTCGAGGCTATTGAGGTTAATGAAGATTTGTCATCCAGTTGCCATTCTTGATAGGCAAGTCCGTAAGTTGAGAAATAAGGAAGTCGCCTCTGTTAAAGTATTGTGGCGAAGTCAACAAGTTGAGGAGGCCACATGGGAAGCGGAAAAAGAGATGAAGGAAAAGTACCCTCATTTGTTCGATCAAGCCTAGAAGAAATTAGGTGACCCTCCTACTCCTAGTAGCTGTCATCTTGCCTAAGTTGTTTCCCTCTTAGTATTAGTAAAGTCTCCTTTATTGTAATGAGTTAATTGTGTTGTTACCTTAGGTCACTTGAACCTTTTTTGATAAATGAAATCCTTATGGAGATTTACGTGTTAAATAAGTAACTAATAGTAAGTTTAGATTGGTAATGGTTTGTTAAGTGTACATGGGGTGTTAAAATGGTTAAATAAGGTGAGAATTCATTGAAGTGACTAGTTTATGTGCAATTGTAACAATGTGATAAAATATGTGCATTCTTTGAGGTAAAGGTAAGAAAGTGTATACCAGTTGTGAAAAAGTGTTGTAGTTGTATATTGTTGTTTGGTAATGTGTTTCGGGGCCCTCTGTCAGGTGGATATGTCCATAATACAAAGGAAACTCTGGCGAAATTTTTCTAAAATATTAGAGTTAGTCAAAATTTTGATAGCTTGCATATCATGTCTTTCAAAACTCATTTATTTCAAAATCCTCATTCGAGGACGAATGATCTTAAGGGGGAGGATGTAAGGCCCCGTAAAATTTTTGTGCATAAAACCTAGTAGATGTGGTGTCATGGTCCGAATGATGTGTTAGGAATGCGTAGAATTCTTCGCGGCGAGCTTGCGAGCCGCGGTTCGGACCCTTGGTAGTGATTTAAGTTTCAAAAATGTAGAGAAATAATTTTTCCGAAAAAGTGTCAAATATGCGGTCAAGAATGCGACCGCAGAATCAACATGCGGACCGCATTCTGACCGCAAAACGTTCCAGAGAGTTGCCCAAAATCGTGTCAATAATGCGGTCGAAATTGCGATCGCATAGTGAATCTCCGGTCCACTTTGCGACCGCAGATCAGGAATGCGGACCGCATAATGGTCGCATTCCGTAACAGAGCTGGAGTAATTTTTGAGGCCATTTTGCGGTCACTTTGCGGACCGCATGTGTGTTCTGCGGTCGCATAGTGACCGCATATTTGACCCCGGCCCAGTTTTTGTAACATTTTGACCCGATCTCTTCTTTAATATAACACCTTTCTTCTTCATTTTTATCATATCACCTCACCAAAATTAGAGAGAGAAGAGAGGGTTTTTAGAGAGAGAAATCTTTCATCTTCAAAGATTTGTTTCAACTACTTAATTCCAAGGATTCTAGGGCAAAGATTCAACATCCCCAATCTTTTCAAGGTAAAAACCCTAACTATTTTCTTTGATTTTCAGTTTTAAATTGGGTAAAGAGAGGTTTGCATATAATAGCTTTTGAAAATAGAATTTTTACACTCATGCATGATTATTGATCTTGATTTCTAGTAAAACAAAAGAAGTAAGTAGAAGTAAGAGTCTTCAAGAACAAGGTGGGCAAGAATAGGATATCTTGGGTAAGCATAAAGTAGAAAGTTAACGGAAGAAAAATCATCACCAGGTATGTATGGCTAATTTTGATTCTTGTGAAATCGCCCTTATGTGTAAAATTGTTTGGCATGTGTTGATTTGAGAAATTGTATGTGATTAATTGATGTTGTTGTTGGATATTCAAAGTTGTTGTTGAACTATGAGTGTTGTGGTAAGAAATATGAACCGAAAGGTAAATGAGAGTTGAATTGGGTAAAGAAGTTGTGAATAATGATTATGATGGCCTATATGGCACCTTGTGGAAAAGAAATCGAAACACTTGAGAATTGGTTTATTGTGGAAAGAGATGAAACACTTGAATTATGGAAAATTGTTGAATATACATGTGTGAATATTATTGAATGTGGAAACATTGTAACTTGGTTGTGATATTGGCTTGAGAAGTAATTGAGAACATGAAACAATGTGCAAGTTGCTTATTTGAACTTGTTGAAATTGTGTGTAGTACCTTATCTGCTGTTTGAAATTGTTGTGTTTTCAACTGTAAGGCGGGGTCGTGTCGCGCGCCGCGACGTGGTGAAATAAGGTGTGGGTTGGGGTGATAAGGGTGGCCGAGGTAATAAGGGTGGTCAGGGGCAATAAGGATGGAAAGCGATCGAAATCGCTATTAAAAATTGATACATAAATCAATAATGTGAAATTGTGAAAGGAGACAACAGGAGAGTTTGCAACCTGTGGGGCACTGATTGCCCCTTTGTTTGACTACTTGTGCTTTACGTGATTGGTTGGTTATTGTTAAATTGGTTGGTTGTAGAAAGTGCTTTGTGTGAGAATTATTTGAAATGGGGAAAAATGTGGAAACATGGTTGGCTCTGGCTTAATTAATTGTTGATGTAATTTAATGGCTTGAGTTTACTTGGGACAAAGTTTGTCCATACATACCAATACAATTCAAGTGTACTGACGTCCCTTTTGCCGGGGGCGCTACATTCGTGTCATGATTGTAGGTGGATCAGTAGCAGGCACTTCAGCTCATCGGCAGTAGTATCCTTCTCCTTCCACTGCCCATTTTGGTGAGCCCCTTTCTTCCCCGGGGCCTTGTGTGGTTCATGCCACTCGGTTTGGATTTCATTTTGGTTGTAAGGTATAGCCGGAGCCTTGTTACCGGCAAGTATTGTATTTCCCTTTTGTATCCTAGAGGCTCTGTAGACATGTAAACTGTGGGATTGTGGCCTATGTATATGTATGGGGCGTTGCAAATATAAATTATGAACTTGTTAGTAAATAAATCACATGGTTATGTTTATGCATTATGAAATCAGTCATTGTTGGTAAGATATTTTGGTTAATGAGTAACAGTCAACACAGGGGTAACGCGTGGGAATGGAAGGCACCCAGGTCCGCTTGACTGGGGCAACCCGGTCAGGCGCCGGTCATGTCCCTCGATTTGGGGCGTGACAACATCCTGACTCGTGCCATGGCCATGCCCTGCCATGTCCTGTGATGTCCTGACATATCATGAAGCGTGCCATGGTCATGTCATGACATGTCCTGACCCATTTTATGCCCATGTCTTGCCATGTCCTGCGACATCCTGACACGTCCCATGGCCACGTCTTGCGATGTCCTGACACATCCTAACCCATGCCATGGCCACGCCCTGCCATGACTTGCGGCGTCTTGACACGTCTATAAATGTGCCATGGCCATGACTTGACACGTCATGATCCGTGCCATGCCCACGTCCTGCCGTGTCCTAACACGTTCTATAGCCTCGTCCTATGACGTCCTGACACATCCTGACCTATGCCATGGACATGCCCTACCACGTCCTGCGAAACTTGACACATCCTGACACATGCCATGCCCATATGCTAACATGTACTGACCCGTGCCATGCCCATATGCTGACATGTCCTGACCTGTGCCATGCCCACATCCTGACACATCCTGTGGCCACGTCTTACAACGTCCTGACCCATTCCATAACCGTGACACATCCTGACCCGTGCTATGCCTACGTCTTTCCATGTCTTGCGACGTCTTGACACTTCCTATAGCCACATCCTGACACGTCCTGACCCGTGCCATGACCATGCCCTGCCATGTCCTGCAACATCCTGACATGTCCTGACATGTGCCATGGCAATGTCCTGACACGTCCTAACGCATGCCATGCCCTTATCCTGCCATGTCCAGTGATGTTTTGACACATCTTGTGGCCACGTCCTGCGACATCTTGACCCGTGCCATGGCCACGCCCTACTATATCCTGCGACATCCTGACATGTCCTAAAATTTTCCATGGCCATGTCCTGACCCGTGCCATGCCCACGTACTACCATATCCTGACACGTCATATGGCCTCGTCTTGCGACGTCTTGACACATCCTGACCCATGCCATGACCATGCCCTGCCATTTCCTGCGACGTCCTGAAGCGTGCCATGGCCATGTCCTAACACGTCCTGACCCATTCCATGCCCACGTCCTGCCATATCCTGCAACGTCCTGACAAGTCATGTGGCAGCGTCCTGACCCGTGCCATGGCCACGCCCTGCCATGTCCTATGACATCTTGACATATCTTGAAATATGCCATGGTCAAGTCCTAACACATCCGGACCTGCAACATACCCACATCTCGCCTTGTGCTAGGAGGTCTTGAAACGTCTTGTGGCCACGTCATGCGATGTCCTGACACGTCCTGACCAGTGCCTTGGCCATGCCCTACAATGTCCTCTGACATCCTGACACATCCTGACATGTGCCATGACCATGTCCTAACACGTCCTAACCCGTGCCATGCCCTTGTCTCTATGTCCTGCGATGTCCTAACACATCCTATGGCCACGTCATGCGACGTCTTGACCCATTCCATGGCCATGCCCTGCCATGTCCTGCGACATCCTGACATGTCCTGAAATGTACCATGGCCATGTCCTAACATATCCTGACCCGTGCCATGCCCACATCCTGCCATGTCCTAACACATCCTATGGCCACTTCCTACGACATCTTGACATGTCCTGACCCATACCATGGCTATGCCCTGCCATGTCATGCGGCATCTTGACACATCATGAAATATGCCATGGCCATGTCCTGACACGTCCTGACCCGTGCCATGCCCACGTCCCGCAATGTCCTGTGACGTACTGACACATCCTGTGGCCATATCCTAGAACATTCTGACACATCCTGAATCGTGCCATGGCCATGCCCTGGCATGTCCTGGGACGTCCTGACACGTCCTTAAACGTGCCATGGCCATGTCTTGACACGTTCTGACCTGTGACATGCCTACGTCCTACCATGTCTTGTGACGTCCTGCACATCTTGTGGCCACATCATGTGATGTTCTGACACGTCCTGACCCGTACCATGGCCATGTCTTGACACGTCCTGACCCATGCCATACCCACATCCTGCCATGTCTTGCAATGTCCTGACACGTCCAGTAGCCAAGCCTTGCAACATCCTATCCCGTGCTATTACCATTCCCTTTTATATCCTATAATGTCCTGACGTATTATAACAGGTGCCATGGCCATGTCCTGACACTTCTTGACCCGTGCCTCGCCCTTTTCTTCCCATGTCCTGCGACGTCCTGACACATCCTGTTGCCATGTCCTACGATGTCCTGACCCGTGCCGTGGCCATGCCCTACCAAGTCCTGCGACATCCTAAAATATGCCATGGCCATGTCCTGACACGTCGTGACCCGTGCCATGCCCACATCCTGCCATGTCCTGACACTTCATGTGACCACGTCCTGCGACGTCTTGATATGTCCTGACCCATGCCATGGCCATGTCCTGCCAGGTATTGCGACATCCTGACACGTCCTAAAATGTGCCATGGCGATGTCTTGACATGTCTTGACCCGTGCCATGCTCACATTCTGCCATTTCC
This sequence comes from Nicotiana noctiflora, assembly GCA_032618575.1. NCBI lineage: Eukaryota > Viridiplantae > Streptophyta > Magnoliopsida > Solanales > Solanaceae > Nicotiana > Nicotiana noctiflora. The sequence continues at coordinate 277,209 of JASVEL010000243.1, forward strand.
TGTGACGTCCTGACATAATTTGTGGCCACGTCCCTCAATGTCCTGACACATCCTGATCCGTGCCATGGCTATGCCCTACCATGTCCTACGATGTCCTAATAGGTACGTCAATGGCCATGTCATGACAGGTCCTGACCTATGCCATGCCCACATCCTACCATGTCCTGACATGTCCTGTGGCCATATTTTGCGACGTCCTGACACATCCTAAATCGTGCCATGGTCATGCCCTGCTATGTCCTATGATGTCCTGTAATGTGCCATGGCCATGTCCTGACACGTCCTGACAAGTACCATGCCCACATCCTTCCATGTCTTGCGATGTCCTGACATGTCCTGTGGCCATGTCCTACAATGTCCTCATACGTCCTGATCCATGCAATGGCCATGCCCTGCCATGTCCTACGACATCCTAACACGTCCTAAAATATTCCATGGCCGTGTCTTGACACGTCATGACCCATGCATCCTGCTATGTCCTGAAACATCCCGTGGCCACGTCCTACGACGTCCTGACACGTCCTGACCCATGCCATGGCCACGCCTGCCATGACCTACAATGTCCTGACACGTGCCATGGCTATGTACTGACATGTCGTGACCCGTCCCATGCCCACATCCTACCATGTCCTGATGCGTCCTATGGTTACATCCTATGATGTCCTGACATGTCCTGACCCGTGCCATGGCCATGTCTTGACACGTCTTGACCCGTGCCATGCCACGTCCTGCCATGTCCTGCGATATTGTGACATGTCCTATAGCCTTGTCCTACAACGTCCTGACACGTCCTGACCCGTGCCTTGGCTACGCCCTGCAATGTCTTGCGATGTCATGACATGTCATGACACGTGACATGGCCATGTCCTGACACGTCCTGGATTGTGTCGTGCCTTTATCCTTCCTTGTCCTGCGACATCCTAACATATCGTATGGCGATATCCTGCGACGTCCTGACCCGTGCCATGACCACGCCCTGCCATGTCCTATGACATCCTATCACGTCCTGAAATGTGCCATGGACATGTACTGACACATCTTGACCCGTGCCATGCCCACATCCTACCATGTCCTAACATGTCCTGTGGCCACATCCTGCAACGTCCTGATACATCCTGACCCGTGGCATGACCACGCCCTTCCATGTCCTGCAACATCATGAAACCTCCTAAAATGTGTCGTGGCCATGTCCTGACACATCCTGACCCATGCCATGCCCACATCCCGCAATGTCCTGCGACGTCCTGACACGTCCTATAGCCACGTCCTACAACATCCTGACACATTCTAACTCATGCCTTGGCCACGCCCTGTAATGTTATGCGATGTCATGACATGTCCTTACACGTGCCATGGCCATGTCCTGACATGTACTGACCCATGACATGCCCTTGTCCTTCCATGTTCTGCGACGTCCTGACACATCCTGTTGCCACATCCTGATTCGTGCCATGACCATGCCCTGCCATGTCCCACGACATCCTGACACATCTTGAAATGTGCGCCCTAACACATCCTAACCCGTGCCATGCCTACATCCTGCCATGTCCCGTGGCCACATCCTACAATATCCTGACCCATGCCATGGCCATGTCCTGCCATATCCGGTAACGTCCTGACACATCCTGAAATATGCCTTGGCCATGTCTTGACACGTCCTAACCCGTGCCATGCCCATATCCTGCAATGTCTAGTGACGTTCTGACACGTCCTTTGGCCACGTCCTGCAACATCCTGACACATCCATAACCGTGCCATGGCCATGCCTTGGCATGTTCTGCGATGTCTTGACACATCCTGAAATATACCATGGCCATGTCCTGACACGTTCTGACCCGTGACATGCCCACGTCCTGCCATGTCCTGTTACTTTCTGACACGTCTTGTGGCTACTTCCTGCAATGTCCTGACACGTCCTAACCTGTACCATGGCCATGTCTTGACACGTCCTGATTAGTGCCATACCCACGTCCTTCCATGTCCTGTGACATCCTGACATGTCCTAAAGCCAAGTCATGCGGCGTTCTGACCCGTGCCATAGCCATGTCCTGACACGTCTCGACCTGTGCCATGCCCTTGTCTTGCCATGTCCTGTGACATCCTGACACATCCTGTGGACACGTCCTGCGATGTCCCAAGCCGTGCTGTGGCCATATCCTACCATGTCCTGTGACATCCTGAAACGTGCCATGGCCATATCCTAACACGTCCTCACCTATGCCATGCCCATATCCTGCCATGTCCTGACACGTCCTGTGGCTATGTCCTACAATGTTCTAACCATCCTGACTCATGCCATGGCTATGCCATGCCATGTACTACGATGTCCTGACACGTCCTAAAACGTGCCATGGAGATGTTCAGACATGTCATGACCCGTGCCATGCCCACATCCTGCCATGTCCTACGATGTCCTGACACAATCTGTGGCTAGGTCCTGCAACATCCTGAAACGTCCTGACCCGTGCCATGGCCATGCCCTGCCATGTCCTGCGATGTCCTGACACATCCTAAAACGTGTCATGGCCATATCCTGTCACTTCCTAACATGTGCCATGCCTAAGTCCTACCATGACCTGACACGTCATGTGGCCACATCTTGTGACATCCTGACATGTCCTGACAGGTGCCATGGCCATGTGCTAACACGTCCTGACCCGTGCAATGCTCACGTCTTGCCATGTCCGGACACATCATATGGCCATATCCTACGATGTCTTAACACGTCCTTACCCATGCCATAAACATGCCCTACCATTTTTTGCAATGTCCTAACACATCTTCATATTTTCCATGGCCATGTCTTGCCACGTCCTGACCCGTGCCTTGCCCACGTCCTGCCATGTCTTGACATGTCCTTTGGCCACGTCCTATGATGTCCTACGACATCCTAACACGTCAGGACCCATTCCATGGCCACGCTCTGCCATGTCCTATGATGTCCTGGCATATCCAAAAATGTGCCATGGCCATGTCCTAACATGACCTGACCCATGCCATGCCCATGTCCTGCCACATCCTGTCATGTCCTGACACGTCCTGTGCTGCAACGTCCTGAGACATCTTGACACATCCTGACCGATGCCATGGCCATGCCCTGCCATGTCTTGTGACATCCTGACACATCCTGAAACTTGCCATGGACGTCCTGACCCATTCCATGCCCACGCCCGCGATGCATTGGGCCTTGGCCTCTCTAGCGACGCCTCGAAAAATAACTATTTTCACACTTGCCTTGGCCTCGCACCGCAATGCCTAAAATTGCCCTTAACTTGCCAAATTGTACTAGGACATCCCCCGCGGCCTCGGAAGAGAAAGGCCTAAACTTGCAACATGGTATTGGCACATGGACCCTTGGTATAGGCCTCAGCCTCGAAAGCGACACATCGAGAAGCCTCTAGTAGTGTATTGGCACAAAGCCTTTCTCTCGATATGACTAAGTGTTAGGTCTCATTGATTTTCCCCGCGCATAAGGCCAATGGTAAGGTCATCATGCTAAAATCCTTGCCACTGTTGCGCCGCTTGCCAATCGGCTATGTCAAGGGTGTAACAGAAGGTATTACATGCACATTTTATGTCTAACAAAAGTAGCCCATGCGGCAACCAAGCTCTGCTCCAATACTCGGCCAAATATTCAGTAACTTTGGACATAGAATTATTGAGGCAACGTTAAACATAGTAAGCTTAAAATAAACCTAGGCAATGAAAATATAAGTGAAGGGAAAGAAATTAAACATGAACAAAAGACACAAGATTACAGGAAACTCTTTTCCCAACTTTGTATTTAACTCGAGCATACAAAGAAACTCAAACTCCAAAGTACATCCGTGTACAAAAATAAAGATCCCTCTTGACCCTCACAAGCCTTAGGACTCTTCCTAAATCAGAAAACATGCACTCTTCATGTTTTTACTCTTTATGTTTTCTCTCACACGTTTTTCTCTTTAAGCCACAAAAGGTAAGGGTGCTGCCCATTTATAATACATGAAACAACCCTATGTTTACAATAGTTTCCCCATTTTAGGCCACTACAGTTGCCCACTCAGCCCACTACTTTACTTTAGTATAGTTGACACCCCCAACAACTAGGATCATGTAAATCATGATAAATATATTTAGATCATGGCCTCCAAAAATGTAGCTAACTCCTGCCAGAATTTTAGACAAACACAATTGTTGCCCATGTGCACAACATGTGCTGTAACCGCCTTTAACCTGGTCATTTCCAACGTTTCTGCCCCAATTTCGTGCCTTGGCTTGGACCAGCTCCAATGCCATTGTATTCCAGCTGCATTGTGCCTCAATTTTTCTTGCCATTGCCCACAAACTTGGACCGTTTGCCGCAACTCAATGCCATGCCAAATCTGCCCGCACACTACCTTCCCGTTACACATTTGATTGCTTTTGCCCAACCATTTTTGCCTTGTCTTGGCATCAATGCCTCATGCCTTGATTCTTATGACATAATCAAGTGTCACCCTTAGCCCGCAACTCATTATCTAACCCTTGCCAAGCTACCTCACATCCGTTCAAAGCCTTAGCCATTGCTTGCCCATTTTCCAGTTTTGACATTGGTCCCACTCGCACACTAGCTTTGCAACACTCTTGCTGTCTCATGAAAACACTCTTGTTGTCAAGTCGATCTCAATTGGTTAAGGTCTACCAAACCACCAACACTCTTTGAATCTCGACGTCCTCATTGAGGTCAACTCAATGTATGAGTACCAAGTGGTTCACAAGCAATACCCCTTGACCTCCTCTCTCCTTGACTACAATTGCATTGACACCAACAGTTTGTTTGTCACTGTTTGATGCCTCCAAAGCAGCCCTCTTCTCTGCGGCAGTCAAAGCATTTAACAGTGCCCTGTTCAGACAGTCCCTCGCTCGATGTGGTCCATCACAAAGGAAGCAACCACTAAATTTGCTGCCCTTCTCCTTGCTCTTTGAAGTTCCAGCTTCTTGCTTTCCCTTCCCTCTATCTTCATGTGCATTGCCACTTTCACATTTCTTCTACTCCTTTGCCTTGTCCTTCTTTCCATCGTTGGACTTTGAAGTATTAATATGAAAATTGCCCAATGCATCTGCAACAACTACAACACTTGCGAGGTTTTGAATATTCTGCCTTTGCAACTCAACTTGTGCCACTATTGCATCCCGCTCATGATCCGGCATGTTGCTGATGCTCAACATCAATGATTTGAACTTTTTCATATAAGCTCGAACTGATCTGATATATTTCAACTTTTTCAGTTTGTCCATATCAATCCAATACGTATTACTAGGAAGGAATTGTTCCTTCAATTCCTTTTTAATCCACTCCCACGACTTAATATTTGGTCTACCAAGACTTTCATCTTTAGCCACACGAGTACGCCACCATAACTTAGCATCATCACTCTAATACATGCTAGTCAAGGTTACTTTCTCATCTTCGTCTTGCACATCAATAGTATGAAAGTACTGCTCCATATCCCAAAGAAAATTCTTAAATTCACGTGCACTCCTTGCACCTCCGAATGCCTTAGGTTCAGGTATTCTCACTTTGAGATGCTTAGTACTATGTTTAGGATCAACCTCGTCCACATCACGACATAGCATCACTATATCAACCTTCAAATCTACATTTTCTTGACTAACCTTGTCATTTCTACCTCAAGAAATGAAATTCTTGTCACGAGACACTGAAGTTCTTCCCCTTCCGGAACATTTCTCAAAAATGCTTCCAATTTCGTTAGCCTTTCCCGCAGTTCATTATTACCACCAGCCATGTTCTCGAACAAGACCACAAAATCTACCACTGCACGTCGTGTCTCTGCCACGGACCTAACCTAGCTTTGATACCAGTTGTCATGAGTGCATTTTATGTATCACAAAAACAGCCCATGCGGTAGCCAAGCACCGACTTGACTTCAGCCTACTCCAACACTCGGCAAAAATTTCAGCAACTTTGGACTTAGAATTATTTAGGCAACGTTAAACGTAGTAAGCTTAGAATGAATTTAGGTAACAAAAATATAAGTGAAGGGACATGAATTAAACATGAACAAAAGACACCAGATTACAAGAAACTCTTTTCCCAACTTTGTATTTAACTCGAGCATACAAAGAAACTCAAACTCCAAAGTACATCCGTGTACAAAAATAAAGATCACTCTTGACCCTCACAAGACTTAGGACTCTTCCTAAATTAGAAGACATAAACTCTTCACGTTTTCATTCTTTATGTGTGCTCTCACACATTTTCTCCTTAAGCCACAAAAGGAAAGGGTGCTGCCCATTTATAATATATGAAACAACCCCATGTTTATAATAGTTGCCCCATTTTAGGCCACAACACTTTTCCACTCAGCCCACTACTTCACTTTAGTGTAGTTGACACCCTAAACTACTAGGATCATGTAAATTATTCTATAGATAGTGAGACAATGGCCTCCAAAAACGTATATAACTCCTTCCAACATTTTACACAAACATAACTGATGCCCATGTGCACAGCATGTGCTATAACCGCCTTTGACTTGGTCATTTCCAATGTTGCTGCCCCAATTTTGTGCCTTGGCTTGGACCAAATCCAATGCCATTGTATTCCAGCTGCATTGTGCCTTAAGTTTTCTTGCCATTACCACAAACTTGGCCCGTTTGATGCAACTCAATGCCATGCCAAATCTGCCCGTGCACTGCCTTCCCATTGCACATTTGCTTGCCTTTGCCCATCCGTTCTTGCCTTGCCTTGGCATTACTACCTCATTCCTTGATGCCTATAGCATAATCAAGTGTCACTCTTAGTTCACAACTCATTATCTAGCACTTTCCAAGCTGCCTCGCATCCGTTCATAGCCTTAGCCATCGCTTGCCCATTTTCCCTTTTTGACTTACGTGCCACTCGCGCACCGACTTTGCAACACTCTTGATGCCTCAAGAAATCACACTTGTTGTCAAGTCGAGATCAATTGGCAGAGGTCTAACAAACCACCCACACTCTTTGAAACTCGATGTCCTCGTTGAGGTCAACTGATGTGCCGGAGAAATTTGGCATATTTACATACTAAATTGCTCTTATATTGGCTTGTTTCATTGCAAAATGTAGCCCATACTTATGTGATTTTGTGGTTTTACAGATAAAGAGGAGGAAAAGACCAAGGACACAAAAATGGAAGCAAAAAGACAAGAAAGAGGGCAAGTTGTGCAAAACAGCCAATCTGCGGACCAACATGCGGTCGCATATTGCATATGCGGACCGCAGAAGAACAACCAAATCGCAGAGCTAAACAGAGAATGGAGCTAAAATGCATGGCAAGAATGCGACGTCTTCTACGATCGCACAATGAATATGCGGTCCGCACTTCTGCCGCAAAACGAACACAAAGGAAACCTAAGAGTTAATTATGCGGTGCTTTATGCGGTCACACAATCGACATGTGGACCGCAGAATGGTGATGCGATAAGCACATGAATAGCTAGGGTTCCTATCCGCGACGCCGCCTCTCAAGATGCGGACCGCAGACCTGTTATGCGATAGATCTACGATCGCATACGTGACCTGGAAGGGCAAACTTGTCCGTTTTTTGTCAGATATTGGTCCCTCTATAAATAGCTTTTTAGAATCTTGTGTAAGGGGATCTTGTGCAGACTTTATACTACACTCCAAGACGTTATTACTTCATCTTTTTGGAAGCTTTTGGTTGAAGAATCTTTTACTTTGTAAGCATTTATGACATTTATTACACCTTGTATTTTATATTTTAGCATGTGTGGCTAAACTTAAATACTAAGGTTGTGAACCCTAAATGGGTGTTATGTAAATGGGTGTTTAACATTGAATATATGCATAATGGTTGGTTGATATTTCTTTTCTTCTCATTCTTCATTTATTGTTGGTGGTTGCAAACACTAATTAAAGCCATTAAAGTCCTACCTTGCTTGGGAAAGTGGGTTAGATTTTGGAAGAAGTAAAGAACAAAAACTCGAGGCCTTACACCTCGTTTAATAGAATCGCTTAGGGATAAGTGGGTTTTATTTGGCATTTATTGATTGTTATACATTGTGACTCTTAGACTTTTGGAAAAAAGCAAGAGAGGAAATACTACTCAAGTATTGGGAAATATTGGGTAGTTGCATAGAAATCAATTGCATATCAATAATCAACCATTAGAAATATATCATATTAACACCGATGGCATTACACTACATTTATGGGAACACAACCTTGGTTTAATCAATTCTATAAATTACTACATCAAGCATTCTCATTAGCTAAATGTTTTAAATCAACCTTCACTCATACTACCACTCTTATACCATTTCTATGTTACTCCTAACAGAATAGATTCAAGATTCTAGTCGGGTAACACACTAATTCAAGTGATCATTTCACACTTATTCCCTTGTAGGATTCGACCCCAACCTAGTTGGGTTACTATATTTGACATCGACCGCTTTACACTAATTATAAAAGTGTAATTTGAGCGTATCAAATTTTGACGCCGTTGCCGGGGAATACGGTCTTGAAATTACTTATTAGTATGTACTTTACTTGATATCTATTTCTATTCCATTACACTTTGCGTGTTTTGCTTGGTGTGATAGGTTATAATGTCTGATTACGAGGACGAAGGGGAAGAGAATCCTTTTGCGGATATCGATGAATATATCGATGACACAAATGCAATTGTACCCCCTGCTGTTGGTGCCTCAACGTTTAAGGTGGATTATGGTCTAATCCTCATGCTCAAAGCGGAAGGGTTTTTCAGGAATTCCACCGATGACGACCCAACTCAACATTTAAAGAATTTTCTGGGAGTGTGTGCTATGCACAAACAAACCAATGTCTCGGAAGATGCTTTAAGGTTGAGAGTTTTAAATACTCATTGGCCGGTGATGCTAGAAAGTGGCTTCAAAACTTGCCACCCAATTCAATCCGATCATGGCCCGAACTTGTCCGGGCATTCCTAGCAAAATGGTTCCCACAAAGCAAGAAATCTGAGCTTAGAGATAAAATCTTTTTCTTTAAGCAACAACAAGGGGAGCACTTATATGAGGCGTGGGATCGCTTTAAACTATATTTGGTGAGGTCGCCAAATCATGGATTCCCTGACTCAATTTTGCTTGAGAAGTTTTACATGGGTCTTGATCCCATGAACCAAGCAAGTGCAAAGAATGCAGCGGATGGATATTTTGTGGATAAGTCTTTTGCTAGAGTAACTCAAATCCTCGACAAGATGGCCAAACATAATCAAGCATGGAATTCTGAGGATACATCCGGTGGAATAGCTTATGGGTCTCCTTCTTTGACAAATTTGATCAAGGAAAACCAAGAGAGAGACCAAATCATTACGGGGTTAGGCACTAATGCTAATGTGTTGACCAAGATGTTTACAGAAAATCAAACAAAGAAGGTCAACGTTGTCGAGGACATGCCTTCCATTCCGAATGAAGATTTTGAAGAGGCTAATTACATAAACAACCCCAAGGAGGGTACCAAAGGCAATACTACCAAGGTCAAGGAGCACAAAACCAATGGAGGCCGAACCCGCAAGGGCAAGGCAACCAACACTGGAGGTATGACCAAGGTAGTTCACAACAAAGAAATTGGGGCAACAACAACAACAATTTTTCTAACCGGAGTGAAAATCCTTATGTTCCTCCAAAAGGACAACATTCGAACCAAGGGTCCTCAAATGATTCAAAATTGGAAGCTATGCTAGAGAGAGTGCTACAAAATCAAGAAAAGTCCGATGCTTCAATGAGGAACATGGCCGAGGTCGTTGGCTCTCATACCGCTTCCATCCAAATGTTGGAAATGCAAATGAGAGATCTCTCCAAGGAACAAAACCCCAAGCAAAAGGGAACACTACCTAGTGATACGATTGCAAACCCAAGAGGTAGTGGAAGTGGTCCAACCTCTCATGTCATGGCAATCACCACTAGGAGTGGAAAAGTGCTACTTGGAGAGAATGAACACATAGTTGAAGATGTGGAGACCAAGCAAATGGTTGAGGGTGAAGAACAAGAGGTTATTGAAGTTGAAAAGCAAAAAGTTGTTGTGGTTGATGAACCAAAAGTTGTTGAAATTGAAAGAATTCCGGAAAAGGCTAAAGCACCACAAGAGGATCGAGAAGAGGAAAATGAAAAGGGGAACGAGTCATCAAAACCTCTTCCACCTATTCCTAGACCTCCTCCTCCATTCCCTCAAAGGCTAGCAAGAAGGATTGATGATAGCAAGCTTGAAAAGTTCTACGATATCCTCAAACAATTGACGGTGAACATTCCTTTTGTAGAAGCTTTTCAAGAAATGCCAGGGTTTGCTAAGTACTTGAAAGATTTGATCACTAAAAAGAAGACCTCAAAGCATGAGGTGGTAAGCATGACTCACAGGGTAAGCTCTATCATTGCTACAACCCCGGTTCAAAAGAAGGAGGATCCGGGGGCCTTTACTATACCTTGTACTATTGGGGCACGTGAATTTGCAAGGGCCCTATGTGACAATGGAGCTAGCATAAACTTAATGCCACTTTCCATCTATAAGCAAGTGGGATTGGGTATGCCTAGACCTACAAGTATGAGATTGCAAATGGCCGATCGTTCCATCAAGCGACCGGTGGGAATTGTGGATGATGTACTAGTGAAAGTGGGGAAATTCCATTTGCCCGCAGACTTTGTGATTCTTGATTGTGCTGTGGATAAAGAGATCCCTATTATTTTGGGAAGACCATTCTTGGCCACTATGGGCCAAGCACTTATGGATTCTGAGAGACATGAGATAAAGTTCCGGGTGAATGATGAAGAAGTCACTTTTCAAGCTAGCAAGGGCAGGAAGTTGCCCCATGAATATATGAGCATCTCAATGATAGAAGTGGTTGATGAGGTAGAGGATGCCGTGGAATTGAAAATGGAAGAACAATGCCTTGGTGAGGCATTAGCGGCAATCCTAGTAAATTTTGATGGGGAAAACATGGATGGGTACATAGAATCGGTGAATGCATTGGAGGGTCTTGGATCCTATACTTACACGCCGGCAAAGCTCTCTCTTGACTTAGAGAATAAAGCTACTCCCCCCGCCAAGCCATCAATCATTGAGCCACCACAACTAGAGCTCAAACCACTCCCTTCGCATTTGAGGTATAAATTTCTTGGCTCTAATGATACTTTGCCCGTAATTGTGTCTTCTTTGTTGAATGATGTGCAGGTAGAGCAATTATTGCAAGTCCTAAGGGAGCACAGGCAAGCAATTGGGTGGACAATCGCCGACATCCGTGGCATTCCCGTGGGTATTTGCGAACACAAAATCCAATTGGAAAATGATACCAAGCCAGGTGTGGAACATCAAAGGCGACTAAATCCTTCAATGGAAGAGGTGGTGAAAAAGGAAATTATCAAGTAGCTAGACGCCAGAGTTGTTTACCCAATCGCCGATAGTTCTTGGGTGAGCCCAGTACAATGTGTGCCAAAGAAGGGGGCAATAACCGTGATTGCAAATGAAAAAAATGAGCTTATCCCTACTAGAACGGTGACCGGGTGGAGAGTGTGCATGGATTATCGGAAACTCAATAGTGCAACTTGCAAGGATCATTTCCCTATGCCTTTTATTGATCAAATGCTTGATCGGCTAGCGGGAAGAGCCTTCTATTGCTTTCTTGACGGATACTCCGGCTACAACCAAATCAACATTGCTTTGGAAGATCAAGAGAAAACAACTTTCACTTGTCCTTATGGGACATTTGCTTTTAGCTGGATGCCATTTGGGTTGTGTAATGCTCCGGCGACCTTTCAAAGATGCATGATGTCGATATTTTCCGATATGGTGGAAGATTTTCTAGAGGTCTTCATGGATGACTTCTCTGTTGTTGGTGATTCCTTTGAGCATTGTCTTGCAAATCTTAGACAAGTGCTCAAGAGATGCGAAGAAACGAATCTTGTGCTCAATTGGGAAAAATGCCACTTCATGGTGGATGAAGGTATTGTGTTGGGGCACAAGATTTCTAAACATGGCATTGAAGTTGATCGGGCAAAGATCGAAATCATTTCTAAACTTCCTCCACCAAATTCAGTGAAAGGTGTTCGAAGCTTTCTGGGCCATGCCGGATTCTATCGGAGATTCATCAAGGATTTCTCCAAAATTGCACACCCAATGTGCAAGCTTCTTGAGAAGGATGCAAAATTCATGTTTGATGACAAGTGCCTCAAAGCATTTGAGGAATTGAAGTTCAGGCTCACCACGGCACCCATTATTGTCACTCCCGATTGGACTCTTCCTTTTGAACTCATATGTGACGCCAGTGGTGTAGCTATTGGAGCAATGCTAAGTCAACGCCACAACAAGATACTTCATCCGGTCTATTATGCAAGAAAAACTCTCAATGGGGCGCAAATGAATTACACTGTCACCGAGCAAGAGCTTCTTGCCATTGTGTATACTTTTGAAAAGTTTTGGGCCTATTTGTTGGGGTCCAAGGTGGTGGTCTACACAGATCATGCGGCTCTTCGATATCTCATGGCAAAGAAAGATGCAAAGCCTCGACTAATTAGGTGGGTTCTCTTGTTGCACGAATTTGACTTTGAAGTCAAAGATCGCAAAGGTACACAAAACCAAGTTGCAGACCACTTGTCAAGGCTTGAGGAAGCAGGGAGGCCTAAAGAATAGCTTGACATAAATGATGCTTTCCCCGATGAGCATATATTGGCACTTTCCAACACCTTTGCTCCTTGGTATACCGACATTGCAAATTACTTGGTGGGCGAGGTCATTCCGAAAGGGTTAGAACCTCATCAAAAGAAAAAATTCTTGAGGGATTGTCGGCAATACTACTGGGAGGAGCCTTATTTGTTTCGAGTGTGTGCTGACAACATCATCCGGAGGTGCGTACCAGAGGAAGAAATCATGCCAATCCTCAAGGCATGTCATGACTCACCGGTTGGAGGCCATCATGGAGGTAATAGGTCGGCGGCAAAGATTCTTGAATGTGGTTACTACTGGCCTTCCATCTATCATGATGCAAACCAATTTGCAAAAGCTTGTGAGCAGTGTCAACGGCAAGGTTCAATATCCAAAAGGCATGAAATGCCAATGCAATATGTGTTGGAGATAGAAATCTTTGATGTGTGGGGGATTGATTTCATGGGCCCCTTTGTGAGTTCCTATGGGATGAAGTATATTTTGGTGGCCGTGGACTATATCTCAAAATGGGTTAAAGCCGTTGCCTTAACAAACAATGAGGCGAGGAGTGTGACCGCCTTTTTGAAGAAGAATATATTCACTCGGTTTGGCACTCCTAGAGCCATTCTTAGTGATGGTGGATCACACTTCTGTAACAAAGCATTTACAGGGTTACTTGAGAAATATGGGGTGAAACATAAGGTGGCTACACCATACCATCCGTAGTCGAGTGGTCAAGTTGAGGTCTCAAACCGAGAGATCAAGAGTATCCTAGCCAAGACTGTGAATGCCAACAGGACTGACTGGTCCAGAAGATTATATGATGCATTGTGGGCCTATCGCACGGCCTTCAAAACTCCTATTGGTACTTCTCCCTACTGGCTCATTTTTGGGAAGGCATGTCATTTACCAGTTGAGCTAGAGCACAAAGCCATGTGGGCACTGAAGAAGCTCAACTTAGAATGGGCTGAAGCTGCAAACTTGAGGTTGATGAAACTAAATGAACTAGAGGAATTTCGATTCCATGCCTATGAGAGCGCAGCGGTATACAAGGAGCGGATGAAATTTGTTCACGACAAAAAGATCTTGAAAAGAGTGTTCAAGACGGGTGACCTGGTCTTACTCTTCAACTCAAGATTGAAATTGTTTCCGGGCAAATTGAAATCAAAATGGTCCGGCCCCTTCAAAGTGGTGAGTGTCTCCCCATACGGAGCTGTAGAATTGGAATCTACTGACGGGTCTCGGACATTTAAAGTAAATGGCCAATGTATCAAACACTACTTGGGTGTTGATGGTGAAAAGAAAGTGATAGAGAAGATGGCTCTACAATATGGACATTGCCCGTCCAAAAGATGAAATTGGAGCAACCAGTCCCATCGTGTCGCGACGTTAAATCAAGCGCTGCATGGGAGGCAACCCATGGGTGGTAACATCGTCTTTAATTTTTGAATTTTCTTTGTTCACTTATTTCCTTAACATCTGTGAAGTGTAGGAAGCCCAAACAGTGGTGATATTTGGTGGATGTACCCATGGAAAAAATGCAGAAGAAAGGTGGTAGAAATGCGGTAGAAATGCGACCGCATAATTGATTTGCGGACCGCGAATCGACCGCAGACCTAATCAGAGAGTACTCTAAATTGGAAGTTGCAATGCGTCCATTCTGCGGTCCGCATGTCAGTTGTGCGACCGCAGATTGGATCGCAAAAATTGACTCTAAGAAACCTACAAGTCGCGACAAAATGCGACCATTATGCGGTCCGCAAGTTAGCTCTGTGACCGCATAATGGTCCGCATAATAGACCTCGCAAAATCGTGTAAATCCCCCAGGTACGTTCCTAATACCCTACACTACAGAACAAAAAAAAAGAAAAAAACAAACAAAAGAAAAAGGAGAGAAAAACAAAAAGAAAAAGAATGAAAGGAGGCAAGTTCGAACCGGCACAACAGGCACATCATCCCATTCATCACTAGCATTCTCAACATCTGGTATGTATATTGTTCCCTCCATCTCTATCGTTTAAATTTTTGAGGGAAAAGTTGTGGGAACCGGTTGTGGGCTTAATAGCATGGCTAGGGTAGTAATGATTTGGACATGAATATAATGTGGGGCAGGAATTGGTTGAAGAGTGGGCACCCATGGCTGAACGGTTGAACTGTTGCATTGAATTGCTCAGTTCTGCGGTCCGCATGTCTAAAATGCGGACCGCATTGTTGTCGCGGACCTAACCCTAGGTCAGCTGGAGAAGAAGATTTATGCAATCACTATGCGATCACATTATCACTTTGCGGTCCGCAAAGTGACCGCATAGTTGTCACCTTGGTAGCCCTCTCAAGTGATTACGTGTGCGATCGAGTATGCGGCCGCAGAATTGATCTGCGGTCCGCAAACTCAACGCAAAGTATAACAGAGAACTGGGAAATTTGGACTTTGAAAAGGGCCATTCTGCGATGAGTATGCGGTCCGCATAACTGTTATGCGACCGCATATATCATCGCAGATTGGGATGAAACTTCAACAGGAAATTGTGCGATGACTTTGCGGTCCACAGACCTGTTTTACGATCGTATAGTGCATCGCATATTTGTTCTCTCAATTTGATGTTTCCTATTCTCTACCTTACTGTCTATACTAATAGTGCTCCCCTTTGCAGAAATGGCCCACAAACGACTTGCAAACAAGCCCCGTGCTGCTAAAAGACAACGAGTGGACCCGCCACGAGAAGCAAGTGCCCAACCTGAGGAAGCAGATACCCGGCTTGCAGTTGACATACATGCTGAGGCACGGAGAAAGCAGGCTGCTGAAGGCCTTTCATATCATCTCCGCTGGGGCATTGAGGGCTCAAGGGAGAAATATAAAGCTGGGCTTGAACGGAGAAAACTCCTCCCGGAGAAGCAATTGAGCCTCAATGGGCTTAAGGACAAGTACCCGCACATCCTTGCAAACATCAAGCTGAGAAAATGGATGAGATTCACCGAACCTCCGGCCAAATACAATGAATCAATCATTCGGGAGTTCTATGCCAACTATGGAGCTTCCCGGACCAAGCATCATAAGAGGCAAAAGATGTACCTCGACAAGGTGGATGTTCGGGGTATCCCAGTCAAATGTAGTACAAAAGCCATAAACCGGATGTTGGTTCCAGACTGGGACGAGGACACCTCCACAACAAAGTACAAAGCCAAATTTGCTAACAGGGAGAGTGAAAAGAGCTGGATTGCCACCGTCATCCCAACTAGAACCCCTGCATGGATACAACCGGGGAGAAAGATTTATAAGGAGAGCTTCTCAAGGGAAGGGAGATACTGGCTTGCATTTCTTGCATCCAGATTGATCCCAATGAATCATGAGACAAACATTGCCATTGAGAAGGCCCTTCTCATTGCTTGTATCATACAGGGCATTAAAGTGAATGTGGGAGAGATCATTTTTCAAGAGATGGGGAGAAGAGCAATGCAATATGCCACTTCTCTCCTGTTTCCGTCCTTGATGACTACTTTGTGCCATGAGGCCCAAGTTTCTATTGATCTCCGGGATGCGACAGGTTAGGAACAAGGGATTATAGACATCAACAGCCTTGCTGATGTGCCGATACCTCCTCCGGCAGCTGTTCAGGAGGACCTACTCTCTTCCCAGCCCCCTATTGCTCATAATGATGCGGAACCGTCCTCCACTCCCTCCACCACTGCTCATACTACTACTGCTACTGCTCAGCCTTATCCAGCCACTCCGGCAGTCTCACAGCTTGGTATTTTAGCCAAACATGCAAACTCCAAGTTCGACCAGCTTGTTAAGACATTGCCAAACTTAATCAAGCAGGCTCTCACTCCCATGCAGTCAGCCATATCAGAGATTTAGCAAAAACAGATAGCATATGCTGAGCGACTGCAAGGGCTTGAATTGAGGGTGGAGAAGCTAGAAAGGGGAGAAGTGTCCGGTTTGCACGATCTCAAGACAGAGGTGGCTTCTATGAAGGTCGAATTCCAAAAGATGCAAAATTTGGACTTCGACGTTTCATCCCTCTTTCCGGTGGCGGGTGACAAGGGTGCTGATGCGGTGCCTGATTTAGGCCTTGACTTCACCTAACGGCCGACCCTATCATTCCCACTCCTGGAGACTCACAGGCCCCTGCTCCTCCTAGCCATATTGACATTGCCTCTGATGAGAAAATTGAGGGAGGGAGTGAGAGTGATGACGAAGAGGATAGCTCGGGATTCTCCAGCGATGATGCCCCTCAGCCTGTTCATAAGGGGAAGGCAGCTGCTCTAGCTTCACCTCAGGAGGATGATGCTGTAGATGAGGATGAGCGCGCTCAGATTGAGGTGGCCTTGCAGAGATCGTTGATCGACAGAGGAGGCCCCACAGCTCATACAGCAGCTGATGCATCTAGCAGCTCTCAGATGCCAGCTGAGGTCACAGCAACTCCACCATCAGTCCCAATGCCAGCCTTGCTTTCTACACCAGAGCTTCTACCAGCAGCAGAGGTGGCACCCTCGACTGTGCCCATGCCAGCTACACAGGAGGGTGATCACCCCGGCACACGGCTAGCTGCCGACTCCCATAGCACTTAGTGTGCCTCAGGGAGTCTTTCCTCACACTTTGCACTTTTATTATCTACATTGGGGACAATGCATCTTTCTAAGTTCGGGGTGGGGGTACCTTGGTGTTTGATTTGATATTGCCATTTTGTGCTTTTGTGTATCAAACTTGTACAACTTTGATCTATAAAGTAGTGTATATACAATGTTTTGATCTATAAACTTGTTTATGATTAGTTAGCCAATCAATTCCTCTTGGTTTTTCTTTGTCTGATTCATTTCCAAGAGTGTAATAGTAGAATCAGAACCTCGTGTGTAAATCAATGTGACCAGTTTAGTGATATTGTTCAGTGCCTGTACATAGCACATATCCTCCTATAGTCATCTTTCTCGACTTGTCCCAATGATAGATAGATTGACGATTGTCTTAAGGGAACTTGTCTCTATGACCAATCTTGTGAATTTAAGGCTCATTTTGTGACTCTATGGCTACCCATAAAAGCTTAGAATTGCAAAGTAGTTGCTCGAAAGTGCTAAACAATGTGAATTAAGCAGTTCAAGTACGATGTATGTACGTGAGTTTTCTACTTGTATATAGTTCTTGTGTCCACTTCTGTCATCTAGACCTTGCCTGGTTGGTCTTTCAATACTAATGATAGTATGTTTGGTTGGAGGAATGATCTTAGGCATTCTTTGTGTTAATTTTAAACATCTCTCTAGCCTTTCAATCCTACCATTGTGTAAATAATATCACTAGTACCCCTCTTTGAGCCTTTAAACCTTTCTTTGGCCAACTCATTACAAACCTCCCTTTTTTGCAAAATGATTCCCTCTTTTGAACCCGTCCCTCCTTGAACATTGAAAATGAGGCTAAAAGCCTAAGTTGGGCATGGTGTCAAAGTTGAGATTGGCAAGTTTATATAATGAGTCTAAGACCACATACCTCAAAGTGTGTATTAAAGTATTCAAGCTCCAGAAAAAAATTTAAAAAGAAGTGGTTGAAAACAAAAGTTAGTCTATATATATATATATATGTGTAGATATATACATTGTGGAGCCTTGAATAAATTTGGGAGAGGCATGCAAGGTGGTTCTATAATCGGGGACTAGATGCCAATGTGGCTATGTGAGTTAAAGATAATCAAAATGCAATAGAATGAGACTTGTGAGTAGTGTTCAAGGAGGATGAAGTCATATGTACCCAAATGCTTACCCAACCTTCCCTAAACCTACAGTACAAGCCTAAAAAGTCTTTATGGGACCTCCAACCGATCATTCTTGAAGAAGTGGCAAATTAAAATAAAGGCAAGCCTATGGTATGACATGTTGTGGCACTTGAAGTTCCTTCTGAGAGTGAGTGTTCTTTTTGACTTGTCCTTGTGAATATTGTAAATATTGTGAGTATGGGACATCATTTCTAGTGAGAGTGCATGAACTGTAGAATTTACTTAAGTTGAGGCTTTAGAGTCTAATGAAAACGCATTTAGCTGAGGGTAACATTTAGTCACAATGTGAGGCTCAAAGCTTGCATGATTGGTCTGTCTCTTTGTGCATGCTCTTAGTCAAGGAGGAGTGGAGCGATTGTTTCAATACATGCTTGAAGAACTGAACATTAGCACTATCTTGTGTTATTATTGTGTTAAGTGTTTTGAATAAATGTGGCATAGGTGTGTTCTGCTTGCTTGAGGACAAGCAAGAGTTTAAGTTGGGGGTGTTGATGTGCCGGAGAAATTCGACACATTTACATACTAAATTGCTCTTATATTGGCTTGTTTCATTGCAAAATGTAGTCCATACTTATGTGATTTTGTGGTTTTATAGATAAAAGAGGAAGAAAAGACCAAGGACACAAAAATGGAAGCAAAAAGACAAGAAAGAGGGCAAGTTGTGCAAAACAGCCAATCTGCGGACCAACATACGGTCGCATATTGCATATGCGGACCGCAGAAGAGCAACCAAATCACAGAGCTAAATAGAGTATGGAGCTAAAATGCACGGCAAGAATACGACATCTTCTGCGATCGCACAAAGAATATGCGGTCCGCACTTCTGCCGCAAAACGAACACAAAGGAAACCTAAGAGTCAATTATGCGGTGCTTTCTGCGGTCGCACAATCGACATGTGGACCGCAAAATGGTGATGCGATAAGCACATGAACAACTAGGGTTCCTATCCACGACGCCGCCTCTCAAGATGCGGACCACAGACCTGTTATGCGACAGATCTGCGGTCGCATACGTGACCTGGAAGGGCAAACTTGTCCGCTTTTTGTCAGATATTGGTCCCTCTATAAATAGCTTTTTAGAATCTTGTGTAAGAGTATCTTGTGCAGACTTTATACTACACTCCAAGACTTTATTACTTCATCTTTTTGGAAGCTTTTGGTTGAAGAATCTTTTACTTTGTAAGCATTTATGACATTTATTACACCTTGTATTTTATATTTTAGCGTGTGTGGCTAAACGTAAATACTAAGGTTGTGAACCCTAAATGGGTGTTTAACATTGAATATATGCATAATGTTTGGTTGATATTTCTTTTCTTCTCATTCTTCATTTATTGTTGGTGGTTGCAAACACTAATTAAAGCCATTAAAGTTCTACCTTGCTTGGGAAAGTGGGTTAGATTTTGGAAGAAGTAAAGAACAAAAACTCGAGGCCTTACACCTCGTTTAATAGAATCGCTTAGGGATAAGTGGGTTTTATTTGGCATTTATGGATTGTTATACATTGTGACTCTTAGACTTTTGGGAAAAAGCAAGACAGGAAATACTACTCAAGTATTGGGAAATATTGGGTAGTTGCATAGAAATCAATTGCATATCAATATTCAACCATTAGAAATATATCATATTAACACCGATAGCATTACACTACATTTATGGGAACACAACCTTGGTTTAATCAATTCTATAAATTACTACATCAAGCATTCTCATTAGATAAATATTCTAAATCAACCTTCACTCATACTACCACTCTTACACCATTTCTATGTTACTCCTAACGGAATAGATTCAAGATTCTAGTCGGGTAACACACTAATTCAAGTGATCATTTCACACTTATTCCCTGTGGGATTCGACCCCAACCTAGTTGGGTTACTATATGTGACATCGACTGCTTTACACTAATTATAAAAGTGTAATTTGAGCGTATCATCAACTCAACGTATGAGTCGCAAGGGGTTGACAAGCAATGCCCCTTGGCCTCCTCTCTCCTCGGCTACAGTTGCATTGACATCGATAGTTTGTTTGTCATTGTTTGAAGACTCAAAGCATTTAACACTGCCTTGTTCGGACAGTTCCTCACTCGATGTGGTCCATCACAAAGGAAGCAACCACTAAATTTGTTGACCTTCTCCTTTCTCTTTGAAGTTCCAACTTCTTGCTTCCCCTTCCCTCTATCTTCATATGCATTGCTACTTTCACATTTCTTCCACTGCTTTGCCTTGTCTTTCTTTTCGTCGTTGGACCTTGAAGCAGAATTCTCCTCATTAATATGAAAATGACCCAATGCATCCGCAGCAACTACAACATTTGTGAGGTTTTGAATATTTTTCCTACACAAGTCAAGTTGTGCCCACTGTTGCAGCTCGCTCATGAAGTTGTGCAACTTGTCTTCTTCTGACATCTTGTTGATGCTCAGCATCAATGCTTTGAACTCTTTCACATAAGCTCAAACTGATCTGGTATGTTTCAACTTTTTTAGTTTGTCCCTAGCAATCCAAGACGTATTACTAGGAAGGAACTGATCTTTCAATTCCTTTTTAAGCCGCTCCTACGACTCAAACTTTGGTCTACCAAGACTTTTATCATCAGCCACATGAGTGCGCCACCATAACTTAGCATCATCACTCAAATACATGCTAGTCAAGGTTACTTTCTCCTCTTTGTCTTGCACACGAATAACATGAAAGCACTTCTCCATATCCCAAAGAAAATTCTACAATTCACCTGCACTCCTTTCCCCTCCAAATGCCTTAGGTTCAGGTATTCTCACTTTGAGACGTTTAGCTCCATGTTGAGGAGAAACCTCGCCCACAACACGTTGTAGAATCACTGTCTCGGCATTCAGATCTGCATTTATCGACTAAGCCTTGTCAGTTCTGCCTCAAGAAATGCAGTTCTAGTCACGAGAGACTGAAGTTCTTCCCCATCCAAAACATTCCCACCAATGCTTCCAATTTTTTTAGCCTTTCTGGCAATTCATTGTTACCACCATCCATGTTCTCGAACTAGACCACGATATCTGTCATTGCACATTGTGTCTCCGCCACGAACCTAACCTGACTTTGATACTAGTTGTCACGAGTGCATTTATTATCTCACAAAAGCGGCCCATGCGGCAGCCAAGCACCGACTTGACTTCAGCTTGCTCCAACACTCAGCCAAAATTTTAGCAACTTTGGACTTAGAATTATTTAGGCAGTGTTCAACGTAGTAAGCTTAGAATGAACTTAGGAAATAAAAATATAAGCGAAGGGACATAAATTAAACATGAACAAAAGACACAAGATTATAGGAAACTCTTTTCCCAACTTTGTATTAACTCGAGCATCCAAAGAAACTCAAAATTGGGCCTAATTAAAAAGGAAGTTAGATATCCTATGTTTAGTTGATATTTTCTTTATTTCAGAGTTATGTAACTTATGTTGACTCCCTCGTTGTTGAATTACATATTATGGAACCGTTTCTTCGTAGTATTTTCTCCCTTGTTGAGTTGTTCTTACTGCGCTTAGTATTTTTCTATTACGATTATTCCTTGGTTAATATCATGTCGAACACCACCACCAACAACAAAAACAACAATGTTATTGAAAACCAGATCCACGACATGGCAGATATTGCGCTTGGGCTGTAGGAGCTCCTACGGAGTCTGTACACACCCTCAGTGTCAAGACATGTCAGGACTTTGCAAGACATGGCTACAGGTCGTGTAAGGACGGTGCCAGACATGGCAGGACATGCGCATGGCACGGGTCAAGCCGTGTCAAGACATGGCCATAGCACGATCAGGATGTGTTAGGATGTCATAGGATGATGCATGACATGGAAGGAAGTGGGCATGGCACGGGTCAGAACGTGTCAAGACATGGCCATGGCACGGGTCAGGACATGTCAAGACGTCGCAAGACGTGGCCACAAGATGTGTCAGGATGTCGCATGACCTGGCAGGATGTTGTCATTTCACGGGTGTTGACGTGTTAGGACAATCCCTTGGCATTTTTCAGGATGAGTCGGGACATTGTAGTACATGCTTGGGTGTGGCCATGGCACGAGTAAGGATGAGTTAGGATGTTGCAGGACGTGACTGTAAGGCCCCGTAAAAATGTTGTGCATAAAACCTAGTAGCTGTGGTGTCATGGTCCGAATAATGTGTTAGGAATGCGAGCTCGCCGCGGTTCGGACCCTTGGTAGTGATTTAAGTTTCAAAAATGTAGAGAATTAATTTTTCCGAAAAGTGTCCAATATGCGGTCAAGAATGCGATCGCAAACCTGACATGCGGACCGCATTCTTGCCGCAAAACGTTCTAGAGAGTTTCCCAAAAATCGTGTCAAAAGTGCGGTCGATATGCGATCGCATGTCAAATCTGCGGTGCACTTTGCGACCGCAGATCAAGCATGCGGACCGCATTCTGGCCGCATTCCTTAACAGAACCTGTGTAAAATTTGGGGCAATTCTGCGGTCACTATGCGGACCGCATGTTGATTCTGCGGTCGCATAGTGCACCGCATAATTGACCCCGGCCCCGATTTTTGTAACATTTTGACCCGATCTCTTCTTTAATATAACACACTTCTTCTTCATTTTATCATATCATCTTACCAAAATTAGAGAGAGAAGAGAGGGTTTTTAGAGAGAGAAATCTTTCATCTCCAAAGATTGTTCCAACCATCTTAATTCCAAGGGATCTTAGGGCAAGGATTCAACATCCCCAATCTTTTCAAGGTAAAAACCCTAACTATTTTCTTTGATTTTCAGTTTTAATTGGGTAAAGAGAGGTTTGCATATAATAGCTTTTAAAAATAGAATTTTTACACTCATGCATGATTATTGAACTTGATTTTTTAGTAAAAGAAGTGAGTAGAAGTAAGAGTCTTCAAGAACAAGGTTTGCAAGAGTAAGATAGCGTGGGTAAGCATAAAGTAGGAAGTTAACGGAAGAAAACGCATCACCAGGTATGTATGGCTAATTTTGATTCTTGTAAAATCGCCCAAATGTGTGCGAATTGTTTTGGCATGTGTCAAATTGAGAAATTTTACGTAATTCTTTGATTTCCTTGTTGAGCATTTGATTGATGTTGAACTACGTGTGGTGTGGTATGAAATATGAATTGAAAGATAAAAAGGTAATCGAGATTGGTAAAGAATTGGGAACAACCATTGTGATGGTATATTTGGCTTATTGTGGAAGGAATTTGAAACACCTTAATTGTGGTAAATTGTTGAACATGATTATGTGGGCATTTTCGATTTTGGAATACTTGTAACTTGGTTTTGATATTGGCTTGAGAAGAAATTGAGAACATGAACCAATGTGTAAGTTGCTTATTTGAACTTGTTGAAATTGTGTGTAGTACCTTATCTCCTGTTTGAAATTGTTGTGTTTTCAACTGTAAGGCCGGGTCGTGTTGCGCGCCGCAACGTGGGGAAATAAGGTGTGTGTTGGGGTGATAAGGGTGGCCGAGGTAATAAGGGTGGTCAGGGACAATAAGGATGGAAAGCGATCGAAATCGCTATTGAAAATTGATACAAAAATCAATAAATGTGAAATTGTGAAAGGAGACAGCAGGAGAGTTTGCAACCTGTGGGGCACTGATTACCCCTTTGTTTGACTACTTGTGCTTTACGTGATTGATTGGTTATTGTTAAATTGGTTGATCGTAGAAAGTGCTTTGTGTGAGAATTATTTGAAATGAGGAAAATGTGGAAACATGGTTGGCTCTGGCTTAATTAATTGTTGATGTAATTTAATGGCTTGAGTTTACTTGGGACAAAGTTTGTCCATACATACCAGTACAATTCAAGTGTACCGACGTCCCTTTTGCCGGGGACGCTACATTCGTGTTATGATTGTAGGTGGATCAGTAGCAGGCACTTCAGCTCATCGGCAGTAGTATCCTTCTCCTTCCACTGCCCGTTTTGGTGAGCCCCTTTCTTCCTCGGGGCCTTGTGTGGTTCATGCCACTCGGTTTAGATTTCATTTTGGTTTTGTAAGGTATAGCCGGAGCCTTGTTACCGGCAAGTATTGTATTTCCCTTTTTGTATCCTAGAGGCTCCATAGACATGTAAACTGTGGGATTGTGGCCTATGTATATGTATGGGGCGTTGTAAATATAAATTATGAACTTGTTAGTGAATCAATCACATGGTTATGTTTATGCATTATGAAATCAGTCATTATTGGTAAAATATTTGGTTAATGAGAAACAATCAACACGGGGTTAACGCGTGGGAATGAAAGGCACCCAGGTCCGCTTGACTGGGGCAACCCGGTCAGGCGCCGGTCATGTCCCTCGATTTGGGGCGTGACAAACTTGGTATCAGAGCCTATGGTTTTTAAAGTGTCCTAGGATGTCTCGGAGCCGTGTCTAGTAGTGCCCTTCTTATAGGTGTGTTGTCGACCACATCATATAAGTAGGGGGCTACACGGGCATTTAGGAATTTACCTATTTCTTTGCTAATCTATATCGTGCGGTAAAGTGCAATGTGGAAATATCTATGTCTAATTCGCGCCTTGTTCCCAAATTTTCAGAATATGGCACCTAAGAAGAAGGCTAGACTCGGCCTTAGGGCCAATGCCGGCCCAAGTGCAGCTGTTAATCATGTACCCGATGCCGTGGGAGAGAATGACCCACCGGTCCCGAATTTGCCTGGCCCATCTGTTCAAAACCCAAGTGTCCCTATTCCAGCCGCGGCAGAGGATGCCACCATTCCTCCTGCCGGTGTTCCTGACTCAGATACAGTTCCCGCTTCGGGCTCTGGTATCTCTAATGAAGAACTTAGGGGAGCCATCCATATGTTAACACAGCTAGTGGCCGCCCAGGCCCAGAGATCCCATGATGCCCCTGCATCCTCCAGCGGACAGGGAGATTCCTTTGGCTCCAGAGTCCATCAATTCTTGCGATTGGCCCCTCCGGAATTTTCAGGCACCGATCCAGAGGCTGACCCACAGGAATTCCTTGATGAGATATACAAGACCCTCAGAGTGATGAAGGCTACAGATATAGAGGGGGTAGAGTTGGCCTCTTACAGGCTGACGGGAGCGGCACGTTCATGGTTCGAAATGTGGGAGGATTCCCGTGAGGAAGGGAGCCCTCCGGCCAGATGGGATGAGTTCGTAGATGCATTCATAGACCACTTCTTACCTGCTGAGGCAATGGCAGCCCGTGCCACTGAGTTCGAGGTTCTCAAACAGGGCGGTATGAGTGTTTGGGAGTATCACATGGAGTTCGTAAGGTTGTCCAAGTACGCTCCTCATTTAGTGTCGACCATGGATGCCCGGGTTCGACGGTTTGTTCAGGGCCTTAGCCCTTCGGTAGTGAATGAGGCCGCCACAGCAACTTTGCACTCAGATACGAACTATGGGAGGATTGTGGGGTTTGCTCAGGGCCACAGAGGCCAGGAAATTGAAGATTCGTGCAGAAAGAGAAAGTAGCAGCAGGGCCCGGTCAATGGGTCGTTTAGGGAGATCACTTCCAGGGAGGGGGTCATCAGGGCCATCCCGGTCATATGCTCAGTCCTCCGCGAGTGCACCACCATCCGTGCACAGTCATCAGCAGGGCAGTTACTCGAGACCTGGTTCGGACAGCAGGAGGTCTCGTCAGTCTGGTCGTCCTGGGGTGAGATCCCGGCAGCAGGGGAGACCTACATGCCCCAAGTGTGGGAGATTTCATACGAAAACTTGCTACCTTGACATCCAGGTGTGCTTCGGGTGCGGGGTGAGAGGTCACATTCGGCGGGACTCTGCCGTGCACCCCGTCGGGGTATAGGTAGGGGATCTGCTCAGTCATCCGGTTCTTCAACTGCTACATCATCAGCGCGTACTCCAGCAGCAGCAGGGCGTGGTGCAGCTAGGGGTGGAGCTCAGGGTAGGGGTGGACCTAGCCGATTCTATGCATTGAGTGACCGCCAGAATGCCGAGGCTTCTCCAGATGTTGTTACAGGTATCCTGTCTGTTCAAACTATTGATTGCTATGCCCTTATTGATCCAGGGTCCTCCTTGTCTTATGTTACTCCATTCATTGCTTCAAGCTTTGGGATAGAACCCGAACAGCTTCATGAGCCGTTCTCTGTGTCGACTCCTATTGGTGATTTTATTACAGCCTCACGAGTCTATAGAAATTGTGTTGTTACAGTGGGTGGTCGTGATACCACAACTGATCTTATTGAGCTTGGGATGGTAGATTTTGATGTAATTATGGGGATGGATTGGCTCTATTCGTGCTTTGCCAAGCTTGACTGTTGGACGAGAGTTATGAGGCTCGAGTTCCCTAACGAGCCAGTCATTGAATGGAGAGGAAATGGTGTGGTGCCAAGGGGTAGGTTTATTTCCTACCTTAAGGCTTCGAAGATGATTAAGAAGGGTGTATCTATCACCTGGTTCGGGTAACGGACACCACCTCAGAGGTGCCTACCCTCGAGTCCGTGCCAATTGTGAATGAATTTCCTGAAGTGTTTCCGGATGAGCTTCCAGGCATCCCGCCGGATAGGGAGATTGATTTCGGAATTGATGTATTGCCAGATACTCAGCCAATATCCATTCCACCTTACGGAATGGCGCCAGCAGAGTTAAGGGAGTTAAAGGAGCAGCTGAGGGATTTATTAGAGAAAGGGTTCATACGACCGAGTGTGTCGCCATAGGGTGCTCCGGTTCTCTTTGTCAGAAAGAAGGATGGGTCACTTCGAATGTGTATTGATTATCGGCAGCTTAACAAAGTCACCATTAAGAATAAATATCCATTGCCTCGAGTGGATGATCTGTTTGACCAATTGCAGGGAGCGAGGTTCTTCTCAAAGATTGATTTACGGTCTAGGTACCACCAGTTGAAAATCAGGGAGCAGGATATTCCTAAAACCGCCTTCAAAACTCGTTATGGTCACTTTGAGTTTTTGGTTATGTCTTTTGGGCTAACCAACGCCCCCAGCAGCTTTCATGGACCTTATGAATCGGGTTTTCAAGCCATTCTTAGATTCCTTTGTGATTGTATTCATTGACGATATTCTCATCTACTCTCGGAGCAGGGAAGATCATGCCGTTCACCTCAGAGCAGCATTGCAGACCCTTCTTCAGCATCAATTGTATGCCAAGTTCTCAAAATGTGAGTTTTGGTTGGAGTCCGTAGCTTTTCTAGGGCATGTTATTTCCAGAGAGAGAATTATGGTGGATCCTCAGAAGATTGCGGCAGTGAAAGATTGGCCTAGACCCACGACCCCGATAGAGATTCGCAGCTTTTTGGGTCTGGCAGGGTACTATCGGAGGTTTGTAGAGGGATTCTCAACCCTCGCCTCCCCATTGACTAAATTGACGCAGAAAGCGGTTAAGTTCCAGTGGTCCGAAGCATGTGAGAAAAGTTTCCAAGAATTGAAGTCAAGATTGACCTCGGCACCAGTATTGGCCTTGCCAGAAGGCACGGAGGGATTTGTAGTCTATTGTGATGCCTCCAGAGTCGGTTTGGGATGTGTATTGATGCAGCACGGAAAGGTTATAGCTTATGCTTCCAGACAACTCAAGAACCATGAGAAGAATTATCCGACGCATGATTTGGAACTTGCAACTGTTGTGTTTGCCTTGAAAATATGGCGACACTATCTTTATGGGGTTCATGTAGATGTGTTTTCAGACCACAAGAGCCTCCAGTATTTGTTCAAGCAGAAAGAGCTGAATCTGAGACAGCGGCGGTGGTTAGAACTACTCAAGGACTATGATATGGACATATTGTACCATCCAGGGAAGGCAAATGTGGTAGCCGACGCTCTTAGTCGGAAATCCATGGGTAGTTTGGCTCATTTGGGTGTGGATCAGAGACCCCTGGCTCGAGAGGTCTACCAATTAGCCAGCTTGGGGGTTCGTATTTCGGCGTCGGACGAGGGGGATATCTTGGTGCATAATGGAGCAGAATCATCATTGGTCGCGGAAATCAAGGAAAAACAGTTCATGGATCCAAGCATTGGTTCGGGTGAAGGAAGCAGTCATGAATGACAAGACCTCAGCATTTGTACTCAGCAGCGAAGATGGTCTATTGCGGTGTCAAGATAGGCTATGTGTTCCGGATATGGACGAGCTTCGGGAAAGAGTGATGGCAGAGGCTCATACTTCCAGGTATTCTGTGCACCCCGGTTCAACGAAAATGTATCACGATCTCAAGGAGATTTATTGGTGGAACGGTATGAAAAGGGATGTGGCAGGCTTTGTAGCTAAATGTCCGAACTGTCAACAAGTGAAGGCCGAGCATCAACGGCCCGGTGGATTAACTCAACTTATAGAAATACCAAGGTGGAAATGGGAGATGATCAATATGGATTTCGTGGTGGGGTTACCTCGCACTCAGCGTAAGTTCGATTCAGTATGGGTGATAGTAGATCGACTCACCAAATCAGCTCACTTCCTGCCTGTCAAGTCCACTGATACCGCGGAGCAATATGCAAGATTGTACATCAAAGAGATAGTAAGGCTTCATGGCACTCCACTTTCTATCATCTCAGATCGCGGGGCTCAGTTCACAGCTAACTTTTGGAAGAAGTTTCAGCAAGGTTTGGGAACTCAGGTGAATCTCGGCACAGCTTTCCATCCACAGACCGATGGACAGGCCGAGCGGACCATTCAGACGCTCGAAGATATGTTGCGGGCTTGTGTCTTAGATTTTAAAGGTAATTGGGATGAACACTTGCCACTGATAGAATTTGCTTACAATAACAACTATCATGCTAGCATTCAAATGGCCCCGTTTGAGGCATTGTACGGGAGAAGATGTAGGTCGCCAATCGGGTGGTTTGAGGTAGGTGAAGCGGAATTGCTAGGGCCAGATATGGTGTATGAAGCTATGGAAAAGGTCAAGGTTATTCAGGAGAGAATGAAAACAGCACAGAGTCGTCAAAAATCCTATGCAGACGTTCGTCGAAGGGATTTGGAGTTTCAAGTCGATGATTGGGTGTTCTTGAGGGTATCTCCTATGAAGGGAGTCATGCGATTTGGAAAGAAAGGGAAATTGAGTCCTAGGTATGTCGGGCCATATCGGATCGTTCAAAGGATTGGTCAAGTTGCTTATAGGCTAGAGTTGCCTCCCGAGATGTCATCAGTGCATCCGGTATTCCATGTGTCCATGTTGAAGAAAGTGATTGGAGATCCATCCACCATCATGCCAATCGAAGCTATAGAGGTTAATGAAGATTTGTCATATGAAGAAGTTCCAGTTGCCATTCTTGATAGGCAAGTCCGTAAGTTGAGAAATAAGGAAGTTGCCTCTGTTAAAGTATTGTGGCGAAGTCAACAAGTTGAGGAGGCCACATGGGAAGCGGAAAAAGAGATGAAGGAAAAGTACCCCCATTTGTTCGATCAAGCCTAGAAGAAATTAGGTGACCCTCCTACTCCTAGTAACTCTGTCATCTTGCCTAAGTTGTTTCCCTCTTAGTATTAGTAAAGTCTCCTTCATTTTGTAATGAGTTAAATGTGTTGTTACCTTGGGTCACTTGAACCGTTTTTGACAAATGAAAGCCTTATAAAGATTTACGTGTTTAATAAACAACTAATAGTAAGTGTAGATTGGTAATGGTTTGCTAAGTGTACATGGTGTGTTAAAATGGTTAAATAAGGTAAGAATTCATTGAAGTGACTAGTTTATGTGCAATTGTAACAATGTGATAGAATATGTGCATTCGTTGAGGTAAGAAAGTGTATACCAGTTGTGAAAAGTGTTGTAGTTGTATATTGTTGTTTGGTAATGTGTTTCGGGGGCCCTCCTGACAGGTGGATATGTCCATAATACAAAGGAAACTCCGGCGAAATTTTTCTAAAATATAAGAGTTAGTCAAAATTTTGATGGTTGCATATCATGTCTTTCAAAACCAACTCATTTATTTCAAAATCCTCATTCGAGGACGAATGATCTTAAGGGGGGGGGTGTAAGGCCCCGTAAAATTTTTTGTGCATAAAACCTAGTAGCTGTGGTGTCATGGTCCGAATAATGTGTTAGGAATGCGAGCTCGCCGCGGTTCGGACCCTTGGTAGTGATTTAAGTTTCAAAAATGTAGAGAATTAATTTTTCCGAAAAGTGTCCAATATGCGGTCAAGAATGCGATCGCAAACCTGACATGCGGACCGCATTCTTGCCGCAAATCGTTCCAGAGAGTTTCCCAAAAATCGTGTCAAAAGTGCGGTCGATATGCGATCGCATGTCAAATCCGCGGTGCACTTTGCGACCGCAGATCAAGCATGCGGACCGCATTCTGGCCGCATTCCTTAACAGAACCTGTGTAAAATTTGGGGCAATTCTGCGGTCACTATGCGGACCGCATGTTGATTCTGCGATCGCATAGTGCACCGCATAATTGACCCCGGCCCGGATTTTTGTAACATTTTGACCCGATCTCTTCTTTAATATAACACACTTCTTCTTCATTTTATCATATCATCTTACCAAAATTAGAGAGAGAAGAGAGGGTTTTTAGAGAGAGAAATCTTTCATCTTCAAAGATTGTTCCAACCATCTTAATTCCAAGGGATCTTAGGGCAAGGATTCAACATCCCCAATCTTTTCAAGGTAAAAACCCTAACTATTTTCTTTGATTTTCAGTTTTAATTGGGTAAAGAGAGGTTTGCATATAATAGCTTTTAAAAATAGAATTTTTACACTCATGCATGATTATTGAACTTGATTTTTTAGTAAAAAGAAGTGAGTAGAAGTAAGAGTCTTCAAGAACAAGGTTTGCAAGAGTAAGATAGCGTGGGTAAGCATAAAGTAGGAAGTTAACGGAAGAAAACTCATCACCAGGTACGTATGGCTAATTTTTATTCTTGTAAAATCGCCCAAATGTGTGCGAATTGTTTTGGCATGTGTCAAATTGAGAAATTTTACGTAATTCTTTGATTTCCTTGTTGAGCATTTGATTGATGTTGAACTACGTGTGGTGTGGTATGAAATATGAATTGAAAGATAAAAAGGTAATCAAGATTGGTAAAGAATTGGGAACAACCATTGTGATGGCATATTTGGCTTATTGTGGAAGGAATTTGAAACACCTTAATTGTGGTAAATTGTTGAACATGATTATGTGGGCATTTTCGATTTTGGAATACTTGTAACTTGGTTTTGATATTGGCTTGAGAAGAAATTGAGAACATGAACCAATGTGTAAGTTGCTTATTTGAACTTGTTGAAATTGTGTGTAGTACCTTATCTGCTGTTTGAAATTGTTGTGTTTTCAACTGTAAGGCGGGGTCGTGTTGCGCGCCGCAACGTGGGGAAATAAGGTGTGGGTTGGGGTGATAAGGGTGGCCGAGGTAATAAGGGTGGTCGGGGGCAATAAGGATGGAAAGCGATCGAAATCGCTATTGAAAATTGATACAAAAATCAATAAATGTGAAATTGTGAAAGGAGACAACAGGAGAGTTTGCAACCTGTGGGGCACTGATTGCCCCTTTGTTTGACTACTTGTGCTTTACGTGATTGATTGGTTATTGTTAAATTGGTTGATCGTAGAAAGTGCTTTGTGTGAGAATTATTTGAAATGAGGAAAATGTGGAAACATGGTTGGCTGGCTTAATTAATTGTTGATGTAATTTAATGGCTTGAGTTTACTTGGGACAAAGTTTGTCCATACATACCAGTACAATTCAAGTGTACTGACGTCCCTTTTGCCGGGGCGCTACATTCGTGTCATGATTGTAGGTGGATCAGTAGCAGGCACTTCAGCTCATCGGCAGTAGTATCCTTCTCCTTCCACCGCCCGTTTTGGTGAGCCCCTTTCTTCCTCGGGGCCTTGTGTGGTTCATGCCACTCGGTTTAGATTTCATTTTGGTTTTGTAAGGTATAGCCGAGCCTTGTTACCGGCAAGTATTGTATTTCCCTTTTTGTATCCTAGAGGCTCCATAGACATGTAAACTGTGGGATTGTGGCCTATGTATATGTATGTGGCGTTGTAAATATAAATTATGAACTTGTTAGTGAATCAATCACATGGTTATGTTTATGCATTATGAAATCAGTCATTATTGGTAAAATATTTGGTTAATGAGAAACAATCAACACAGGGTTAACGCGTGGGAATGAAAGGCACCCGGGTCCGCTTGACTGGGGCAACTCGGTCAGGCGCCGGTCATGTCCCTCGATTTGGGGCGTGACAGTGACCACAGGATGTGTCAGGACGTCGCAAGATATGAAAGGATATGTTCATGGCACGGGTTAGGGCGTGTCAGGACATGGCCATGGCACGTTTTAGGATATGTCAAGATGTTGTAGGACATAGTAGGGCTTGGCTATGGCATGGGTCAGGACGTGTTAGGATGTCGCAGGATGTGGCCACAAGACGTGTCAGGACATGGCAAGACGTGGGCATGGCATAGGTTAGGACGTGTCAGGACATGGCCATGGCATTTTTTAGGATGTGTTAGGATGTCACAGGACATGGCAGGGTGTGGCCATGGAATGAGTCAGGATGTCGCAGGACGTGGCCACAGGATGTGTCAGGACGTCACAGGACATGGCAGGACAAGGGCATGGCATGGGCCTCGATGTGTCAGGACATGTCCATGGCACATGTCAAGACGTGTCAGGACATTGCAGGATATGGCAGGGTGTGGCCATGGCACGGGTCAGGACGTGTCACGACATTGAAGGATGTGGCCAAAAGATGTGTCAGGACATGGCAGGACGTGGGCATGGTACGGGTCAGGACATGGCCATGGCATGTTTTGGGATGTGTCATGATGTCGCAAGATATGGCAAGGCATGGCCATGGCACGGGTCAGGAAGTGTCATGATGTTGCAGGATGTAACCACAAAATGTGTCAAGACATGGCAGGATGTGGGCATGGCACGGGTCAGGACGTGTCATGACATGGCCATGGCACATTTTAGGACATGTCAGGATGTCGCAGAACATGGAAGAACATGGCCATGGCACGGGTAAGGACGTCGTAGGACGTGGCCGCAAGATGTGTCAGGACGTCGCAGGACAAGGGCATGGCATGGATCAGGATGTGTCAGGACATGTCCATGGCATGTGACACGACATGTCAGGATGTCACATGACGTGGCCAGAAGACGTGTTAGGACATTTCAAGACATCGAATGATGTGGGCATATCATGGGTTTGGACATTTGAGTACATGGCCATGGCACGTTTCTGGACATGTTAGGAAATCACAGGAAATTCCAGGGCGTGGCTCTGGCACAGGTCAGGACATGTCAAGACATTGCAGTATGTGGCCACAAGACAAGATATGGAAGGACGTGGGCAATTCAAGGGTGAGGACGTGTCAGGACATGGCCATTGCACATTTTAGGATGTTTCAAAACATTCCAAGACATGGCAGGGCGTGGCCACGTCATGGGTCAGGACGTGTCAAGACGTCGCAGGACATGGCCACAGGACATGTCAGGACATGGCATAATGTAGGCATGGCATGGGTCAGGGCGGGTTAGGACATGTCCATGGCACGTTTAGGGACATGTCAGGATGTCGCAGAACATGGCAGGGCGTGACCATGGCACAAGTCAGGATGTCACAGGATGTGGCCAAAAAATGTGTCAAGATGTCATAGGACATGGCAGGACAAGGGCATGGCACGGGTCAGGACATGCCAGGACATGGACATCGCACGTGTCAGGACGTGTCAGGATATTGTAGGACATGGCAGGGCGTGGCCATGGCTAAGGTCAGGACATGTCAGGACGTTGCAAGATGTGGCTACAGGTCGTGTCAGGACGTCGCAGGACATGGTAGGATGTGGGCATGACACGAGTTAGGACGTGTGAAGACATGTCCATGGCATGGGTCAGGAATGTCAGGACATCATAGGATGTCGCAGGACGTGGTCACAAGATGTGTTAGGACGTCGCAGGACATGGTAGGACGTGGGCATGTCACGGGTGTGGACGTGTCAAGACATGGTCATGGAGCATTTTAGGACGTGTCAGGACATCGCATGACATGCCAGGTGGCGATGTCAAAATCCACTGCTAAAACGAAATAGACACGGTCGCAGCAATATAATTTACCCAGCTCTGAGTCGGGGTTGAATCCCACAGAGACAATGTGTAGGCGATAAGGAATGTAAGAAAATTATCGCTCGTTGCGCAATGCCAAACACTAAGAATGTTGGTTGAAAAAGTGTTTTATATCTAAATACGGAAATATAAACTAACCTGGAAAGCATATAAAATGATCAATGGCTACAAGTATGGTTGCATCGGGCATTACACTCAAGTAACGATCGAATGTATTTCACGATTTTATAAATATGAGCGAGTTTATGTTAATTAGCCATGGATAATAATTCTTAATTAGCTTCTTCCGGAGACTATTAAGACTTCCTAATTGAATTATCCCTAAAACAATTAGAAGATTAAGCACACCCGGAATGGCTACAAGTAGTTCAATCCTTTCCCTAGGTAGAATTTATAAAAAGAAGGGTTAACGCCTAAAGTTCTTATTAATTAATCTTTCTCAACCCCAAATTATCTTTCCCAAAATTAATTCGGAGTTAATGAGAGAGTCCTAGGGTTGGCTATTCCCTTTGGAAACATTAAAGAACAAGAATAATTAAAGTAACAACAACCCACTTCATAAACATATAAAAATCATTCAATACATAAGCACAACAAGGTATTTAATCCACACTTTAAATATGAATATTCCCATAAACAAGATTCAAGTAATGAAATAAATACTACACACTTAAATATTCAATACAGAGCAAGGAAATAAAGAAATAAACATAAATGGGTAAGAAAATCTTAACCACAAGCTTCAATCTTCAAGACCCAAGTGTGTGTGCAAAAACCGTAGCTTCCAAAAATGTTCTCTCTAGTTCTCTGAATTGAAAATAAGCCAAAGATTCCTAAAATGTCTACTGGGACGAGTATAAAACTGATTTGGGGTGAGAAATTATGAAATGTCCAATTTGCCCCAAGCCTGATGCACTCCATTTGCATCTGCGGAAAAGTAACCGGAGATGCAGTTCCATAAAGGTGGAAAATTGATTGCAAAAGCGAATATAGTCAATAAAGCCAGCAATCGCAGAAGCGGATCACAAGTCGCTTCTCTGCTTCCGCAAAAGTGGATCTTCAACCGTAAAAGCAGTTTTCCTCAATAGTGCTTGTTCGTAGAAGTGGAAATCTGGGTGCTTCTGCGATTCCTCAAAAGTGATTCTTGTTTTTTCCTCTCAAATCGCAGAAGCAGTCCTTCAATCGCAGAAGCGGAAGTCACTTCTGCGGCCATTCAACCGTAGAAGCGGAATTCACTGGAGCTCTTTCCCTTGTTTCACCTTCTTTTTGCTAGATTCCACTTCAATTCAATTCAAACCACTTCGTAGCATCATTTACCTAAAAATCTAACAATAACCACTATAGAAAACCTCATTTTATAATTAAAAGGACATAAAAGTGACGGAAAAGAGGCTAGAATGAGTGGTAAAATCGCCACTCATCACCAAGGAATGGCCATGGCACGGGTCAAGAAGTGTTAGGATGTTGCAGGGCATGGCCACAGGACATGTCAGGATGTCGCATGACAAGGCAAGATATGGGCATAGCACTGGTCAGGACGTGTTAGGACATGGCCATGTCACATTTCAGGATGTCTTAGAATGTCGCAAGACATAGCAGCGCATGGCCATGGTACATGTTAGGACGTGTTAGTACGTCGCAGGACGTAACCACAGGACATGTCAGGACATGGCAGGACATGGACATTGCATGTGTCAGGATGTGTCAAGACATGGCCATGTCATATTTCAGGATGTGTCAGGATGTCGTAGGACATGGAAAGGCGTGGCCTTGGCTCGGGTCAGGACGTCGTAGGACGTGGCCACAGGATGTGTCAGGACGTCGTAGGACATAGCAGGACAAGTGCATGGTACAGGTCAGGACACATCAGGACATGGCCATGGCACGTGTCAAGATGTTTTAGGACATCGCAGGATATAGCAGGGCGTGGCCATAGCACGGGTCAGGACATGTTAGGACACTGTAGGATGTGGCCATAGTACGTGTCAGGACGTCACAGGACATGGCAGGACGTGGGCATGGCACGGGTCAGGACGTTTCAGGACAAAGCCATGACACATTTCAGGACATGGCAGGGCATGTCCATGGGATGGGTCAAGACGTATCAGGACATCGCACGATATGGCCACAGGACATGTTAGGACATCGCATGGCCTGGAAGGATGTGGGCATGTCAAGGGTTAGGATGTGTCAAGACATGGCTTTGGCATGGTTCAGGACGTGTCAGGTCGTCACTGGACGTGGCCAGTGGACTTGTCAGTACATGGTAGGACGTGGTCATGGCAAGGATCAGGACATGTTGGCATATGACCATGGCACGTGTCAAGATATGTCAGGACGTCATAGAACATGGCAGGGTGTGGCCATGGCACGGGTCAAGACATGGCCATGGCATATTTCAGGACGTGTCAGGACATCGCAGGACATGGCATGGCATGGCAATGGCACGGTTCAGGACATGTCAGGACATTACAGGATGTGGCCACAACACGTGTCACGATATAGCATGACGTGGGAAAGCTGTAAGGCCCCGTAAAAATTTTGTGCATAAAACCTAGTAGCTGTGGTGTCATGGTCCGAATAATGTGTTAGGAATGCGCCGCGGTTCGGACCCTTGGTAGTGATTTAAGTTTCAAAAATGTAGAGAATTAATTTTTCCGAAAAGTGTCCAATATGCGGTCAAGAATGCGATCGCAAAGCTGACATGCGGACCGCATTCTTGCCGCAAAACGTTCCAGAGAGTTTCCCAAAAATCTTGTCAAAAGTGCGGTCGATATGCGATCGCATGTCAAATATGTGGTGCACTTTGCGACCGCAGATCAAGCATGCAGACTGCATTCTGGCCGCATTCCTTAACAGAACCTGTGTAAAATTTGGGGCAATTCTGCGGTCACTATGCGGACCACATGTTGATTCTGCGGTCGCATAGTGCACCGCATAATTGACCCCGGCCTAGATTTTTGTAACATTTTGACCCGATCTCTTCTTTAATATAACACACTTCTTCTTCATTTTATCACATCATCTTACCAAAATTAGAGAGAGAAGAGAGGGTTTTTAGAGAGAGAAATCTTTCATCTTCAAAGATTGTTCCAACCTTCTTAATTCCAAGGGATCTTAGGGCAAGGATTCAACATCCCCAATCTTTTCAAGGTAAAAAAAAAAAAAAAACCTAACTATTTTCTTTGATTTTCAGTTTTAATTGGGTAAAGAGAGGTTTGCATATAATAGCTTTTAAAAATAGAATTTTTACACTCATGCATGATTATTGAACTTGATTTTTAGTAAAAAGAAGTGAGTAGAAGTAAGAGTCTTCAAGAACAAGGTTGGCAACAGTAAGATAGCGTGGGTAAGCATAAAGTAGGAAGTTAACGGAAGAAAACTCATCCCCAGGTATGTATGGCTAATTTTGATTCTTGTAAAATCGCCCAAATGTGTGCGAATTGTTTTGGCATGTGTCAAATTGAGAAGTTTTACGTAATTCTTTGATTTCCTTGTTGAGCATTTGATTGATGTTGAACTACGTGTGGTGTGGTATGAAATATGAATTGAAAGATAAAAAGGTAATCGAGATTGGTAAAGAATTGGGAACAACCATTGTGATGGCATATTTGGCTTATTGTGGAAGGAATTTGAAACACCTTAATTGTGGTAAATTGTTGAACATGATTACGTGGGCATTTTTGATTTTGGAATACTTGTAACTTGGTTTTGATATTGGCTTGAGAAGAAATTGAGAACATGAACCAATGTGTAAGTTGCTTATTTGAACTTGTTGAAATTGTGTGTAGTACCTTATCTCCTGTTTGAAATTGTTGTGTTTTCAACTGTAAGGCGGGGTCGTGTTGCGCGCCGCAACGTGGGGAAATAAGGTGTGGGTTGGGGTGATAAGGGTGGCCGAGGTAATAAGGGTGGTCGGGGGCAATAAGGATGGAAAGCGATCGAAATCGCTATTGAAAATTGATACAAAAATCAATAATGTGAAATTGTGAAAGGAGACAGCAGGAGAGTTTGCAACCTGTGGGGCACTGATTGCCCCTTTGTTTGACTACTTGTGCTTTACGTGATTGATTTGTTATTGTTAAGTTGGTTGATCGTAGAAAGTGCTTTGTGTGAGAATTATTTGAAATGAGGAAAATGTGGAAACATGGTTGGCTGGCTTAATTAATTGTTGATGTAATTTAATGGCTTGAGTTTACTTGGGACAAAGTTTATCCATACATACCAGTACAATTCAAGTGTACTGACGTCCCTTTTGCCGGGGGCGCTACATTCGTGTCATGATT
This sequence comes from Nicotiana noctiflora, assembly GCA_032618575.1. Classification (NCBI taxonomy): domain Eukaryota; kingdom Viridiplantae; phylum Streptophyta; class Magnoliopsida; order Solanales; family Solanaceae; genus Nicotiana; species Nicotiana noctiflora. The sequence continues at coordinate 315,913 of JASVEL010000243.1, forward strand.
GTAGGTGGATCAGTAGCAGGCACTTCAGCTCATCGGCAGTAGTATCCTTCTCCTTCCACCGCCCGTTTTGGTGAGCCCCTTTCTTCCTCGGGGCCTTGTGTGGTTCATGCCACTCGGTTTAGATTTCATTTTGGTTTTGTAAGGTATAGCCGAAGCCTTGTTACCGGCAAGTATTGTATTTCCCTTTTTGTATCCTAGAGGCTCCATAGACATGTAAACCGTGGGATTGTGGCCTATGTATATGTATGGGGCGTTGTAAATATAAATTATGAACTTGTTAGTGAATCAATCACATGGTTATGTTTATGCATTATGAAATCAGTCATTATTGGTAAAATATTTGGTTAATGAGAAACAATCAACACAGGGTTAACGCGTGGGAATGAAAGGCACCCAGGTCCGCTTGACCGGGGCAACTCGGTCAGGCACCGGTCATGTCCCTCGATTTGGGGCGTGACAAAAGCACGGGTCAGGATGTGTCAGGACATAGCCATGGCACATTCCAAGACATGTCAGGATGTCGTAGCACAAGGCAAGGTAGGGCCATGGCATGCATAAGAACAAGTCAGGACGTCGCACGATGTCGAGTGATGCGGACACAAAACATGTCAGGACATGGCAGGACATGGTCATGGCACGGGCCTGGACATAATCAGGACGTGTTAGGATGTCGCAGGACATGGAAGGGCTTGGTCGTGGCATGGGTCAGAACGTCGCAGGAAGTGGCCACAAGATGTGTGAGGACATCGTAGGAAAATGGCATGGCACAGGTCAGGATGTATCAGGACATGGCCATGGCACGTGTTAGGATGTGTCATGACGTCACATAACATGGTAGGGCATGGCCAAGGCATGGATTAGGATGTGTTAGGACATTGCAGGATGTCACTATAGGACTTGTCAGGATGTCGCAGGACATGGTAGGACATGGGCATGGCATGGGCCAGGACGTGTCAAGACATGGCCATGCCAAAGGTCAGGACGTGTCAGGATGTCATAAGATGTGGCCACAGGATATATCAGGACATGGCAAAACGTAGGCATGACACGAGTCAGGACGTGTCAGCACATGGCCATGGCACGTGTCAAGACGTCACAGGACATGGTAGGGCGTGGCCATGGCACGAATTAGGACATGTCAGGACAGCACATGAGGAGGCTACAGGACATGGGCATTGCACGGTCCAGGACGTGTCAGGACATGGCCATGGCACGTTTTAGGATGTGCCAAGATGTCAAAGGACATGGCAGGATGTGGCAATAGCATGGGTCAAGACGTGTTAGGACATTGAAAGATGTGGCTACATGACATGATAGGACGTCGTAGGACACACGAGAATGGCACGGGTCAGGTCGTGTCAGGACATGGCCATGGAAAATTTCAAGACGTGTCAGGATGTCGTAGGACATGGCAAGACATGGCCATGGCACAAGTCAGGATGTCGTAGGACATGGCCACAGGACGTGTCAGGACATAGTCGGGCATGGACATGTCACGGGTCAGGAAGTGTCAAGACATGGCCATAATGTCACAAGAAATGGCAGGGCGTGGCCATGGCACAAGTTAGGACATTGCAGGACGTGGCAGGACATAGCAAGCAAGGGAATTGCACGGTTCGGGACGTGTCATGACGTCACAGGACATGGCAGGGCATGACCATGGCATGGGTCAGGATGTGTCAGGACGTCACAAGACGTAGCCACTGGACGTGTCAGGACATGGCAGGACGTAGGCATGGAACGGGTCAATATGTGTCAGGACATGGCCATGGCACATTTAGGGACAGGTCAGGATGTCATAGGACATGGCAAGGTGTGGCCATGGCACAAAGGAATGGCACGGGTCAGGACGTGTCATGACATGGCCATGGAACATGTTAGGATGTGTCAGAACATCGCATGATATGCCAGGGAGTGGCCATGGAACGGGTCAGGATGTGTTAGGATGTTATAGGACATAGCATTATGTGGGCATTTCACAGGTGTGGACATGTCAAGACATGGCCATGGCACATTTCAGGACGTGTCAGGACTTTGCAAGATATGGCAGGGCATGGTCATGGCATGGGTCAGGACGTGTCTAGATGTCACAGGACGTAGCCACGGGACGTGTCAGGATGTCACAGGACATAGCAGGACATAGCAGGATGTGGGCATGGCACGGGTCAGGACGAGTCAGGACATGGCCATGGAACGTTTCAGGATGTGTCAGGACATTGTAGGACATGGTAGGACGTGGCCATGGAACGGGTCAGGACATGTCAGGATGTTGCAGGACATGGCCAGAAGATGTGTCAGGACATGGCAAGACATGGGCATGGCACAGGTCAGGATGTGTTAGGACATGGCCATGGCATACTTCAGGACGTGTCAGTATGTCGCAAGACATGGCACGGCATGGCCATGGCACAAGTTAGTACATTGCAGGACGTGGCCACAAGATGTGTTAAGACATTGTAGGAAATGGTAGGACAAGGGCATGGCATGGGTTAGGACATGTTAGGACATGGCCATGGCACGTGTTAGTACGAGTCAGGACATAGCAGGACATGGCAGGGCGTGGCCATGGAATGGGTCAGGATATGTCATGACATTGCACGATGTGGCCACTGGGCGTGTCAGGACGTCGGAAGACATGGCAGGATGTGGGCATGGCACAAGTCAGGATGTGTCAAAACATGGCTATGGCATGTTTTAGGACGTCACAAGTCATGGCAGGGCATGGCCATGGCACGTGTCAGGATGTGTCAAGATGTAGCAGCAGAACGTGTCAGGACATGGTAGGACGTAGGCATGGCACGGGTCAGGACGTGTCAGGACGTGTTAGGACATGACCATGGCATATTTCAGGGCACGTCAGGATGTCAAAAGACATGGTAGAGCATGGCCATGGCACATGACGTGGCCACAAGATGTGTCAGGACATCACATGACATGGCAGGACAAGGGTATGGCACGGGTCAGGATGTGTCGGGACATGGCCATGGCACGTGTAGGGATGTCGCTGGACGTGGCCACAAGACAAGTTAAGATGTTGCCGGACATGGTAGGACATGGGCATATCATGGGTGTGGACGTGTGAGTACATGGCCATGGAACATTTTCGGACATGTGAAGACATCATAACACATGCTAGGGCATGGCCATGGCATAAGTCAAGATGTGTCAGGATGTCGTAGGACATTATTAACGTGGCCACAAGACGTGTCAAGACATGGCAAGATGTGGGAATAGCACGGGCGAGAACTTGTTAGGACAGGGCCATGGCACATTTCAAGATGTGTCAAGATGTCGCGGGACATGGCACGACGTGGCCATGGCACAGGTTAGTACATTGTAGGACGTGGCCACAAGGGGTGTTAGGACGTCGCAGGACATGGTAGGACAAGGGCATGGCACGGGTTAGGACGTGTTAGGACATGGCCATGGCACGTGCCAGGACGAGTCAAGACATCGCAGGACATGGCAAGGCGTGGCCATGGAACGGGTCAGGATGTGTCAGGACATGTCCATGGCACATTTTAGGACGTGTCATGACATCGTAAGACATGCCAGGTCATGGCCATGGCACGGGTCAAGACATGTCATGATATTGCAGGACATGGCCACAGGACGTGTAAGGATGTCGGAGGACATGGCAGGACGTAGGCATGGCACAGGTCAGGATGTGTCAGGACATGGACATTTCACATTTCAGGACGTGTCAGGACATCATAGAATATGGTATGACATGTCCATGGCATAGGTCAGGACGTGTAAGGACGTCGCAAGACGTGGCCACATAACGTGTCAGGACATGGCAGGACGTGGGCATGACACGGGTCAAGACATATCAAACATGGCGAGGATGTCGCACGACGTGGCCAGAAGATGTGTCAGGAGGTCGCAAGACATGGTAGGATAATGGCATGGCACGGGCCTGGACATGTCTAGACATCGTAGGACATGGTAGGGAGTGTCCATGACCATGGTACGGGTCATGACATGCCTGTACGTCATAGGATTTGGCTACAGGACGTGTTAGGACATCACAAGACATGGTGATCCGTGGGAATGGAACAGGTCAGGACGCATAATGACATAGCCATGGCACGGGTTAGGAGGTGTTAGCACATCACAGGATATGGCCACAAGACGTCTCGGGCTGTCGTAGGACATGCACGACATGGGCATGTCATAGGTCAGGATATGGCGATGGCATATTTAAGGACGTGTCAGGACATTGCAAGATGTGCCATGAGTCAGGACGTATCTGGACATCGCAGGACGTGTCAGGACATGGCAGGACGTGGGCATGGCATGGGTCAAGACGTGTCAGGACATAGCCATGGCATATGTCAGGATGTGTTAGGACGTCGTAAGACATGGCAGGACGTGGGCATGGCTCGGGTCAGGACTTGTCAAGATATGGCCATGGCACGTGTAAGGACGTGTCAAGACACTACAGGACATAGTAGGGTATAGCCATGGCATGGGTCAATATGTGTTAGGATGTCGCATGATATTATTGGACGTGGCCATAGGATGTGTCAGGACATGGCAGGACATGGGCATGGCAAGGGTCAGGACATCGCCGGATGTGGCCACAAAACGTGTCAGGACGTTGCAAGACATGGTAGGACATAGGCATATCACGGGTGTGGACGTGTGAGTACATGGCTATAGAACATTTTAAGACACGTTAAGACGTCATATGACATACCAGGCCATGGCCATGGCATGGGTCAGAACGTGTCAGGACATTGCAGGATGTGGCCACAGGACATGTCAGGATGTCTCAGGATATGGCAAGATGTGGCATGGCACGGGTCAAAACATGTCAGGGCATGGCCATGGCACATTTCAGGATGTGTTAGGACATTGCAAGACATGGCAGGCATGGCCATGGCATGAGTCAGGATGTGTTAGGACGTCGCAGGATGTGGCCATAGCACGTGTCAGGACATAGCAAGATGTAGGCATGGCACGGGTCAGGACGTGTCAGGAAGTGGACATGGCACATTTAGGGACTTATCAGGATGTCATAGGATATGGCTGGGCATGGCCATAGAAAGGGTCAGGATGTCGCAGGACATAGGATTCGTCAGGACGTCGCACGACATGGCAGGACACGGGAATGGAATGTGTCAGGACGTGTTACAACATGGTCATGGCACGTGTAAGGACGTCACAAGACAGGGCAGGTCATGGCCATGGCATGGTTTAGGACATGTAAGGAGGTCGCAGGACGTGTTAGGATGTCGCAGGACATGGCAGAATGTGGGTATGGAACGGGTCAGTACGTGTCACGAAATGGCCATGGCACAGGTCAGGACCTGTCAGGAATTTGTAGGACATCACAAGATGTAGCCCCAAGACATGTCAGGACGTCGCAGGACATGGCAGGACATGGGCATATCACGGGTGTAAATGTGTCCCGACATGGCCATGGCACGTTTCAGGATGTTTCATGATGTTGTAGGACATGCCAGGGCATGGCCATTGCACGGGTCAGGACGTGTCAAGATGTTGCAGGACGTGGACACAAGATGTGTCAGGACGTCGAAGGACATGGTAGGACATGGGCATGGCACGTGCCAAGACGTGTCAGTTCATGGCCATGGCATGTTTCAGGACATTGTAGGACATGGTAGGGCGTGTCCATGGCACGGGTCAGGACGTGTCATTATATGGCAGGACGTGGGCATGTCACGGGTTGAGACGTGTTAAGACATGGCCATGGCACGTTTAAAGATGTGTTAAGATGTTGCTGGACATGGTAGGTCATGGCCATGGAACGGATTAGGATGTCGCAAACGTGTCCAGAAGATGTGTCAGGAGGTCGCAAGATACGGCAGGACAAGAGCATGGCACGGGTCAGGACGTTGCAGGACATGGTAGAGCGTGTCCATGGCCATGGCATAGGTCAGGACGTGTCAGTACATCGCAGGGCATGGCTATAGGACGTGTTAGGATGTCGCATGATATGGCAAGACGTAGGCATGGTACGGTTCAGGACGTGTAAAGACACAACCATGGCACGGGTCAGGATGTCACATGATGTGCCAGGATGTCGCTGGACATGGCAAGACGTGGGCATGTCACGGGTCAGGAACAAGGCCATGGCAGGTTTCAGGATGTGTCAGTACATCGCAGGACATGCCAGAGCAAGGCTATGCCACGGTTCAGGACGTGTTAGAATGTCATAGGATGTGTCAGGAAATGGCAGGACGTGGGCATGGCATGGGTTAGGACGTGTCAGGACATAGTCATGGCACGTGTCAGGACGTGTCAGGACGTCATAGGACATGGCAGGATGTGGGCATGGCACAGGTCAGGATGTGTCAAGATATGGCCATGGCACGTGTCAGGACGTCGCAGGATGTGGCATGGTATGGCCATGGCATGGGTCAAGACGTGTGAGGATGTTGTAGGATGTCGTTGGAAGTGGCCACAGGACGTGTCAGGACATGGTAGGACGTGCGCATGGCATGGGCCAGGACGTGTCACGACATGTACATGGCATGTTTTAGAACGTGTCAGGATGTCGCAGGACATGGAATGGCGTGGCCATTGCACGGGTCAGGATGTCACAGGACGTGGCCATATGATGTGTTAGGACGTCGTAGGACATAGTAGGACAAAGGCATGGCAAGGGTCAGTATATGTCAGGACATGGCAATGCCACGTGTCAGGACGTCGTAAGATATGGAAAGGCATGGCCAAGGCATGGGTCAGGATGTGTCAAGACATGGCCATGGCATGGGTAAGGACGTGTCATGACGTGGCCACAAGATGTGTCAAGACATTGCAGGACATGGCAGGACGTTGGTATTTCATGGGTGTGGACATGTCAGGACATAGCCATGGCACGTTTCTGGATGAGTCGGGATGTTGTAGGACATGCCAGTATGTGGCCGTGGCATGCGTCATGATATGTTAGGATATTGCAAGACGTGGCCACAGAACATGTCAGAATGTCGCATGACATGGCAAGACGTGGGCATGGCACGGGTTAGGATGTGTCAGGACATGGCCATGGCACGTTTCAGGATGTGTCAGGATGTTACATAACATAGCAGGGCATGGCCATAGCACGGGTCAGGACATCGCAGTAGATGACCACAGGACGTGTTAGGACATGGCAAGACATGGATATGGTACGGGTCAGGACGTGTCAGGACATGGCTATGGCATGCTTCAGGATATGTCAGGATATCGCAGGACATGGCAGGGTGAGCCCTGGCATGGGTCAGGACATCGTAAGATGTGGCCACAGGATGTGTCAGGACGTCGCAAGACATGGCAGGACAAGGGCATGGCATGGGTCAGGACGTGTCAAAACATGGCCATGGCACGTGTCAGGACATAGCATGACATCGCAGGACGTGTCCATGGCACAGGTCAGGACATTTCAGGACATTGCAGGACGTGGCCACAAGATGTGTTAGGACGTCGCAGGACATGGAAGGTCATGGTCATGACACGGGTTAGGACGTGTCAGGACGTGGCCATGGCATATTTCAGGACGTATCAGGATGTTGCAAGACATGGTAGGGCGTGGCCATGGCAGGGGTCAGGACGTGTTAGGACGTCGCAGGATATAGCCACAAAATGTGTCAGGACATGGTAGGATGCGGGCATGGCACAGGTCAGGACGTGTCAGGACATGGCCGTGGCATGTTTCAGAACGTGTCAGGATGTTGTAGGATATGGCAGAGCGTGGCTGATAATGAATTTCACTCTAATCATGCGTTAAATAATCATCTTCTTATGTTGTTTTGATGATATATATGATGACAAAATGCTCTTATTAGTGTTTCTCATGATTTGTAGGTAATAAATGGTTAAAGAATGCTAAGGAGCAATTTTGGAGTCAAAATTAGAGAAAAAAGGCCAAATATGCAAATTCCCATTGAAGCCACGTCCATGCAACCCTTAGGATTCAGAGACATTATTTGGCCGCGATTCTATCGCGACCGCGGCAGAACCGCGATGGAAGGCTACTGCAGAATCTCAAAGAATCTGAGAGGGTGTTTCACCGCGGTTCTACCTCGGCCGCAGCAGGAGGCAGAAACTTGAGGGACCAAAGTGTAAAAATGGGATTTTTAGACCTAAAACCCTATATAAAACATTAGGATTCACCCAAAGGAGGCATGTATCTATTTTGCGAGTACTTTTGCAGGGAAACATATTGTAAGAGGTTTCTCCAAACATCTTTCTTCTTTTCTTTTGAATTTTTATGATGAATTTTATTCTTGTTTTTGTTTCCATAGTTATGAGTAGCTAAATTCTTATCTGAGGTTTTGAGGGAGCTTATTGGGTGATGAACTTCTGATTTATGTGAATACAAACTATTAGTTAATCTTTATTTGTTCAACTCTGTATTTGTTGTAGTTAATTGACAGGATCCTCAATTAGTTGTGCCAATTTAGAATGCATAACTTGGAAAAGAGTGCATATTTAGGTTATTGTTGAACAACACCACTCCTAGATTATTAGAGGAATCTATATTGTGGGTTTAAAGGCGGGATTAGGGATAACAAAACCTTGGGTGTAATCTAAAGTGAATTATATTAATTAAAGTAAGCTAGTGTAACACGGGAGATTGCAATAGTAAATTAATGTGATTACTCGGAAGAGATTTATGGTAAGATTAGTGTTCATGATTGATAGAGAGATATTGGTAAATTTGTATAAGCATAAACAGAAGGGATTCCATCAATAGGGGAAATCATTACCTTAGTTCTTTCTCATTATTGTTTACAACATACTTAGTTTATTTTACAGTTATTTAGTTCTTTGAAAAATTAGTTATTAAAGAAGAGTCAACAGAGATTTGAATATTTAGGAAGCTAATTTTGAAGAGTTAGAAGGTTTGAAGATGGTAGTTGATAGATTAACTCTCTGAGAATTCGACCCCGAGCATAATACTTGGGTTATATTTGCTGCGACCGCATTGTCCCTTTTATAAGGCATAGTTGGGTGTGATCAAATTTTGGCGTTGTTGCCGGGGAGTTAACAAAATTATCAATTATCATTGATAGAAATACAAGATTCTTATTGTAGTTAGTTTTCTCTCTACCCAACTTTTGATTGAAAATTTGATGGTTGTTGACTTGGTTGCTCAGGTACATTCCTAGAAAATCTACAAGGACTGGAGAAATACTTGAAGGACTGTCAGACCTAGAGCAAACATTCCAAGTATTGAACCGTGCAAAACAAACAAATTCAACAATCCCAACAGACACTAAAATTCGAAATTGACATGGGAGACGTGAATAATCCCAACAGAAACGGTATGAATCAGCAAGCTATTAAATGTTAGGGAAGAGGCACCTCATGTGCCTGAGGGTGCACGATATGATTGGGCACAACCCACTGCTGACTATTTGGCCACTGCCATTGTTGTGCCCGCAATACAAGCTGAATCATTCCAGATTACAAACAATATGCTATACTTGTTGCAAAACAAGGGACTCTTTTCTGGGACACAAGTAGAAGACCCTCAGCAGCATTTGAAGAATTTCCTATCCATATGCAAAACACAAAGGCAACCCAACATGACTCCAAAAGCAATCAGGCTACTATTGTTTCCATTCTCGGTGACAGGAGCTGCACAGGTATGGCTTAATTCACTCCCTATCAACTCTATAGAAACTTAGGATGAGTTAGTCAAACAATTCCACAACAAGTTCCACCCGCCCAACAAAACTTCTCAATAAATTGATGAGATTGTGAGCTTCAAGCAAAAACCCATGGAGACTTTACATGAGACATGGGGCAGGTTTAAGGGAATGTTGGTCTTGTGTCCTCACCACGGTGTTGCAGAACTGATGTTGGGACAAAGGTTTTACATGGGGCTGTCTGATAGCATGAAGAATATTGTGGATGCCTCGGCCGGTGGGTCGTTTCTGAGCAAGACTTGGAGAGAAGGTAAAAATTTGCTGGAAAAAATGGCACAAAATATGGACAACTAGGAATGCACCTATCACTCCAGTGCTGCACTCATTGCCTCTTGATCCTTTAAATACTATGACTGAGAATATGGCGACTCACTTGACACAGATGAGCATCCTCACCAAAAAGGTAGAGGAATCAGGAGTTAAGTAGCAGGTACATATAGTAGACACTACAATTTGGGGCTTATGCACATATCGCATTAGCCAACCAATGGGTAATCCATGGACTGCAGAGCATGAACATCATAATCAACATGAAGACATGACCTACGTGGCTAACTATGGGGTTCAGAGACAAATAAATCAAAATTAGGGTCAGTAGACTCAACAATAATATAGGCCACCTCAGCCACAATATAATGCAGGAAGCATGGGATGTATGAGCCCCCCCCCCCAATAATATGCCACCATATCCTAGACCACATGTATTCAATAATCAACAGCAAGGGTATCGTCCACCTTCACAACAGCATGGGGTAGACAGGAAAACAGGTTTGTAAGATTGGAAGCTATGGTGCAGCAGGTTATTGGGTCCAACGCCAAGATTAATGAAAGAGTATATGCACATGATGCAGTCATTAAAAATATTGAGGTAAAAGTGGGCCAAATTGCAATGTCATTAAACAATCGTCCTCAAGGGACATTACCTGCTGATACACAAACCAACCCAAAAGATCAGGGCCCAAACCAGCTGATGGCGGTGAGTGTTCGAAATGGTAGCGATCTTGGTGTTGAACAAGAGAGAGATTGAGGTAATTTGCAGGCTGAGACACTCATTCCAGTACCCATTAAACTAGATTAGTCTACAAGATTTAAAGAAGTTACAGTCCAGCCCGCACCTGAACATAAAGATGTGCAGCAGGAGACCGAGAAAGTAGTTGAGCCAGTGGAAGAGCCAATTGTCAAATGTACAGATGAGAAAGAAAAGTCTCAAGTGATTGGGAAGAAGAGACCTCATGCACCATTCCCACAAAGGTTGGCCAAGCACCAAAAGGAGGAGCGATACAAGAAATTATTTGAAATGCTCAAGGAAATCCAGGTAAACATTCCTTTGATTGAAGCTTTAAAAGAGATGTCTGGATATTCTAAAATGATGAAGGATTTGATGTCCCGAAAGTTCGACTTCCAAGAATTGGCCACAGTGACGCTTACTCAAACATGTAGTGCAGTGGTGTCTAGACCCGTAGCTGAAAATCTATCTGATTCAGGTAGCTTTACAATTCCTTGCACTATAGGGAACTTCGCCTTTACTAAGGCACTGTGTGATTTGGGGGCTAGTATCAATCTTATTCCCTTGGTAATTTATAAGAGGCTGCGCATTGGGAGAGCTAGACCCACCTCGATGTTGCTGCAGATGGCTGACATGACCGTGAAATGTCCATTTGGGATTCTAGATGATGTACTTATTCAGGTGGGGAAATACGTGTTCCCTATAGATTTTGTGATCTTGGACTGTAAAGTGGATGTAGAAATTCCTATAATCTTAGGAAGACCATTCTTGGCCATTGGGAGAGCGTTGATTGATTGTGAAATTGGGGAGCTCAAGATGAGGCTAAATGTTGAAGAAATCATATACAATGTGCAGAAATCTATGAGGCGCCAGAGTGAGTTTGCAAATTGCTCCTTTATTGATGTAGTAGATGTTATTGTAGAGACAGATGATGAGGTGTTGACATCTGAGGACCCCCTAGCAGTATGTTTAATGAACTTAGATGAAGCAAATAAGGAGAATTTGGTGGAATGGGTGTTAGTATTGGAAGGTACAGGGTCATGGGATAGAAATCTTGAGTTTGAACCCTTACATTTAGAAAAGAGAGACCCCTCTAGCAAAACTGTCCATGTAAGAACCACCTAAGCTGGAACTCAAGCCATTGCCAGCCCACCTCGGGTATGAATTTCTGGGTCCCAACTCCACATTACATATTATTATCCCATCTGGTTTGTTAGATGTGCAGACTCAACAACTTATACGGGTATTAAAGGAGTGGAAAACTACCATAGGATGGACTATGGAAGATATCAAGGGGATCAGCCCCACTTATTGCATGCACAAGATTCTGTTGGAAGAAGGGCACAAACCTACCAGGAAACATCAGAGGAGGCTAAATCCAAATATGAAGGAAGTGGTGAAGAAGGAAGTGATAAAGTGGTTAGATATGGGATAATTTTCCCAATTTCTGACAGTAGCTGGGTTAGCCCAGTTCAGTGTGTACCTAAAAGGGGTGGCATGTCGGTGGTGAAGAATGGCAATAATGAACTTATCTCAACAAGAACCATCACAAGCTAGAGGATTTGCATGGACTATAAGAAGTTGAATCTAGCCACCCGTAAAGACCACTTCCCACTTCTCTTCATTGATTAGATGCTTGATAGGTTGGCAGGGAGGTTACACTTTTGCTTCTTATATGGGTACTCAAGGTACAAACAGATCTCCACTGCCCCTGAGGATAGAGAAAAGACCTCCTTCACATGCCCTTATAGCATTTATGCATTCAGGAGGATGCCATTTGGCCTATGCAATGCACCTGCCACACTCCAAAGGTGCATGATGGCCATATTCACTGACATGGTAGAAAATATAATGGAGGTGTTCATGGATGACTTCTCAGTAGTGGTGAATTAATTTGAGGAGTGCCTAGTAAATCTGACGCCTGTGATAAAATGGTGCATCGAAGCCAACTTAGTTCTAAATTGGGAAAAGTGCCATTTCATGGTATAAGAAGGAATAGTCTTGGAGAACCAGGTGTCAAGTAAAGGAATAGACGTTGATAGAGCAAAGGTCGATGTCATAGCAAAGCTGCCTCCACCAACTTCAGTCAAAGCCATAATAAGCTTTCTTAGACATGACGGTTTCTACCGGAGGTTCATTAAGGACTTCGCCAAAATCTCCAACCCCCCTGTAAGTTATTAGAGAAAGATCGCCCTTTTGTATTTTCTGATGATTGCAGGGTAGCTTTTGAGGAGTTGAAGAAAAGGCCGGTCACAACACCAATTATTTTTGCCCCCAACTATGAGCAACCATTTGAGCTAATGTGTGATGCTAGTGACTACATGGTGGGGGCAGTGCTAGGCCAGTGGAAGGACAAATTGATACACCCTATCTACTATGCTAGTAGAACGTTGAGCGGAGCCCAGTTAAATTACACAGTGACGGAGAAGGAGATGTTTGTGGTAGTAATTGCTTTTGACAAGTTCTGGTCTTATCTAATAGGATCAAAGGTAATTGTATACACTGACCATACAACTATTAGATATCTAATAGAAAAGAAGGACTCTAAGCCATGCCTGATTCGTTGGGTGATGCTACTACAAGATTTCGATCTTGAAATTTGTGACCGCAAGTGCACTAAAAATCAAGTCGCTGATCACTTATCACGACTTAAAGGAGCTGAAAATGTTGTAGAAGTTGAAGAAATTCTGGAAGACGAGCAACTGCTCAATACCACTCATCTCTAAGGGTCATGGTATGCAGACTATGCTAATTACCTGGCCAGTGGTATTGTTCCTCACGACCTGTCATCGTTCTAGAGGAGAAGATTCTTTCGTGAAAGCCAACTGTATTATTGGGATGAGCCCTACTTGTTTAGGATTTTTCTTGATAACATGATCTAGAGATGCATCCCCGAGATCGAGCAATCTTCTGTCTTGCAGGCTTGTCACGCTTCGGCATATGTCGGGCACTTTGGAGGATTAGGACAACAACTAAGGTGCTAGAGGCCGGATTGTTTTAGCCAACGGTTTTTAAAGATTCTCACTTGTGGTTCAAGGGTTGTAATGAATGTCAATGCACCGGGAACATCTCTCAGCATCATGAGATGCCCATGAACCCAATATAGGAGGTGGATGTATTTGATGTCTGGGGGATAGATTTCTTGGGTCCCTTCGTCAACTCCTACGGTAATAAGTACATTCTTGTTGTTGTAGACTATATGTCCAAATGGGTGGAAGCTGCAACATTACCCATAAATGATGCTAAGGTGGTGGTTGGGTTTCTCAAGAAGAACATATTCATCTGCTTTGGGACACCGCGTGCAATTATAAGCGACGGGGGCACTCATTTTTGTAACAGGGCCTTTGAGAAGTTATTGGTGAAATGTAGCTACTCCATATCACCCACAGGCTAGTGGACAGGTTGAGGTGTCCAATAGAGAAATTAAGAGCGTATTAACAAAAACAGTGAACGTTACGAGGACTAACTGGTCAAGGAAGCTCGATGATGCACGATGGGCTTAGAAGATAGCTTATAAGACAGAAATTGGCATGTCACCATATAAGTTAGAGTTTGGGAATGCCTGTCACTTACCAGTTGAACTTGAACATAAAGTGTGGTGGGCACTGAAACAACTGAATCTAAACTTGGAAGTTGCGGGCACGACAAGGGTCAATGAATTACATGAATTAGAGGAGTTTCAGTATTTGGTATTTGAAAGCACAAGGCTATATAAGGAGAGAATAAAGCGGTTGCACGACCAAAAGATCCTTGAGCGAATTTTCAAGTCGGGGACAAGGTATTGCTTTATAACTCAATATTACGATTGTTCGAAGGTAAGATAAAGTTAAGGTGGTCTAGACAATTTGGCGTGGTTGAAGTATTTCTATCTGGAGCTATGGAAGTTTCTACTGAAGATGACTCTTACACATGTAGAGTCAATGGTCAGCGGTTGAAATTGTACATGGGTATGGACGAGCCCAAGGAGAAGTCTGGGCTACATTTGAATGATCCACATAGGTCGAGCGAACCTTAAATATGCTCAGACGAGTCATGCCGCGATGGTAAATCAGGCGCTACGTGGGAGGCAACCCATGAAATTGATGTACTTGTAACATTTATAGTTAGTTTACTCTTAAAAAATAAGAAGCAGCTAGGCGTTAGAATCAGAGAGGGTCGCCTACCGCAGTTCCAGCGCGATCGCGGTGAAACCACGGTCAAAAGCCCTCTCTGAAGTTTATCCACCACGGTTGCACCGCGACCGTGGTCAAACCGCGGTGGATTCAAGTCTCTGAACCTGGTTGCTCGCGATCCTACCGTGACCGCGGTAGAACCGCAGCAACCCAATACGCGACCCGGAAAGTTTTTAATTTTTATTTTGTTTTTAATTTGTCCCCCTATTATTCATACCCTAAATAACGCCCCTCCCCTTAATTTCCCCACTAGCCACCCCTCAACTCTTTTCCTCTCCCTTATCTCTAAAACCCTCCCCCAATCTCTCTCTTCTCCTCTTCTTCTTCCTCTTTCACTTCCTTCTCCATCTCCCTCCATTAAAGCACCTTGGATTTTTCATCTTCTTCATATGAAGTAAGTTTTCTCCCTTTTCTCTTTATTTCTTTCTCTTATAAGTAGTGTATTTTAGTTAATGTGTAGTTTACTTAAACCCTAGTTAGGCTTAGTGTAAAACTTGAATTTTTGCTTTATTTTAAAGTTGCCATTATTGTAGATTATGTTCTTGGAGTTGTTTGATGCTAAAATTGTGTGGTCTCCATGATTATTTAATTGTAAAGTTGTTTTGGTGGCTTGGAGGTCTAGGAATATGTTTTTGCGGTGTAATATGGTGATTGGGCCAAGTGTTGGCATTGTGTTGTATATTTGTGGGGTATTTTATGCCCAATTTAGGTGTGGGGTGTTGTATTTGTTGGAGTATGTGTGAAATTGATTGGTGGTGTTGTTGTAATGGATGGATGATGTTGTTGTAATAATATATGGTGGCTATATAATCTATGTTTAACATTGAAAAGTGTAAGTGTGGGTGTACTATGCCGGAAGCGGTAGAAAAGTAGAAAAAATGTGGGACTATAGTGGACATGGTATGAATGAATTGAGGGAGTGTATTCGTTGTCATCTGGTGGTGAAGTCTGAGTAACCATCTGACCGGCTGTTGTTAAGGGCATATTTTGATATAGGTTTCTTGATTCTTTGCAGGACTTATGGCTCCCAAAAGGTCAAGACAAGCAACATGGCCCTCTAGGCAACCTGCTTATAATGAATCACGGTTTGAATCAGAAGTGGCTGAGGATTATTTCCATGCCAAAGCCACAAAGAGTTTTCTGCACGAGATTCCGATTGACCAGGTTGCTCTCCGTGTTGAGAAAGCGGACATGTATGAGTAGATTAGGAGACAGGAGATGGAATTCTTGTTCGAGGACCCAGCTCATGTCAACAAAATGTTAGTACATTTAATTTTATGGCAACTGCACATTCCACATGTGCAGGGAGGTGTTTGTTCGTGGCAGAAGAGGCATTACCAAGGTTCCGACGATACGCTAGGTGTTGAGGTAGCCACCATTCACTAGTGACATGGACTATTATCACGATAGGACCAATTTCACGAGGGAGGTTATGATAGAGGCCCTATGCACAGCGGGGCGACCTATATGGAAAAGAGACCAAATCACCCTCAACTCCACCTCCTTCACACACCTGGCCAAATGTTGGCTGACTGTAATTTGTAGCAGATTCCTCATATCCAGCAACACAATGGATGTAAACTTCAACAGGGCAATCTTGACTTGATTTTTTGTCACTCAGAAGGAGTTTGACGCAGCCCAGATAATTAAAGACGAGATGATACTCCAGGGTCCACTGAAGACAAAGGGATTCTATTTCACTTTATTAGTCACCACACTGTTTTGATGCGCAATACTCCCACCTACCCAACCGATGGAGAGTTGCCACCAAAAGCTCCATTCAAAGCCTATAGAATTAGGGTGGGATGAGGTGTCAGCACAACAATTGACATTGATGATGAGGATGATGAACCTGTCCCTTTTGCCCCATCTAGGAGGTTCACAAACAATGTTGGTTCTTCTAGGCGTACACACTCTGGGGCAGGACTTTCCAGATTGCAGTCCACCAGACCTATGCTACGATCTTTGGAGGAAGAGGTAGTGGATCTCTGCTCCTTGGTGGATGGCTTGCACACAAGAATGGATGCAATGTCCCAGAGACAGTCCAGGACTAAGAGTCAATTCATGGATTGGTTTCGAGCATTGGGGAGAGCATGCCATGTCGACCCCAGCACTGTCTCTGACTCTGATTGAGTCTCAGGGAAGTCTTCTAACCCCTCTATTCCTTATTATGTTTATATGACATGGGGACATGCCATAATTTTAAGTGTGGGGTGGGAGACATACTTTGTTTGTATGTTGTATCATGTATAAGTGTAATGTAGTGTAACTTAGGATTGTATATATTGGAGGTAGTGTATTACCTCCCCTTTGGTTTTTCTTTTGACCACGGTACTTTTCCAAGGGTTTTTATTGAACTGGGTTAGGTAGATTTTCTTTTTCTAGTTTTTAGGATTAGATGGGTGAAGGTCAGTATGTAACCCCAAATGGCACACTTGAAAATAACTAAAAAGAACTTGAGAGTGTAATGTCTAAGCTTGGTTGTAAACTCATAATACATGCCTTAATTTTGCACAATTTTTCTTGATTGAACACTCATATGATTATGTTGATGAACTAATTCAAAATGAGTTACATGCTAAGTGTGTGTGAGTTTTTACTTGCATTATGTGCTTGCATAAGATACCTAAAACTTGCCCTGCGTGTTTGCAAAGCGAAATAGAAGTCGTTTAGTTTTAGAGATGATAGAGGCATTTCTTTGTGCAACCCTATAAAACTGTGAATCCACCCGTACATAATACTATAGTTAACCCTTTTGAGCCTTGAGAATGTTCTTTGATAACCCTATAATGATCTAAATAGTTGTGTTGAATAAGCTAAATGTTTGAACCCTTACCTCCTAGAAGCACTTGTATTATTAAAGAAGATGAAAAAGTTAAAGTGTGGGGTAGTAGGGAGTTAGTGAAAAGGTGAATCAAGAATGAATGGTTGATTGGTGAACTGGCATTGTACAGTAAATGTTATAAAATAAAAAAGAGAAAAGAAAAGAAGCCAGCTGCACCTAAAGAAAAGTGGGGGTCACAAGTGAATAAAAATGTGGAATAAAGGCTAGGTTGAGCATAAAGGTGAGATAAAAAGGAAGTGTGTATTAAAAGTACTTAGGGAGGTTAGCCACTATATCGAAATGAATCCTATACGTATCTTAGCCTACATTTCAACCTTTAAAGACATGTTGATCTTTGAGTGAATGGCTCGATTATTATAGTATTACACTAGGGACAAGCTTATGGTGTGTCAGTGTGACATGTGAATGCTCTTTGCTGAGAGTGAGTGAATTCTTTCTATATATGGTTCCTTGTTGCTAAATTATATGTGTGTGGAACTTCTCTCAGATTTTGTATTGTCAGGGCATGTGACTCATGAAGAAAAAGTGAGTTTTCACTCTTGTTAGAATAAGTAGAGTAAGCAATAGTGTATCTTGGCATGAGAGTCTGCAGTTGAGTAGGATTGTTGCACTGCTTAGGTTAATTATTTATAATAGCGGGAATGACATATTTTGGGGCAATACATTGAAAAGTCATGCCTAGAAGTGTGAGTAAATTTGCTCGAGGACGAGCAAAGGTTTAAGTGTGGGGTGTTGATAATATGTGAATTTGACTATAATCACGCCTTAAATAATCACCTTCTTATGTTGTATTTATGATATATATGATGACAAAACGATCTTATTAGTGTTCTTCATGATTTGTAGGTAATAAATGGTTAAGGAATGCTAAGAGGCAATTTTGGAGTCAAAATTAGAAAAAAGAGGCCAAATATGCAAATTCCCATTGAAGTCGTGTCCATGCAGCCCTTAGGATTCAGAGACACTGTTTGACCGCGGTTCTACCGCAACCGCGGCAAAACCGTGGTGCAAGGATGCTACAGAATGTCAGAGAATTAGAGAGGGTGTTTAGCTGCGGTTCTATCGTGACCGCGTCAGAACCACAGCAGAAGGCGGAAACTAGAGGGACCAAAGTGTAAAAACGGGATTTTTAGACCTAAAACCCTATATAAAACATTAAGGTTTGCCTAAAGGAGGCATGTATTGATTTTAAGAGTACTTTTGCAAGGAAACCTATTGTGAGATATTTCTCCATACATCTTTCTTCTTTTCTTTTGAAGTTTTATGATGAATTCTATTCTAGTTTTTGTTTCCATAGTTATGAGTAGCTAAATTCTTATCTAAGGTTTTGATGGAACCTATTGGGTGATAAACTTCTGATTTGTATTTGTTGTAGTCAATTGACAAGATCCTCAATTAGTTGTGCATATTTAGTGTGCATAACTTGGAAAAGGGTGCATATTTAGGTTATTGTTGAACAACACCACTCCTAGATTATTAGAGGAATCTATAATTATGGGTTTAAAGGCGGGATTAGGGATAACGAAGCCTTGGGTATAATCTAAATTAAACTGTGTTAATTAAAGTAAGCTAGTGTAACTCGAGGGAGTGCAATAGTAAATTACTGTGATTACTCGGGAGAGATTTACGGTAAGATTAGAGTTTATGTAGATATTGGTAAATTTGTATAAGCATAAACAGAAGGGATTCCATCAATAGGGGAGATCATTACCTTAGTTCTTTCTCATTATTGTTTACAACATACTTAGTTTATTTTATAGTTATTTAGTTCTTTGCAAAAGTAGTTATTACAGAAGACTCAACGGAGATTTGAATATTTGGGAAGCTGATTCTGAAGAGTTAGTAGGTTTGAAGATAGTAGTTGATAGGTTAACTCTCTGAGGATTCTACCCCGAGCATAATACTTGGGTTATATTTGTTGCGACCGCAATGTCCTTTTCATAAGGCACAGTTGGGCGTGATCAATGGTCGTGGTACGGGTCAGGACTTCGTAGGACATGGCCACAAGATATGTTAGAACGTCGAATGACATGATAGGACAAGGGCATGGCACGGGTCAAGATGTGTCAGGACATGACCATGGCATGTGTTTGGATGTGTTAGGATGTAGCAGGACGTGGCCAAAAGATGTGTCAAGATATCGCAGGACATAGCAGGATGCGGTCATGTCACGGGTGTAGACATATCAATACATGGCCATGGCACGTTTCAGGACGTTGCAGGAAATGCCAGGGCGTAGCCATGGCACGGTTCAGGACGTGTCAGGACATTACAAGACGTGGCCACTAGACGTGTCAGGATGTCGCAAGACATGGCAGGACGTGGGTGTGGCACGCGTCAGGACGTGTCAGGACATGGCCATGGCACGTTTTAGGACGTGTCAAGACGTTGCAGGATATGGCAGGGTATGGCCATAGCACGTGTCAGGACGTCGCAGAACATGGTCATGGCACATTTAGGGACGTGTCAGGATATCGTAGGATATGGCAGGGCATGGCCATGGCACAGGTCAGGATATTACAGGACGTGGCCACACGATGTGTCAGGACGTCACGCGACATGGTAGGACAAGAGCATGGCACGGGTCGGGATGTGTCAGGACATGGCGATGGCATATGCCAGGACATGTCAGGATGTCGCAGGACATGACAGGGCATGGCCATGGCACAGGTCAGGACGTGTCAGAAAGTCGCAGGACATGGCTACAGGACGTGTCAGGACGTCATAGGACATGGCAGGGCGTGGGTATGGCACGGGTCATGATGTGTCAAGACATAGCCACGGTACGGGTCAGGAATGTCAAGAAGTCATAGGACGTTGCAGGACGGGGCCACAAGACGTGTCCGGACATCACAGGATGTGGGCATATCCCAGGTGTGGACGTTTCAGGACATCGCCATTGCACGTTTCAGGACATGTCAGGACGTCATAGAACATGCCAGGGCATGGCCATGGCACAGGTCAGGACGTGTCAGGATATTGCAGGAAGTGGCCACAGAATGTGTCAGGACATCGCATGACATATCAGGATGTGGGCATGGCATGGGTCAAGACGTGTTAGGACATGTCCATGGCACATTTCAGGATGTGGCAGGACGCCGTAGGACATGGCAGGGAGCGACCATGACATGGGTTAGGACGTGTCAGGACATTGCAGGACATGGCCACAGGACATTTAGGACATGACAGGACGTTGGCAAGTCACGGGTCAAGACGTGTCAGGACATAGCCATGGCACGTTTCAGGATGTGTCAGGATGTCGCAAGACATGACAGGGCATGAACCTGGCACGAGTCAGGATGTTGTAGGACGTGGCCACGGGATGTGTCAGGATGTCGCAAGACATGGCAAGATAAGGGCATGGCACGGGTCAGCACGTGCAGGACATGGCCATGGCATGTGTCAGGACGTGTCAAGACGTCGCAGGGCATGGTAGGGCGTGTCCATGTCATGGGTCATGACGTGACAGGACATTGTAGGACATGGCCACGATATATCTCAGGACGTCACAGGACATGGCAGAACGTGGGAATAGCACGGTCAGGGCGTGTCAGGACATGGCCATGGCACGTTTTAGGACTTGTCAGGACATGGCAGGGCATGTCCATAGCACGGGTCAGGATGTTTTAGGACATTGTAGGATGTGGCTATAGGAAGTGTCAGGACGTCACAGGATATAGAAGGATGTGGTCATGGCACGGGACAGGATGTGTTAGGACATGCCCATGGCATGGTTCAGGATGTGTTAGGACGTTGCAAGACGTGGCCACTAGACTTTTCAGGAC
Organism: Nicotiana noctiflora; assembly: GCA_032618575.1. Classification (NCBI taxonomy): domain Eukaryota; kingdom Viridiplantae; phylum Streptophyta; class Magnoliopsida; order Solanales; family Solanaceae; genus Nicotiana; species Nicotiana noctiflora. The sequence goes on from JASVEL010000243.1 coordinate 337,386, forward strand.
ATGGTAGGACGTGGGCATGGCACGGATCAGGGCGTGTTAGCAATTGGCCATGGCACGTGTCAGGATGTCACAGGACATGGTAGGGCATAGCCATGGCACGGGTCAGGATGTCATAGGACGTGGCTACACGATGTGTTAGGACATGGCAGGACGTGGGCATGGCACGTTTCAGGATGTGTCAGGACGTTGCAGGACATGGCAGGGTGTGGACATGGCACGAGTCAGGACATGTCAAGATGTGGACACAGGACATGTCAGGACATGTGATCACGCCCAACTATGCCTTATAAAAAGGAAAATGCGGTCGCTGCAAATATAATCCAATTTACAAGTCCGGTGTTGAATCTCACAGAGAACTAAGGTTTAGCTACAACCATTTACTATCACCAAGAAGACAAGCTTGAACAATTCCTAACTTATAGATATTAAGATTCTTATGTTTAACTAATTAACTAACAAATTAAAATATTAAATTAACAACGAAATATACTAAGGGTTAGAAACCAGATTAAAGAGGTATAGAGTTATGATTTCCCCAATTGTCGGAATCCTTCCCGCTATGTCTTCTATAATTTCGCCTAAGTATTCTCTACCAATCATGAGCACTCTTATTACCGTAAATCTCTCCCGATTAAATACGAAAATTTACTAGATACACTCTATCGACCTACGCTAGCACGCTTTTAATATAGCTCACTTCATATCGCACCCAAGACTTCGTTATCCCTAATCCCGCCTTTAAACCCTCGGTTATTGATCCCTCATATACTTTGGGAGTGGTGTTGTTTAACAATTACCTAAATATGCACTCTCTTTGAGTTATGCATACTAAATAGGCACAACTAATTGAGAGCTCTTCAACCAACCACAATATAAACGTAGTTGAAAAAATAGAGAAAAGCTATGGCTCAATTATATAAAAATATAAAAAGAATTTATCCTACAAAAGGTTCTATCAAAACTCTAGATAACAAATTAGCTATTCATAATAGTTTGTAAAACTAAAATACTAAAAGTCATAACGAACAATGAAAAATAGGAAGAGGAAGGAAACACTTGTAGACGAATTCTCCGCCTTGCTCCCAATGTGTTCTTGCCTCCTTAGGTTGAATTTGTGTCCAAGATATGTCCTTCCACTCCCTAATAGGTTTAGGATGCCTTTTATACAAGTTGGAATAGTGTAGGGCCGAAATAAACTTGTCCCGGACGAAATGGCACTCCTTTTGACACCTGGAGAGGCGCAACCGCGGTCAAAGTGCGGTAGAACCGCGGCCAAACATGGTCTCTGATTTTTTACTGCGGATATACCGCAGTATTTCATCCTGTTCCATTTAGAATTTGGAAAAACTAAAAATATTAAAGTTTTAGCCCATGAGTTAGCTTTCCAACCATATATTATGGAGCCAAAATGGATATCTGAGCAAAAGGTTATGTCCAAATTACTAGACAGTGCGTAAAATGCCTCATCGAGTCTTCATTTGTTCTCAACTATCAAATTTGACCCCCGAACACGATCCCAGCTTAATTGCTTGAGCTTTTACTCAGACTTCAAAGCTTCAAATCACTTATATTTATTCCATAACATCTATATAACTCAGAATCACACCTACAAGGCATAAAATACATAATTAGTGCAAAACACTAGTTAAAACTCAAACTCAATTAAAGTGTAGTAAACTCGAGTGTAATAAGCGACTAAAATACGTAATGATAGCCTATCATCAACATGGCAAGATGTGGGATGGTGATAATAGATGCATTTTACTATATTTATACCCTAAATAATCACACTTTAATGTTGTTTTGATAATAAATATGAGGACAAAATGCTCTTATCAGTGTTTTCGTGTGTTATAGGTACACAATAGTTGAGGAAGGCTAAAAGTGCAATTTTGGAGTCAAAAGAAGGTGAAAAAGGCCATTTGTGCAAAAATCAAGAAAATACGCTAGAACAGCCCTGAAGAGTCCGAGGCACTGTAGAACAAGCCTACAGAAGTTTGAGAGGTTCAAAATGTGGTGCTGGCCGCGATTCCACCACGACCGTGGAAACGTCAGGGGCCAAAGTGTAAAAATGGGAATTTTAATACCTAAACCCAATATATATCATTAGGATTCGCCCAAAGGAGGCGAGTTTTGTATTATTGACTACTTTTGCAAGGTAACTAGTGTGAGAGAATTCTCTTAACATCTTTCTTTCTTTTATTTTGAATTCTTGATTATGAAACCAATTCTATGTTTTGCTTTCATAGTCATGAGTAGCCAATTTCTTATCTAAGGTTTTGATGGAACCTATTGGTTGATGAACTTCTGGCTTATGTGAATACAAATTGTTAGTTAAATTTCTATTTGTTCAACTTCGTTCTTATTGTAGTTAATTGATAGGATCCTTAATTAGCTGTGCCTATTTAGTGTGCGTAACTTGGAAAAGAGTGCATATTTAGATTATTGTTGAACAACACTATACCTAGATTATTAGAGGAATCTATAATTGCGGGTTTAAAGGCGGGATTAGGAATAACGAAACCTTGGGTGCAATCTAAAGTGAACTGTGATAATTAAAGCAAGCTAGGGTAGCTCGGAAGAGTGCAATAGTAAATTATTGTAATTGCTCGGGAGAGAATTACAGAGTAGAATTAGGGTTCATGATTGATAGAGAGGTATTGACAATTTGTATGAGCATAAACAGAAGGGATTCCATCAATAGGGGAAATCATCACCTTAGTCATTCTCATTATTATTTACAACACATTCAGTTATTACTTCAGTTAATTAGTTCTTTTCAAAAGTAGTTAGTAGAAACCACACAAAGAGATATTTGAATATTTGGGAAGCTGATTCGGAAGTTTTGTTGGGTTTTGAAGATTATAGTCGGTAGGTTAACTTTCTGAGGATTCGACCCCATGTGTAATACTTTGGTATATTTGCTACGATTGCATTGTCCTTTTTAGAAGGCATAGTTGGGCGAGATTGAATTTTGGCGTCGTTGCCGGGGAGTTAACGGAATTATCAATTTTCATTAGCAGAACTGCAAGATTCTTGTGTAGTCAGATTTCTCTCTACATACTTTAGATTGAAAATTTTGACGATTGTTGAATTGGTTGCCCATGTGCATGCCTAGAAAATTTGCAAGGACTGGAGAACTACTTTAAGGACTCTCAAACCCAGAGAAAACATTCCGAGCACTAAACATGGCAAACAAACAACTTCAACAATCTCAGCAAACATTGAAACTAGACATTGACATGGGAGACGTACATGATCTAAATCAGCAAACTGGGTTGAATGTACAGGAAGAGGCGCAGGAGGCGCCTGAGGGTGCACTGTTTGACTAGGCACAACCAACTGCTGATAACTTGGAAACTGCTATTATTGATCCAGCCATTCAAGCTGAATCATTCCAGATCACTAACAATATGCTACACTTGTTGCAAAACAAGGGATTATTTTCTAGGACTCAGGTTGAAGATCCACAGCAGCATCTGAAGAATTTCCTCCCTATATGCAAGACGTAGAGACAACCCAATGTGACACCGGAAGCAATCGGGCTATTGTTGTTTCCATTCTCAGTTACAGGAGCTGTACAGGTATGGCTCAACTCACTTCCCATCACCTCTATAGCAACATGGGATAAGTTAGTCAAACAATTCCACAATGAGTTCCATCCACCTATCAAAATAGCTCAACAAATTGATGAGGTTGTAAGCTTCAAGCAAAAACTGATGGAGACATTGCATGAGACTTGGGGTAGATTTAAGAGTATGCTAGTCATGTGTCCTCACCATGGGTTTCCAGAACAGATGTTGGGTCAAAGGTTTTACATGGGGCTCTGGGATAGCATGAAGAATATAGTAGATGCCTCACCAGGTGGGGCTTTTCTGAGCAAGATCTGGAGAGAAGGCCAGAATTTACTAGACAAGATAGCTCAGAACTCAGGGTGGACAACCAGGAATCCTCCGATCACTCTAGTGGTACACTCTATACCTCTGGACCCTTCCAACACTATGGCAGAAAACATGGCTACTCTTTTGACACAGATGAGCATCCTGACAAAAATGGTGGAAGAATCTGGGGTTAAGCAGCAGGTACATATCGTAGATACCACCAATGGGGGTTTATGCACATCTTGTATTAGCCAACCCATAGATAATCCATGGGTTGTAGACCAGGAACATCATCATCAGCATGAAGGCATGAATTATGTGGCAAATTATGGAGGATAGCGACAGGGAAACCAAAATTGGGGTCAGCAGGCTCCACAGCAGTACAGGCCCCCTCAGCTACAATAAAATGCAAGAGGTATGAGGCCACCCAACAATATGGCTCCATATCCTAGACCTCAGGCTTTCAACAATTATCAATAGGGGTATCATCCACCTCCACCATAACATGGGGGTAGACATGAAGACGGGTTCGCAAGGTTAGAAGCTATGATGCAGCAGGTTATTGGGTCCAATGCCAAAATCAATGAAAGAGTAGATGCACATGATGCAGCTATTAAGAATATCGAGGTGCAAGTGGGCTAGATTGCTATGACACTGAACAATCGTCCTCAAGGGACATACCTGCCGACACTCAAACCAACCCAAAAGATCAAGTCCCAAAGCGGCTGATGGTAGTAAGTCTGAGAAATGGTAGAGATCTTGATGTTGAGTAGGAGAGAAACAGAAGCAACTTGCAGGCTGAGACACTCATTCCAGTACCCATTGAACTGGATGAGTCCATAGGGTTGACAGAAGTTACAGTCCAACCAGCAACTGAAAATATTGATGTGTAGCAGGAAACTGAGAAAGCAGCTAAACCGGTAGAACAGCAGAATGTGGAAGAGGTGGTAGAGAAGGAAAAATACCAAGTGATTGGGAAGAAGAGGACTCCAGCCCCATTCCTTCAAAGGTTGGCCAAGCACCAAAAGGAGGAGCAATACAAGAAGTACTTTGAAATGCTCAAGAAAATCCATGTAAACATCCCCTTAATTGAAGCTTTGAAAGAGATGCATGGGTATGCTAAAATGACGAAAGACTTGATGTTGCGAAATTTTGATTTTCAAGACTTGGCCACAGTTACTCTCACTCAGACATGTAGTGCAGTGGTATCCAGACCCATAGCTGAGAAGTTATCTGACCCAGGTAGCTTCACTATTCTGTGCATTTTAGGAAACTTTGCCTTTACTAAGGCATTGTGTGATTTGGGGGCTTGTATAAATCTTATGACCTTGTTGATCTATAAGAGGTTGGGCATCAGGGGAGCCAGGCCTACTTCAATGTTACTACAGCTTGCTGACAGGATGGTAAAACGTCCATTCGGGATATTAGATGATGTGCTTATTTAGGTGAGGAAGTTTGTGTTTCCCGCCGACTTTGTGATTCTAGACTGCAAGGTCGATGAGGAGATTCCTATAATCTTAGGAAGACCATTCTTAGCCATGGGGAGAACCTTGATCGATTGTGAGACAGGGGAGCTCAAGATGAGACTAAATGATGAAGAGATTATATTCAATGTACAAAAATCTATAAGGCGCCCTAGTGAGTTCGCAAATTGCTCTCTTATCGATGAAGTAGATGTGATAGTTGAGACAGATGATGTAGCTTTGACAGCTAAAGATCTACTACATGCATGCCTAATGAACTTAGAGGAGGAAAATGGTAAAAGTCTGGCATAGTGGGTGTTAGCACTGGAAGGTAAGGGGTTTTGGGATAGAAATTTGGAGTTTGAACCTCAACACTTAGAAAATAGAGAGACCCCTCCAGCAAAACCATCCATTGAAGAACCACCCAAGATGGAACTCAAGCCATTACCAGCTCATCTCAGGTATGAATTTCTGGGCCGTAACTCCACTTTACCTGTTATTATCTCATCTGGATTGCTAGATGTGCAGGCTCAATAGCTTATACAGGTACTCAAGGAATGCAAAATTGCCATTAGTTGGACCGTGGCAAACATAAAGGGGATCAGCCCCGCTTACTACATGCATAAGATTATCCTGGAAGAGGGACACAAACCTGGGATCAGCCTCGCTTACTACATGCATAAGATTATCCTGGAAGAGGGACACAAACCTTCCAGGGAACACCAGAGAAGGCTGAACCCGAATATGAAGGAAGTGGTGAAGAAGGAAGTGATAAAGTGGCTAGACCCGAGAATTATTTTCCCAATCTCTGATAGTAGCTGGGTTAGCCTAGTTCAATGTGTACCAAAAAAGGGTGGCACGATGGTTGTGCAAAATGAAAATAATGAATTAATCTCAACAAGAACCGTCACCGGCTGGAGGATCTGCATGGACTACCGGAAACGGAATCTAGCCGCCCGTAAGGACCACTTCCCACTTCCCTTCATTGACCAGATGCTCGACAGGTTGACAGGGAGGTCATATTTTTGCTTCTTGGATGGTACTCAGGGTACAATCAGATCTCCATTGCCCCTGAGGACAGAGAAAAGACCTCCTTCACATGCCCATACGACATTTTTTCTTTCAGGGGGATGTCGTTCGGCCTATGCAATGCACCTGCCACATTCCAAAGGTGCATGATGGACATATTTACTGGCATGGTGGAAGTTATTATGGAGGTGTTCATGGATGATTTCTCAGTAGTGGGGAATTCATTCGATGAATGCCATGTCAATCTGACACGGGTGCTGAAATGGTGCATTGAGACTAACTTGGTGCTAAATTGGGAAAAGTATCATTTCATGGTACAAGAAGGAATAGTCTCGGGGCACCGGGCTTCTAGTAATGGAATTGAGGTGGATCGAGCCAAAGTTGACGTCATTGCAAAGCTGCCTCCACCAACGTTTGTCAAAGCCATTAGAAGCTTTCTTGGACATGCCGGTTTTTACCGGAGGTTCATTAAAGACTTCTCCAAAATTGCCAATCCCCTCTGTAAGTTACTAGAAAAAGATCACCCTTTTGTACTTTCTGATGATTGCAAGACTGTATTTGAGGAGCTGAAAAAGAGGCTGGTCGCAGCACCAATCATTATTGCCCCCAACTAGGAGCAACCATTTGAGCTCATGTGCAATGCAAGTGACTAGGCAGTTGGGGCAGTGTTGGGCCAGCGGAAAGACAAGCTGATGCATCCAATCTACTATGCTAGTAGAACACTGAGTGGAGCCCAACTAAATTACACTATGATGGAAAAGGAGATGCTGGCGATAGTATTTGCGTTTGACAAGTTCATGTCATATCTCATAGGATCCAAGGTAATTGTATACACTGACCATGCAGCATTGAGATATTTAATTGAAAAGAAGGACTCTAAGTCATGCCTAATTCATTGGGTGCTACTTCTGCAAGAGTTCGATCTTGAAATTCGTGACTGCAAGGGCACTGAAAATCAAGTCGTTGACCACTTATCACGACTAGAAAGAGCTGAAACTGTTAAAGAAAGTGAAGAAATTTTGGAAACCTTTCTATACAAGCAGCTACTCGCTAGGACTCTTCTTAAAGCACCATGGTATGCAAACTATACAAACTACCTGGCCAGTGGTATTGTTCCTCACGACCTATCATCGGTCCAGAGGAAAATATTCTTTAGTGAAAGCCCATTTTACTATTTGGATGAGTCCTAATTGTTTAGAATTTGCCTTGATAACATGATCCGGATATGCGTCCCCGAGATCGAACAATCTTCTATCTTGCAGGCTTGTCATGCTTCGGCATATGGTGGCCATTTCGGAGGAGTTCAAACAGCAGCTAAGGTACTTGAGGCCGGATTCTTCTGGCCAACGGTATTTAAAGATACACACTTGTGGGTGAAAGGGTGTAATGAATGTCAACGCACCGAGAATATCTCCCGGCGTCACGAGATGCCCGTGAACCCATTCCAAGAGGTGGAAGCATTTGATGTCTGGGGGATAGATTTCATGGGTCCCTTCGTCAGCTCATATGGAAATAAGTATATTCTTGTTGATATAGACTATGTGTCCAAATGGGTGGATGTTGTAGCATTACCCACTAATGATGCTAATGAGGTAGTGGGATTTCTCAAGAAAAATATTTTCACTCGCTTTGGGAGACCAAGGGCAATTATAAGCGACGGGGGCACTCACTTCTATAATCGGGCATTTGAAAAATTGTTGGCAAAATACAATGTGAGGCACAACGTGGCTACTCCATATCACCCGCAGACCAGTGGGCAAGTTGAGGTATCCAACAGGGAAATAAAGAGTGTACTAACAAAAAGAGTGAATGACACAAGGACCGACTAGTCAAGAAAGCTCGATGAAGCACTATGGCCGTATAGGACAGCTTTTAAGACAACGATCGGCATGTCAACATACAAATTAGTGTTTGGGAAGGCTTGTCACCTACCGTTGAATTGGAGCATAAAGCATGGTGGACACTTAAACAACTAAATCTCAACTGGGAAGAAGCGGGCAAAACAAGAGTCACTGAATTACATGAGCTAGAAGAGTTCTGGTATCTGGATTTTAAGAGCACGAGGTTATATAAGGAGAGGATGAAGCGGCTGCATGACCAAAACATCATAGAGCGCAACTTTAAATTCGGGAACAAGGTATTACTCTATAACTCAAGATTACGATTGTTCCCTGGCAAATTGAAATCACGATGGTCTGGCCCATTCCGGGTGGTTGAAGTGTTACCTTTTGGAGCCATAGAAATAGGTACTAAAGATGGCTCTCGCACTTTCAAAGTCAATGGACAGCGGTTGAAATAGTACCTTGGCATGGATGAAGCCAAAGAGATGTCTAAGTTGCAATTGAATGAACCGCAAAGGTTGAGCGAGCCTTAAATTGTGCTAAGTTGAGTCGTGCCATGATGTTAAATCAGGTGCTACGTGGGAGGCAACCCACAAAATTGTTGTAACTGTATACATTATAAGTAGCTATACAAAAAAAAGTTTCCAGGCGAAAGAATCAGAGGCGGCCTTCTACCGCGGTTCATCCGCGATCACGGTGAAACCACGGTGAGATGGCCCCTCTGAACCTCACCCACCGCGGTTGGACCGCGATTGCGGTCAAACTGTGGTGGGAGACTATCTCTGATACTCGTTGCTCGCGGTTCCACCGCGACCGCGACGCGGCCCAAGTAAGTCAGCAGAAATTTTTTTTTTATTCCCCCTCCCCTTATTAATAACTCTAACCTAAAACCCTCTCCCTCACTTCCAACAAACCAGCCGCCCCCTTTCCCCTCTCTCTCTCTAAAATCAAATTCTCTCATCCTTCTCTCTAACCAAATCCCCCTCCAACTCTCTTCTTCTTCCTCCATTACCCCCCCCCCAACCTTCATTGTTACTATTCCTCTTCCTCCACTCTTCTTTTCAAGTAAGTTTTCTCTTTTCTCTTTATTCTTCTTCTAGTTTAATTAGTATAATATAGTTAATTTTTAGTTTTTTCTTAAACCCTACCTAGGCATGGTGCAAAATATGTAATTCTACCTTATTTGTGTATCACCAGTGTTGTATATTTGATATTTGTGATTGTTGGTACTTGACTTGGTTGGGTCTCCATTATTCTATAATTGTGCTTTGTTGTGATGGTTTGGAGACCTAAATTATTTTATTGTTGACTTGTATGATTTTGGGCCATGGTTTGGCCAATTATGTGGTATTGTATGGTGTTGAAAAAAATTTAGGGGATATTATGTCTAGGTTTGGTTGGGTTGTTGTTGTAAATTTAGAGAATGTGTAATTGTGTGTGGGGTGGTGTTGTCATGATAAACGAAGTAAGTGTGGGGTGTATTAGGCTAGAATTGGTGAAATTGTTGGAAGTAAATGGGCAAATTATGGGTCATGGTATGATAGCACTAAAGAAGTACGTTTGTAGTCAGCGGATGGTGAAGTCTGAGTAACCATTTGATGAACTAATGTAATGAAAATATTTTTAATGCTTCTTATGTGTAGGACTATGGCACCAAAGCGGTCAAGGCAAGGTGCGAGCTCATCTAGGCGTCCTACCTATGATGAGTCCTGCTTTGAGTTCGAAGAGGCGGAAAATGACTTTCAAGCCAAGGCCACCAAAGCTTGGCTGCAAGAAATTTCTATTGACAGGATGGCACTTCGGGTAGAGAAGCCAGACATGTATGAGGAGATACTGCGCAGGGAAATAGAATTCTTATTCCAGGAACCTGTTCTTGTCAACAAAATGCTTCTGAGGGAGTTCTTTGCCAATGCAACCAATAGCATGGCTAGGGAGGTCTTCGTGCGAGGTAAGCATGTTTATGCCAAGGTGACTAGTATTAGGCAAGCCTTGAGACTGCCTGCTTATTGCAGTGACGTGGATTATTACCACAATAGGCCTGGTGTCATTTGGGACATCATGATTGAGGCCTTATGCGTAGGTGGACGTCCTTTGTGGATTAAGAACCAAATCACTCTTAATTCCACCTCTTTCACGCATCTAGCCAAAAATTGGTTTACGGTGGTCTCTAACCGTTTCCTCCCCTCCAACAACACTACTGATGTGAACTTTAATAGGGCAGTGTTGAATTGGTGCTTTGTCACCCAGCGAGAGTTTGACGCTGCCCGACTGATTTGTGATGAAATGATGCTGAGGGGACCCCTTAAGTCCAAGGGATTTTTTATTTCCCTTCTTTGGTCACTACTCTTTGCCTCTCTTACCATACACTCGTATTACCTACTAATGGTGAGCTGCCACAAAAAGCTTCATTTAAAGCTTCAGGTATTCGGGTTGGTAGAGGCAACGACCCAATTGATATTGATGATGATGATGACCTAGTCCCGGTTTTCTAGTCTAGGAGGTCTACTGACTCTGCAGGTACATCTAGGAAAGCTCATTCTGGAGCTGGCCTATCCCATTCATAGTCCACCAGACCTATTCTTAGGTCTTTGGAGGAAGAAGTTGCGGATTTTTGCACTTCTATGGACGGCCTACACACTCGCATGGATACGATGTCACAGCGACAGTCTAGGTCTCAGAGCCGCTTCATGGCGTGGTTTAGAGCATTGGGTCGAGCATGCAACGTCGACCCCACCATAGTATCTGACTCAGATTGAGTCTCAGGGACGTCTTCTAACCCTTCTATGCTTTAATTTGATTTAGATGACATGAGGACATGCCATGATTTAAAATGTGGGGTGGGAGAAATACTCTATAGTGTATTGTATGTTATACATTGTAGACTTAGTTGTATAGTATATTAGCTGGCTTGACCCGATGATGGACACTTGTCGACGGGTTTCTTAAGGGTCAAAGTCGGAGAAAAAAAATTCAAAAAAAATAAATCCAAAAAAAATGAGTAGAGGACTCTTCCTGATGACGGACTACTTGGACATTACTCTTGAGTGAAGTAGTCCATGTAGAAATTTTTGTTTATTTCTTTTCTTTTTCTTAGGTATTGTATCACCTCCCCCTTGGTTTTTCTTTTGGCCACGGTTCTATTCCAAGGGTTTTTATTGAGCCGGTTTAGGTAGATTTTTCTTTTTTTAGGATTAATGGGTGAAGGTTAATATGTAACCCCAAGTATGCACACTAGCAAAACTAAAATGAACTTGAGAGTGTATTATCTAAGCTTGATTGTAGATTCTATGATATGCCTTAAATTACACAGTGTAGCTTGCTTGAACATTGGTATGACTTTGTAGATAAACCTGATTCAGAATGAGTTGCATGCTAAGTGTGTGTGTGATTTTTACCTGCATTATATGTTTATACATGATACCTAGAACTTGCCCTGTGTGTGTGCAAAGCGAAATAGAAGTTATTTAGTTATAAAGATGATAGAGGCATTTCTTTGTGCAACCCATAAACCAAAAAAAACTTTGAATTCACCTGTAAATAATATATTAGTTAACCCCTTTGAACCTTAAGCCTATTCTTTGATAACCCTATAATGTTCACAAAATATATGTCGTACAGTATTGTACCTTACCTCCTAGAAGCACTCGAATTGTAATGAACATGCAAAAGTAAAAGTGTGGGGTGAGGAAAAATCGAAAAAGGGAAATCAAGAATGAATGGTAGAATTGGTGAACTGGTAGTTGTACAGTAAATGCTTATGAAAAATAAAGATGTATATATATAAATAAGGAAGCAGTTGCACCAAAATAAAAGTGGGATTAAAAGTGAATAAAAGATGGAAGAATGGTTAGGGTGAGCATAATGAATAGCTTAAAGGGAAGTTTGTGTAAAAGAAGTGCTTAGGGAGGTTAGCCACTATAACCAAAAGTATCCTACCCGTCCCATAGCCTACATTACAACCCTTAAAGACCTCTTGATCGTTGACTAAATGGCTCGATTAGTGGTGTATTACACTAGGGGCAAGCTTATGGTGTGTTGGTGTACATATGAATGCTCTTTGCTGAGAGTGAGTGAAATTTTTCTATATATATAAGTTCCATGTTATAAATTGAATATGTGTGGGAAATTCTCTCAGTTTGTGTGTTGTGAGGGCATGTAACTCAGGAAGAAAAGGGTAAGTTTGCAAGTCTGTAATAGTAATTAAAGTAAGCAATGATGTGTTTGGCATTTGAGTTTACAGTTGAGTAAGGATTGTGCATTACTTAGGTTAATCATGAATGATAGCTTGTGTGGCATATTTTGGGGGAAACATTGATGATATAGGCCCGTGATTAAAGTTGCTCGTAGACGAATAAAGGTTTAAGTGTAGGGTGTTGATAAAAGGTGAATTTTACTACATTTATACCCTAAATAATCACACTTTAATGTTGTTTTGATAAAATATATGAGGACAAAATGCTCTTATCAGTGTTTTTCGTGTGTTATAGGTACACAACAGTTGAGGAAGGATAAAAGAGCAATTTTGGAGTCAAAAGAAGGTGAAAAAGGCCATTTGTGCAAAAATCAAGAAAATAAGCTGGAACAGCCCTAAAGAATCTGAGGCACTGTTTGACCTTAGTTCCACCGTGATCGCGGTAGAACCGCGGTAGAACAAGCCTGTAGAAGTTTGAGAGGTTCAGAAGGTGGTGCTGGCTGCGGTTCCACCGCGACCGCAGTGAAACCACGGCAGAACATGGAAAAGTCAGGGGCCAAAGTGTAAAAAACGGTAATTTTAATACCTAAACCATATATATATCATTAGGATTCGCCCAAAAGAGGCAACTTTTGTATTATTGACTACTTTTGCAAGGAAAAAACTGTGAGGGAATTCTCTTAACATCTCTCTTTCTTTTATTTTGAATTCTTGATTATGAAATCTATTCTATCTTTTGCTTTCATAGTCATGAGTAGCTAATTTCTTATCTAAGGTTGTGATGGAACATATTGGTTGATGAACTTCTAGCTTATGTGAATACAAATTGTTAGTTAAATTTCTATTTATTCAACTTCTTTCTTGTTGTAGTTAATTGATTGGATCCTCAATTAGTTGAGCCTATTTAGTGTGCATAACTTGGAAAAGAGTGCATATTTAGGTTATTGTTGAACAACACCATACCTAGATTATTAGAGGAATCTATAATTGCGGGTTTAAAGGTGGGATTAGGAATAACGAAACCTTGGGTGAAATCTAAATTGAACTGTGATAATTAAAGCAAGTTAGGGTAGCTTGGAAGAGTGCAATAGTAAATTATTATAATTTATTGGGAGAGAATTACGGTACAATTAGGGTTGATGATTAATAGAGAGGTATTGACAATTTGTATGAGCATAAACAGAAGGGATTCAATCAATAGGGGAAATCATCACCTTAGTCTTTCTCATTATTATTTAGAACATATTCAGTTATTACTTCAGTTAATTAGTTCTTTGAAAAAGTAGTTATTAGAAACCACTCAAAGAGATATTTGAATATTTGGGAAGCTGATTTGGAAGTTTTGTTGGATTTTGAAGATTGTAGTTTGTAGGTTAACTCTCTGAGGATTCGAACCCGTGTGTAATACTTGGGTATATTTACTGCAACCGCATTGTCCTTTCTAGAAGGCATAGTTGGGCGAGATCAGATGGCATGGGCAGGACATGGCCATGACACGTTTCAGGACGTGTCAGGATGTCACAAGACATGGCAGGGCATGGCCATGGCATGGGTCAGGACGTGTCAAGACGTGGCTACAGGATGTGTCAGGACGTCAAAAAACATGCCAGGACGTGGGCATTGTATGGGTTAGGACGTGTCAAGACATGGCCATGGAACGGGTCAGGACATGTCAGGACGTGTCAGTACATCGTAGGACAAGGCAAGACGTGAGAATGTAACGGGTCAGGACATGTCAAGACATGGCCATGGCACGTTTTACGACGTGTTAAGATGTCATAGGACATGCCAGGGCGTGGCCATGGCACGGGTCAGGATGTGTCAGGACGTTGCAGGATGTGGCCACAGGACGTGTCAGGACGTCGCAGGACATGGCATGACGTGGCCATGGCACGGGTCAGGACATGTTAGGACATGGCCAAGGCACGTTTCAGTACATGTCAAGATGTCGCAGGACATGGCAGGGGGTGGCCATGGAACAGGTCAGGACGCCGCAGGACATGGCCACAGGACATGTGAGGACGTCGTAGGACATAGCAGGACAAGGGCATGGCACGGGTCAAGATGTGTCAGGACATGGACATGGCACTTGTCAGGACGTGTTAGGACATTGTAGAACATGGAAGGGCGTAGCTATGGCATGGGTCAGGACGTGTCAAGACGTCGTAGGACGTGGCTACGGGACGTGTTAGAACCTCAGAGGACATGGCAGGACGTGGGCATGGTACAGGTTAGGACGTGCCAATACATGACCATGGCACGGGTCAGGATGTCACAGGATGTGGCCATAGGATTTCGCAGGACAAGGCAGGATGTGAGCATGTCACTTGTCAAGACGTGTCAGGATATGCCTATGGCACATTTTAGGACGTGTCATGATGTCGTAGTACATGCCAAGGCATGGCTATGGCACGGTTCAGAACGTGTCTGTACATTGCAGGATGAGGCCACAGGACGTGTCAAGACATCGCAGGACATGGCAGGAAGTGAGCATGGTACGGGTCAGGACATGTCAAGACATGGCCATGGCATATTTTAATATATGTCAAGATGTCGCAGGACATGGCAGGGCGTGGCCATGGTACAGGTCAAGACATCATAGGATGTGTCAGAACATTGCAAAAAACATGGCAGCACAAGGGAATGGCACGGGTCGGGATGTGTCAGGACATAGCCACGACACGTTTCAGGACATGTCAGGACATTGTAGGACATGGTAGAGCGTGGCCATGGAATGGGTTAGGACATGTCAAGATGTCGTAGGACGTAGCTATAGGACGTGTGAGGACGTCGCATGACATGTCAGGATGTGGGCATGGCACGGGTCAGGACGTGTCAAGACACGACCATGGCATGGGTCAGGACGTGTTAGGACATCATAGGATGTGGCCACAAGACGTGTCAGGACATGGCCATGGCACGTGTCAGGACGTGTTAGGACATGGCCATTGTACGTGTCAGGATGTGTCAGGACGTCAAAGGACTTGGCAGGGCATGGCAAAGGCACGAGTTAGGACGTGTCAGGACATCGCGGGATGAGGCTATAAGACACGTCAGGATGTCGAAGGACATGGCAGGACATGGGCATGGCATGGGTTAGGACGTGTCAAGACATGGCGATGGCATAGATCAGGACGTGTCAGGATGTTGCAGGCCATAGCCACAGGACGTGTTAGGATGTCGCAGGACATGGCAGGACGTGGGCATGTCATGGGTTAGGACGTGTCAGAACATGGCTATATCACATTTCAGGATATGTCAGGACATCGTAAGACATGCCAGGGCATGGCCATGCCACGGTTCAGGATGTGTCAGGACGTCACAAGACGTGTCAGGACATGGCAGGACGTGTGCATGGCACGGGTCAGGACGTGTCAGGACATGGCCATAGCACATGTCAGGACGTGTCAGGACATCGCCGGACATGGCAGGACGTGGGCATGGCACAGGTCAGGACATGTCAGGATATGGCCATGGCATGTGTCAGGATACCGCAGGACATGGCAAGGTATGGTCATGGCACAGATTAGGATTTGTTAGGATATCGAGTGACGTGGCCACATGATGTGTCAGGACATGGAATGACGTGGGCATGGCACAGTCATAGACGTGTCAGGACATGGCGATGGCATGTTTCAAGACGTGTCAGAATGTCACAGGACATGGAAGGGTGTGGCCGTGGCACGGGTCAGGACTTCACAGGACTTGACCAAAAGATGTGTCAAGAAATCACAGTACATGGCAGGACAAGGGCATGGCACGGATCAGGATGTGTCAGGACATGGTCATGTCACATGTTAGAACATCGCAGGACATGGAAGGCATAGCTAAGGCATGGGTTAGGACGTGTTAGGACGTCGCAGGATATGGCTACAAGATGTGTCAGGACGTCGCAAGACATGGCAGGACGTGGGCATGGCACGGTTCAGGATGTGTTAGGACATGGCCATGGCTTGTGTTAGGACGTGTCAGGACATCGCAGGACATGGCAGGACAAGGGCATGGCACGGGTCAGGATGTGTCAGGACATGGTCATGGCACGTGTCAGGACGTGTCAGGACATCGTAGGACATGGTAGGGTGTGGCTAAGGCACGGGTCAAGACATGTCAGTATGTCACAGGATGTGGCTGCAGGATGTGTCAAGACATCGCAAGACATGGCAGGACGTGAGTGTGGCATGGGTCAGGACAAGTCAAAATATGGCCATGGCATGGCTCAGGACGTGTCAAGACATCATAGGACGTGGCCACAGGATGTCTCAGGACATGGGCATGGCACGGGTCAAGACGTGTCAGCACATAGCCATGGCACGTGTTAGGATGTCACAGGACATGGCAGGGCATGGCCATGGCATGGGTCACGATGTGTCAGGATGTCAAAGGACGAGGCCATAGGATGTGTCAGGACGTAGGCATGGCATGAGTCAGGACATGGCCATGGCACGTTTCAAGACGTGTCAAGATGTCGAAGGACATAGCAAGGCCTGGCAATGGACGGGCCAAGACGTGTCAGGACATTGTAGTACGTGGCCACATGACGTGTCAGGACATGGCAGGACATGGGCATGGCACGGGTCAGGATGTGTCAGGACATGGCCACGACACGTTTCAGGACATGTCAGGACATTGTAGGACATGGTAGGGTGTGGCCATGGCATGGGTTAGGACATGTCAAGATGTCGTAGGACGAAGCTACAGGACGTGTGAGGACGTCACAGGACATGTCAGGACGTGGCCATGGCACGGGTCAAGACGTGTCAAGACACGACCATGGCATGGGTCAGGACGTGTTAGGACGTCATAGGATGTGGCCACAAGACGTGTCAGGACATGGCCATGGCACAGTATCTAGACGTGTCAGCACATGGCCATGACATGTGTCGGGACGTATCAGGACATCGTAGGACATGGCAGGGCGTGGCAAAGGCACGAGTCAGGACGTGTCAGGACGTTACGGGATGAGGCTACAAGACACGTCAGGATGTCGCAGGACATGGCAGGACGTGGGCATGGCATGGGTTAGTACGTGTCAAGACATGGCCATGGCATAGATCAGGACGTGTCAGGATGTTGCAGGCTATAGCCACAGGACGTGTTAGGATGTCGCAAGACATGGCAGGACGTGGGCATGTCATGGGTTAGGACGTGTTAGGACATGGCTATATCATATTTCAGGATATGTTAGGATGTCATAGGACATGCCAGGGTGTGGCCATGCAATGGGTTAGGATGTGTTAGGACGTCATAGGACGTGTCAGGACATGGCAAGACATGGGCATGGCACGAGTAAGGACCGGTAAGGACATGGCCATGGCATGGGTCAGGACGTGTTAGGAAATGGCCATGGCACGTGTTAGGATGCCACATGACATGGTAGGGTATAGCCATGGCACATGGCAGGGTATAGCCATAGCACGGGTCAGGATGTGTCCGGACTTCGCAGGATGTCGTTGGACATAGCTACAGGACGTATCAGGACATGGCAGGACATGGGTATGGAACGAGCAAGGACATGTTAGGACATGGCCATGGCATGTTTTCGGATGTTGCATGACATGGAAAGGTGTGGCCATGGCATGGGTCAGGTCGCCGTAGGACGTTCCCACTGGATGTGTCAGGACGTCACAGGACAGGGCAGGATAAGGGTGTGGCACGGGCCAGGATGTGTCAGGATGTGGCTATAGGATGTATTAGGATGTCGCAGGACATGGGCATGGCATGGTTTATGATGTGTCAAGACATGGCCATGGCACGAGTCAATATGTGGCCACAGGACGTGTTAGGACAAGGTAGGATGTGGGCATGGCACGGGTCAGGACGTGTCAACACATGGCCATGGAACGTGTTAGGACGTCGCATGACATGGTAGGGCGTGGCCATGGCACGGGTCAGGACGTGTCAGGATGACACAAGATAAGGACATAGAACGTGTGAGGACATGGCAGGATGTGGGCATGGCACGCATCAAGACGTGTGAGGATATGGCCATGGCAGACTTCAGGGCGTGTCAAGTCGTCGTAGAACATGGTAGGGCGTGGCCATGGCACAGGTCAGGACGTGTCAAGACATTGCAGGACATGGCCATAAGATGTGTCAGGACATGGTAGGACGTGGCCATGGCACAGGTCAAGACGTGTTAGGACATGGCCATGGCACAGCTCAGGATGTGTCAGGATGTCACAGGACATGGCAAGGCGTGGCCATGGCACGGTTCAAGATGTGTTAGAACGTTCCAGGATGTGGCCATAGGACGTGTCAGGAAATGGCAAGATGTGGGCGTAGCACGGGTTATGACGTGTCAGGACATCGCCATGGCACGTTTAGGGACGTGTTAGGATATCACAGGACATGGAATGGCGTGGCCATGACACAGGTCAGGACGTCGTAGGACGTGGCCACATAATATGTCAGGACGTCGCAGGACATGACAGGACAAGGGAATAGCACGGGTCAGAACGTCGCAAGATATGATAGGGCGTGGGTGTGGCATGGGTTAGGACGTGTCAGGACATCGCAGGATGTACCTACAGGACATGTCAGGACATCGTAGGACATGGCCGGACGTGGGCATGGCACAAGTTAGGACATGTCAAGACATGGCCATGGCACAGGTCAGGACATGTCAGTACGTCACACGATATGGCAGGACGTGGGCGTGTCATGCGTATGGACCTGTCACGACATGGACATGGCACGTTTCAAGATGTGTCAGGTAATCGCATGATATGCCAGGACGTGGCTATGGCACGGGTCAGGACGTGTCAGGATGTTGTAGGACATGGCCACAAGATGTCGCAAGACATGGAAAAACGTGGGTGTGGCATAGGTCAGGATGTATCAGGACATGGCCATTGCAAATTTCAGGACGTGTCAGGACATCACAAGATATGGCAGGGCGTGGCCATGGCACGGGTCAGGACGTTTCATGACATTGCAAGACATGGCCACAGGACGTGTGAGGACATGGCAGGACATGGGCATGGCACTGGTGAGGATGTTTCAGGACATGGCAATGCACGTTTCAGGATGTGTTAGGATGTTGAAGTACATGGCAGGGCGTAGCTATGGCACGGGTCAGGATGTCGCGGGATATGGCCATAGGATGTGTCAGAACATCATAGGACATAGCAGGACAAGGGCATGGCACGGGTCAGGACGTGTCAGGACATGGCCATGGCACGTGTTAGGACGTGTCAGGACGTCGCAGGAAATGGCAGGGTGTGGCCATGGCACGGGTCAGGACGTGTCAGGACATTGTAGGACGTGTTAGGACGTTGTAGGACATGGCAGGATGTGGTCATGGATGGGTCAGAACATGGGCATGGCATGGGTCAGGACATGTCAGGACATGGCCATGATATGAGTCAAGACATGGCCACAGGATGTGTTAGGACATGGAAGGATGTGGGCATGGCGCGGGTCAGTACGTGTCAACACATGGACATGGCACGTGTCAGGACGTTGCATGACATGGTAGGGCGTGGCCATGGCACGGGTGAGGATGTGTCAAGACGTTGCAGGATGAGGCCACAGGATGTGTCAGGACCTGGTAGGACGTAGACAGGCACGGGTCAGGACATGTCAGGACATGGCCATGGCATGTTTCGAGACGTGTCAAAACATCGTAGGACATGGCAGGGCATGGCCATGGAATGGGTCAGGACGTGTCAGCACATTGTAGGACGTGGCCACAGGACGTGTCAGAACGTCGCATGATATGGTAAGACGTGGGCATTTTACATGTTAAAACGTGTTAGGACATGGACATGGAACATTTAAGGACATATCAGGACGTCGCAAGACATGGCAAGGCGTGGCCATGGCACGGATCAAGACGTCACAGGATGTGGCCACAGGATATCTCAGGACATGGAAAGATGTGGGCATGGCACGGGTCAAGACATGTTAGGACGTGGCCATGGCGCACGTTTAGGAACGTGTCAGGATGTGGCAGGACATTGCAGGGCATGGCCATGACACAGGTAAGAACATTGCAGGATATGTCCACATGATAAGTCAGGATGTCGTAGGGCATGGGTCAGGACGTCGCAGGACACTACAGGGCGTGGTTCTGGCATGGGTCGGGATGTGTCAGGATGTTGCAGGACGTGCCTACAAGACATGTTAGGACATCGCAGGACATAGAAAGACGTAGGCATGGCACGGCTTAGGACATTCCAACACATGGCCATGGCACAGGTCAGGACGTGTCAGGACATCGCAGGACGTGGCCACAAGACGTATCAGGATGTCGCAGGACGTGGCAGGACGTGGGCATGTCATGCATGTGGACGTGTCAGGACATGGCCATGGCACGTTTCAAGACGTGCTAAGTGTTTGCATGATATGTTAAGACGTAGGTATTGCACGGGTCAGGACGTGTCAGGATGTTGCGGGATGTGGCCACAGGATGTAGGCATGGCATGGGTCAGGATGTGTCAGGACATGGTCATTGCACATTTCTAAATGTGTCAGGACATCAAAGGACATGGCAATACATGGCCATGGCACGAGTTATGACATGGCAGGATGTGGGTATAGCACTAGTGAGGACGTGTTAGGATATGGCCATGGTACGTTTCAAGATATGTCATGATGTCAAAAGACAGGGCAGGGCGTAGCCATGGCATGGGTCAGGATGTCGCAGGACGTGGCCCCAGGATGTGTCAGGATATTGCAGGACATGGTAGTACAAGGTCATGGCACAGGTCAAGACATGTCAGTACATGGCCATGGCATGTGTTAGGACGTGTCAAGACGTCGTAGGACATGGTAGGGCATGCCCTTTGCACTGGTTAGGACGTGTCAGGACATTGCAGGACATGGCCACAGGACGTGTTAGGATATTGTAGGACATGGCAGGACGTGGGCATGGCACGGGTTAGGACGTGTCAAGACATGGCCATGATATGTTTAAGGACATGACAGGACGTCGCACGACATGGCAGGGCATGGCCATGGCACGGGTCAGGACGTGTCAGGATGTCATAGGACGTGGCCACAAGACGTGTCAGGACATCGAAGGACGTGGGCATGGCACGGGTTAGGACGTGTCAAGACATGGCCATGGCACATTTCAGGACGTGTCAGGATGTAGTAGGACATGGTAGTGCGTGGCCATGGCACAGGTTAGGATGTCACAGGATGTGGCCACAGGATGTGTTAGGATATTGCAGGATATGGCAGGACAAGGGCATGCCACAGGTCAGGATATGTCAGGACATGGCCATGGCACGTGTAAGAACGTGACAGGACATCGTAGAACATGGCAGGGCGTGGCCATGGCATGGGTTAGGACATGTGAGAACATCGTTGGATGTGGCTACAAGATGTGTGACGACGTTGCAGGACATGGCAGGACGTGGGGATCACACGGGTCAAGACGTGTCAAGACACAGCCATGGCACAGGTCAGGACTTGTCAGGACATTAGAGGACGTGGCCATGGGACATATCAGGACATTGTAGGACATGGCAGGACAAAGGCATGGCACGGGTCAGAACGTGTGAAGACATGGACATGGCACATTTTAGGACGTATCATGACATGGCAGGGAGTGTTTATGGCAAGGGTCAGGACGTGTTATGACATCATTGATGTGGCTACAGGATGTGTTAGGATGTTGCAAGACATGGAAGGATGTGGGTATGGCACGGGTCACGACGTGTCAAGACATGGCCATGGCACGGGTGAGGACGTGGCCACGGGACTTGTTAGGAAATGGTAGGACATGGGCATGGCACGGATCAAGACGTGTCAGCACATGGCCATGTCACATGTCAGGACATGTCTGGTCGTCGCAGGACATGGCAGGGCGTGGCCATGGCATGGGTCAGGATGCGCAGGATGTGGCCATACGACATGTTAGGACATAGTAGGATATGGGCATGGCACGGTTCAGGATGTGTTAGGACATGGACATGGCACGTTTCATGATATGTCAGGATATTGCAGGACATGGTAGGGCGTGGCCATGGCATGGGACATGATGTGTTAGGACATGGACATGGCACATTTCAGGATGTGTCAGGGTGTCACATGACGTGTCAGGATATGGCCATGGAACGTTTTAGGACGTGTCAGGACGTCGCAAGACACTGTAGGGCATGGCCATGGCATGGGTTAGGATGTGTCAGGACGTCGCAGAATATAGCCATAACACGTGTCAAGTCGTCATAGGACATGGCAGGACGTGGACATGGCACGGGTCAGGACATGTCAAGACATGGCCATGGCACATCTCGGGATGTGTTAGGACGTCACAGGACATGGCCATGGCACATGTCAGGACGTCGCAGAAAATGGCAGGGCATGGGCATGGCCCGGGTCAGGAAGTGTCAAGATGTCGTAGGACATAGCCACAAGATGTGTCAGAACATGGCAGGACGTGTCAGGACATGGCCATGGCATGTGTCAGGACATGTCAAGACATCGCAGGATATGGCATGGTTGGCCATGGAATGGGTTAGGATGTTGCAGGATGCGGCTACAAGACGTGTCAGGATGTCGCAGGACATGGCAGGACATGGTAATGGCACGGGTCAGGACGTGTCAAGACAAGGCCATGGCACGGGTCAAGACGTGTCAAGACATCGCAGGATGTGGCCACAAGACGTGTTAGGACGCCACAGGACATGGGCATGTCACGGGTCGGGACGTGTCAAGACATGGCCATGGCACATTTCAGGACATGTTAGGACATCGCTGGACATGGTAGGGCATGGCTATGGAACTGGTCAGGACGTGTCAGGACATGACATGATGTGTCAGGACACCACAAGGCATGGGTCAGGATGTGTCAGGACATGGCCATGGCACATTTCAGGATGTGTTAGGACATCGCAGAACATGGTAGGACGTGGCCATGGCACAGTTTAGGACTTGTCAGTACGTCGCAGGACATGGCTATAGGATGTGTCAGGATATTGTAGGACATGGACATGGCACGGGTCAGGACGTGTCAGTACATGGCTATGGAACGTGTCAGGACGTGTCAGGATATTGCATGACATGGCAGGAAGTCGGCATGTGTGAGTCAGGACTTGTTAGGACATGGCCATGGCATGTGTTAGAACATGTTAGGACGCCACAAGACATGGCAGGGTATGGCCATGGCACAGTCAGGACATGTCAGGATGTCGTAGGACATCATTGGACGTAGCCACTAGACGTATTAGGACATGGCAGGACGTGGGCATGGCACAGGCCAAGTCAAGATATGGCCATGGCATTTTTTGGACGTGTTAGGATATTGCAGGACATGGAAAGGCATGGCCATGGTACGGGTCAGGACATCACATGACATAGCCATAGGATATGTCAGGATGTCGCAGGACATTGTAGGACAAGGGCATGGCATAGGTCAAGATGTGTCAAGATATGGCCATGGCATGTGTTAGGACGTAGCAAGACATGGCAGGGCGTGGCCAAGGCATAGGTCACGATGTGTCAGGACGTCGCAGGATGTGGCTACAGGACGTGTTAGGACATCGCAGGACATGGCAGGACGTAGGCATACACGGGTAAGGACGTGTCAAGACATGGCCATGGCACGGGTTAGGACGTGTCAGGACATCGCAGGACGTGGCCAAATGACGTGTTAGGACATGGTAGGACATGGGCATGGAATGGGTCAGGACGTGTCAGGACATGGCCATGGCACGTTTCAGGATGTGTCAAGATGTCACAATATATGGCAGGGCGTGGCCATGGAACGGATCAGGACATCGCAAGATGTGGCCATAGGATGTATCAGGATGTCGTAGGACATGGAAGGACAAGGGCATAGCATGGGTCATGACGTGTCTGGCACATGGCCATGGAACGTGTCGGGACATGTTAGGACGTCGCAGGACATGGTAGGACATGACAGGGCGTGGCCATGGCATGGGTTAGTACGTGTCAGGATGCCACAAGATCTGGCCAAAGGACTTGTCAGGACATGGCTGGATGTGGGCATGGCACGGGTCAGGGTGTGTCAAGAATTGGCATGTGAACACAGGACGTGTCAGGACATGGAAGGATGTGGGCGTGGCACGGATCAGGACGTGCCAGCACATGGCCATGGCACGTGTCAGGATATGTCAGGACATCGCAGGACATGGCAGGGCATGTCTATGGCACAGGCCAGGACGAGTCAGGACGTCACCGGACATGGCTACAGGACGTGTCAAGACATGGCAGGATATGGATATGGCACGGGTCAAGATGTGTCAGGACATGGCCCTGGCACGTTTCAGGATGTGTCAGGACATCGCAGGACATGGCAGGTCCTGGCCATGGCAAGGGTCAGGATATGTTAGGACGTTGCAGAATGTGGCCACAGGACATGGCACGATGTGGGATGGCATGGGTCAGGACGTGTCAGGACATGGCAAATTTCCGGACGTGTCAGGATGTTATAGAACATGGTAGGGCATGGCCATGGCACGGGTCAGGACGTCGCAGGACATTACAGGACGTGACAATAGGACGTGTCAGGATGTTGCAGGACATGGCAGGACCTGGGCATGGTACAAGTCAGGATGTGTCAGGACATGGCCATGCCACGTTTCAGGATATGTTAAGACGTTGTAGAACATGGTAGGGCGTGTCCATGGCATGGGTATGGACGTGTTAGGATATTGCAAGACGTGGCCACAGGACGTGTCAGGACATGGCAAGACGTGTGCATAGCACATGTAAGGGTGTGTCAAGACATGGCCATGGCATGTTTAGGGACATGTCAGGATGTCGCAGGACATGGCAGGGTGTGGCCATGGCACAAGTCAAGATGTCATAGAACATGGCCATAGGATGTGTTAGGACGTCGCAGGAAATGGAAGGATATGGCCATCACACGTGTGACATGTTAGGCCATCGCAGCACATGGCAGGGTGTGGCCATGTCACGGGTCAGGATGTGTCAGGACATCGCTGAACGTTCTTACATGATGTGACAGGACGTCGTAGGACATGGTAGACTTGGACATGGCACAGGTCAGGACATGTCAAGACATGGCCATTGTATGGGTCACGATGTGTCAGGACATTACAGGACGTGGCCACAAGATGTGTCAGGACGTCGCAGGACATGGCAAGATTTGGGCATGTCACGGGTTTGGACGTGTTCGGACATGGCCATGGCACATTTCAAGACGTGTCAGGATATCGCAGGACATGCCAAGGCATGGCCATAGCATGGGTTAGGACGTGTCAGGATGTTGCAGGACTTGACCACAAGACGTGTTAGGACGTCATAGGACATGGCAGGACGTAGGCATGGCACGGGTCAGGACGTGTTAGGACATGGCCATGGCACGTATCAGGACATGTCAGGACACCTTAGGACATGGTAGGGTATACCATTGCATGTGTCAGGATGTCATAGGATGTTGTTGGACGTGGCCACAGGACGTGTCAGGACAAGGCAAGATGTGGTCATGTCACGAGCTAGGATGTGTTAGGACATGGCCATAGCACGTTACAGGACGTGCTAGGACGTTGCAAGACATGCTAGGGCGTGGCCATGGCATGGGTCATGATATTGCAGGACGTGTTAGGATGTCGTAGGACATGGAAGGATTTGGGCATGGCACGAATCAGGACGTGTCAGGACATGGCCATGGCACATTTCAAGAAGTGTCAGGACGTCGCATGACATGGCAAGGTGTGGCCATGGCACGGGTCAGGATGTCGTAGGACGTGGCTGTCAGGACATTTCGGGACATAGAAGTACATGGGCACACGAGTCAGGATGTGTCATGATATGGCCATGGCACATTTCGGGGCATGTCGGGATGTCGCAGGACATGACAGGTTGTCGCCATGGCATGGGTCAGGACGTATTAGGACGTCGGCCATAGGATGTGTCAGGACATCACTGGACATGGTAGGATAAGGGCATGGCACGGGTCAGGACGTGTTAGGACATGGCCATGACACGTGTGAGGATGTTGCAAGACATGGCAGGGTGTGGCCAAGGCTTGGGTCTGGACATAGCTACAGGACGCGTCCGGACGTTGCAGGACATGGTAGGACGTGGGCATGGAACGGGTCAGGACGTGTCAAGACATGGCCATAGTATGGGCCAGAACGTGTTAGGATGTCACAGGATGTGGCCATAAGACATGTCAGGACATGGCATGACGTGGGCATGGCACGAGTCAGGACATGTCATAACATGGACATGGCACGAGTCAGGACGTGTCATAACATGGCCATGGCACGTTTAAGTACGTGTCAGGATGTTGTAGGACATGGCAAGGCATGGCCATGGCACAGGTCAAGACGTGGCTACAGGATGTGTCAGGACGTCGCAGGACGTGGCTACAGGATATGTCAGGACGTTGCAGGACAAGGGATGGCACGGGTCAGGACGTGTCAAGACATTGCAGGACATGGCAGGGCGTGGCCATGGCACAGGTCAGGACGTGTCAGGACATCACAGGACATGGCTAAAGGACATGTCAGGACGTCGCATGACATGGCAGAACGTGGGCAGTGCATAGGTCAAGACGTGTTAAGACTCGGCCATGGCACGGGTCAGGACATGTCAGGATGTCATAGGACGTGGCCACATAACGTGTCAGGACATGGCAGGACGTGGCCATGGCACGGGTCAGGACATGTTAGGACGTGTCAGGACATGGCCATGGCATGTTTTATGACATGTCACGACGTCGCAGGGCATGCCATGGCACGTGTCAGGACATAGTAAGACATGGGCATGGAACGGGTTAGGACGTGTCATGACATGGCCATGGCATGTGTTAGGACGTGTCAGGACGTCACAGGACATGGTATGGCGTGGCCATAGAATGGGTCAGGACATCATAGAACATGGCTACAGAACGTGTCAGGATGTCACATGATATAGCAGGATGATGGTATAGCATGGGTCAAGAGGTGTCAAGACATAGCCATGGCACGGGTTAGGTTGTGTCAGGATGTCATAGGACGTGGCCACAAGATGTGTCAGGACCTCACAGGACATGGGCATGTCATGGGTTAGGATGTGTTAGGACAGGGCCATGGCAAGTTTCAAGACGTGTCAGGATGTTGCAGGACATGCCAGGGCATGGCCATGGCATGAGTCAGGATGTGTTAGGATGTTGCAGGACGTGGCTATAGGATGTGTTAGGATGTTGCAGGACGTGGCTATAGGATGTGTTAGGACATGGAAGGACGTAGGCATGGAACGGGTCAGGACGTGTCAAGATATGGCCATGGCACATTTCAGGATGTGTCCGGATATTGCAGGATATGGTAGGGCGTCGGCATGGCACGGGTCAGGACGTGTTAGGACATGCCCATGGCACGTTTCAGGACGAGTCAGGATGTCACGGGATATGGCAGGGCGTGGACATGGCATGGGTTAGGACGTCGCAAGACGTGGCCACAGGATGTGTCAGGAGGTCGCAGGACATGGCAGGACAATGGAATGACACGGGTCAGGATAAGTTAGGACATGGCAATGGCACATGTGAGGACATGTCAGGATGTCATAATACATGGTAGGGTGTGGCCAAGGCACGGGTTAGGACGTGTGAGGACGTCGCAGAACATGGCCACATGATGTGTCAGGACATCGTAGGACATGGAAGGATGTGGGCATGTCACGGGTCCGGACGTGTCAAGACATGGCCATGGCATGGGTCGGGACGTGTTAAGATGTTGCAGGACATAGCCACAGGATGTGTCAAGACAAGGCAGGATGTGGGCATGGCACAGATCAGGACATGTCAGCACATGGTCATGGCACGTGTCAGGACGTTGTAGGATATGGCAGGGCGTGGTCATGGCATAGGTCAGGATGTGTCAGGATGTCGCAGGAAATTTCTATAGAATGTGTCAGGACATGGCAGGAAGTGGGCATGGCACGGGTCAGGACGTGTCAAGACATGGCCATGGAATGTTTCAAGACGTGTTAGGACATCACGGGACATGGCAGGGCATGGTCATGGCACGGGTTAGGAAGTATCAGGACATTGTCGGATGATAATAGGTGAATTTGACTATAATTATGCCCTAAATAATCACACTTTGCTATGGTATTTATGTTGTTTATGAGGACAAAATGCTTTGATTATTGTTTGTTTGTGTGTTATAGGTACATATGATGCAATGGATGCTAAGAAGAGTTATTTTGGAGTCATATGTTGATAAAAAGGCCAAGAGAAGAGCTAAAGTGAAAAGAGCTGGGAAAAGCAGAGAAAGATCCGCAGGACTGTTCCTCCGCAGTTCATTCGCGGTAGCGGATGAACCGCGAATAATGAGGCTTTCTGAAGTTTTATGTTCGCGGTCAGCTCGCGGCCGCGAACGAACCGCGGAAGTCTCCGCAGCAGCAGTCCTAATTGTACTCAAACTTAGTTTTTTAGCCCTAAAACCTCTATATAAACCCCTAGTTCGCCCAATAGAGGCATGTTGTCTTTATTTCAATACTTTTGCAAGATATTTAGTAAGAGAGAATCCTCTCAACTCCTTCTTTTTATTTTATATCAAGTATTTCTTTATGATTTCAATTATTATTCTTGTTTCTTTGAGCATGAGTAGCTAAATCCTTTTCTAAGGTTTTGATTGGGTGATGAACTTATCATTTATGTGATTACAAATTGTTATCTAGATTTCTATTTGTTCAACTTCAATCTTATTGTAGTTAATTGGTAGGATCCCCAAATAGTTGTGCCTATTTAGTGTGCATAACTTGGAAAAGAGTGCATATTTAGGTATATTGTTGAACAACACCACACCTAGGTTATTGGAGGAATCTATAACTTTAGGCGTAAAGACGGGGTTAGGAATAATGAAGTCTTGGGTGCAATCTTAAGTGAACTATTCAAATTAAGGCTAGCTAGGGTAGCTCGGAAGAGTGCACTAGTAAATTATTGTAATTGCTCGGGAGAGGGTTACGATACATATAGCGTTCATGATTGATAGAATATATTAACAATTTGTATGAGCATAACGATAAGGGATTCCATCAATACGGGAAATCAATACCTTAGTCCTTCACCATATTATTTTACCCAATATTCAATTCCTTCTTTTATGTCTTTTAATTCTTGCAAAGTAGTTGTTCGAAAAACTCACAAAAATATATTCAAAATTTGGGACCTTGATTCGGAAGTGTTCTTGTTTTGTGAAAGTTGCAATTGGTAGGTTAATTCTCTGTGGGATCGATCTTGGACTTATTAGACCGGGTTATATTGACTACGACCGTTGCTTGGACGTGAATCAATTTTTTTACGCCGTTGCCGAGGAATTAACGGAATTATCAATTGCCATTGACAGAACTTCAAGATTCTTGTGTAGTCAGGTTCTTTCTACACTATACATTGCATATTTTGACGGTTGTTGATTTGGGTACTCAGGTGCATGCCTAGAAAATCTGCAAGGACTGGAGAACTAATTAAAGGACTCTTAGACCCCGAGCAAAATTTCTGGGCACGTAACAAGGCTATCAAACAAATTCAGCAATCTCAACAACCAATCAAACTAGACTTCGACATGGGTGACGTAAACGAACAAAACCAGCAAGTCGGGTTAAATATGCAAGAGGCGCAGGAGGCACAGGAAGGTGCACTGTTTGACTGGGCACAACCCACATCGGATAATTTAGCAATTGCAATCGTTGTGCCAGCAATTCAAGCTGAGTCTTTCCAGATTACCAACAACATGCTACACTTGTTGCAAAACAAGGGATTATTCTCTAGGTCTCAGGTTGAAGATCCACAGCAGCACCTAAAGAACTTTCTCTCAATATGCAAGACACAAAGGCAACCGAATGTAACTCCGGAAGCTATCAGTTTATTACTCTCTCCGTTCTCAGTTACAGGAGCAGCACAGATATGGCTAAACTCACTCCCAATAAACTCCATTGCAACTTGGGATGAGTTAGTCAAACAATTCCACAACAAGTTTCATCCACCTAACAAGACAGATCAACAAATTGATGAGATTGTGAGCTTCAAGCAGAAACCAATGGAAACATTACATGAAACTTGGGGCAGATTCAAGGGCATGCTTGTTATGTGTCCTCATCATGGGATTCCTGAGCAGGTGTTGGGCCAAAGATTCTACATGGGGCTTTCAGACAGCATGAAGAATACTGTAGACGCTTCAGCGGGTGGGGATTTTCTGAGCAAGACTTGGAGAGAGGGCCAAAATATGCTAGACAAGATGGCTCAAAATTCCGGGTGGACGTCCAAGAATGCTCCTATCACACCTGTGGTACACTCTCTACCTCTGGATCCATCCAACACTCTAGAGGAAAACATGGCAACTTTGTTGACACAAATGAGCATCCTGACAAAGAAGGTGGAAGAATCAGGAGTCAAGCAGCAGGTTCGCATTGTAGATACTACCAATGGTGGTTTATGCACATCTTGAATTAGCCAACCCATAGGTAATCCATGGGCTGCAGACCAAGAATATCATCATCAGCATGAGGATATGAACTATGTGGCTAACTATGGAGGACAGCGACAAGGTAATCAAAACTTGGGCCAACGGGCTCCAATGCAGTACAGACCTCCCCAGCCACAATTTAATGCAGCAGGTTTGAGGCCACCACACAACATGGCCCCATATCCTAGACCTTAGAATTTCGGCAATCAGCAGCAGGGATATCATCCACCTCCACCACCACATGGGGGTAGACATGATGATGGTTTCGCAGAGTTGAAAGCTATGATGCAGTAGGTAATTGGATCAAATGCCAAGACAAATGAGAGGATAAATGCACATGATGCCTCTATCAAGAATATTGAAGTACAGGTAGGTTAGATTACTATGTCTCTCAACAATCGTCCTCAAGGGACATTGCCTGCAGACACACAAACAAACCCAAAAGACCAAGTCCCAAAGCAGATGATGGCAGTGACTCTGAGGAATGGTAGAGATCTTGATGCTGAGAAAGAAAGTGAGAAAATCGACACACAGGCTAAGACACTCACTCCATTTCCCATTAAATTAGATGAGTCCACCGGGTTGACAGAAATTACAGTCCAGCCATTTGCTAAAAAAAAGAGATGCAGTAGGGAACGAAAAAAGTAGCTGAACAGGTAGAGCAGCAGGTTGAAGAAAAAGTGATAAAGAAAGAAAAGTCCCAAGTCATTGGGAAGAAGAGGCCTCCACCACCATTCCCCCAAAGGTTGTCCAAGCACTAGAAGGAATAGCAATACAAAAAGTTCTTTGATATGCTCAAGCAAATTCAGGTAAATATTCCCTTAATTGAAGTTTTAAAAGAAATGCCTGGGTATGCTAAGATGATGAAAGACTTGATGTCAAGGAAATTTGATTTCCAAGACTTGGCCACTGTGACCCTTACCCAGACTTGTAGTGCAGTGGTCTCCAGACCCATTGCTGAGAAGCTATCTGATCCAGGTAGCTTCAACATTCCATGCACTATAGGAAATTATGCCTTTACAAAGGCATTGTGTGATTTGGGGGCAAGCATTAATCTCATGCCCTTGGTGATTTATAAGAGGCTAGGCATTGGGAGAGCCAGGCCTACCTCCATGTTATTACAGCTTGCTGACAGGAAGGTTAAGCGTCCATTTGGTATATTAGATGAGGTGTTTATCCAGGTGGGGAAGTTCGTGTTTCCCGCCGATTTTGTGATTCTTGACTGCAAGGTGGACGAGGAAATTCCTATAATCTTAGGAAGACCATTCCTAGCCACCGGGAGAGCTTTGATTGATTGTGAGACTGGGGAACTCAAGATGAGGTTGAATGATGAGGAGATCATATTCAATATGCAAAAATCGATGAGGCGCCCTAGTGAGTTTGCAAATTGCTCTCTCATTGATGCGGTTGATGTGATAGTGGAGACAGACGATGCAGAGTTGACCATTGAAGATCCACTTCAAGCATGCCTGATGAACTTGGAAGAGGTAAATGGTGAAAGTTTAGCAGAATGGGTACTATCTCTAGAAGGCAAGGGGTTTTGGGAGAGAGAGCTTGAATTCGAGCCTCTACACTTAGAAAAAAGAGAGACCCCTCCTGCAAAACCATCCATAGAAGAGCCACCAAAGCTAGAGCTTAAACCACTACCATCTCATCTCAGGTATGAATTTCTAGGCCCTAACTCCACTTTACCTGTTATTACTTCATCTGGTTTGCTAGATGTGCAGGCTCAAAAGTTATTACAGGTACTCAAGTAATGTAAAGCTGCCAATAGTTGAACCATGGCAGACAGGATGTGTGAGTTGCATGCCATGTGTGTGTGAGGTTTTACTTACATTGTATGCTTTACATGATGCCTAGAACTTGCCCTGTGTGTTTGCAAAGCGAAATAGAAGTTGTTTGGTTGTAGAAAGGATAGAGGCATTTCTTTGTGTAACCCCATATACCAATAGACATGAATTCACCCGTACATTATATCTTAGTAACCCCTTTGAGCCTAAAAGCGTATTGTTTGATAACCTTTGAGTGTTCGTCAAACATGTATAATGTTCTACTTTACCTCCTAGAAGCACTTGTATTGTAATGAATATGCAAAAGTTTAAGTGTGGGGTGAAGGGAAAGTAAAAAAGGGAAAATCAAGAATTAATGGTAGAAAAGAGTGAACTGATCCAAAATAATGTTGCAAAGCAATGAGAAAAAGAGCTATATCAATGTATATATAAAAATTGGAAAGGCCAGTTACATCAACAAAAGAAAAGTGGGGATTAAAAGTAAATAAAGGTGAAGGAATATTTATGGGAGACATAAGGAAGAAAACAAAAAGGAAGTTATGAAAAAGGAAAAGAAAAGTGCTTAGGGAGGCTAGTCACTATAACCAAAAGTATCTTACCCGTCCCGTACCCAACATTACAACCCTTAAAGACCTCTTGATCTATGATTAAATAACTCGATTAGTGGAGTATTACACTAGGGGCAAGCCTATGGTGTGTTAGTATGCATATAAATGTTTTTTGTTGAGAGTGAGTGAATTTTTCCGATATTTATAAGTTCCATGTTTTGAATTGTTAATGTGTGGGAACTTCTCTCAATAAATTTTGTGAGGGCATGTAATTAAAGAGGAAGAAGGTAAATTTGCAAGTTTTTGGTAATAAGTAGAGTAAGTAATAATGTGATGGAATGAGAGTTTACGGTTAGGTAAAGATTGTGCATATCTTAGGTTGTTCATGAATAATAGCTTTTGTGACATATTTTGGGGGAGACAATTTTTTTTAAAAAAATTGGCCTAAAGTGTGATTAAGGTTTCTCGAGGACGAGCAAAGGTTTAAGTGTGGGGTATTGATAATAGGTGAATTTGACTATAATTATGCCCTAAATAATCACACTTTGTTATGGTATTTATGTTGTTTATGAGGAAAAAATGCTTTGATTAGTGTTTGTTTGTGTGTTATAGGTACATGTGATGCAATGGATGCTAAGAAGAGTTATTTTGGAGTCATATGTTGATGAAAAGGCCAAGAGAAGAGCTAAACTGAAAAGAGCTGGGAAAAGCAGAGAAAGATCCGCAGGACTGTTCCTCCGCGGTTCATTCGCGATCGCGGATGAACCGCGAATAATGAGGCTTTCTGAAGTTTTATGTTCGCGGTCAGCTCGCGGCCGCGAACGAACCGCGGAAGTCTCCGCAGCAGCAGTCCTAATTGTACTCAAACTTAGTTTTTTAGCCCTAAAACCTCTATATAAACCCCTAGTTCGCCCAATAGAGGCATGTTGTCTTTATTTCAATACTTTTGCAAGATATTTAGTAAGAGAGAATCCTCTCAACTCCTTCTTTTTGTTTTATATCAAGTATTTCTTAATGATTTCAATTATTATTCTTGTTTCTTTGAGCATGAGTAGCTAAATCCTTTTCTAAGATTTTGATGGAACCTATTGGGTGATGAACTTATCGTTTATGTGATTACAAATTGTTATCTAGATTTCTATTTGTTCAACTTCATTCTTATATTAGTTAATTGGTAGGATCCCCAATTAGTTGTGCCTATTTAGTGTGCATAACTTGGAAAAGAGTGCATATTTAGGTATATTGTTGAACAACACCACACCTAGGTTATTGGAGGAATCTATAACTTTAGGCGTAAAGACGGGGTTAGGAATAACGAAGTCTTGGGTGCAATCTTAAGTGAACTATTCAAATTAAGGCTAGCTAGGGTAGCTCGGGAGAGTGCACTAGTAAATTATTGTAATTGCTCAAGAGAGGGTTACGATACAAATAGTGTTCATGATTGATAGAATATATTAACAATTTGTATGAGCATAACGATAAGGGATTCCATCAATACGGGAAATCAATACCTTAGTCCTTCTCCATATTATTTTACCCAATATTCAATTCCTTCTTTTAAGTCTTTTAATTCTTGCAAAGTAGTTGTTCGAAAAACTCACAAAAATATATTCAAAATTTGGGAACTTGATTCGGAAGTGTTCTTGGGTTGTGAAAGTTGCAATTGGTAGGTTAATTCTACGTGGGATTGATCTTGGACTTATTAGACCAGGTTATATTGACTACGACCGTTGCTTGGACGTGAACCACCGGACGTGGCTACAGTATATGTTAGGACAAGGCAGGACGTGGGCATAGCATGGGTTAGGACGTGTCAAGACATGTCCATGGCACGTTTCAGGATGTGTCAGGATGTCGCAGGACATAGTAGGGCATGGCAATGGCACGGGTGAGGACATCGTAGGATGTAGCCACAAGATGTGTCAGGACATCGTAGGACGTGGCAGGACAAGGGCATGATATAGGTCAGGAAGTGTCACGACGTTGCAGGACATGGCAGGGTGTGGACATGGCATGGGCCAGGATATGTCAGGACAACACAAGACGTATCTATAGGACATGTTAGGATGTCGCAAGACATGGCTGGACGTGGTCATGGTACGGGTCAGGACGTGTCAAGACATGGCCATGGCATAAGTTAGGACCTATCAGGACGTTGCAGGACGTGGCCAAAGGATGTGATAGGACGTCGTAGTACAAGGTAGGACGTGTCAGGACATGGCCATGACATATTTCAAGACATGTCAGGACGTCGCAAGACATGCCAGGGCGTGGCCATGGCAGGGGTCAGGACGTGTGTTGCAGTATGTAATCACAGGATATATCTGGACATGGTAGGGCGTGGCCATGGGAAGGGTCAAGACGTGTCATAACATGGCCATGGCACGTGTCAGGACGTGTTAGGACATTGCAGGACATGGCAGGGCGTGGCCATGGCATGGGTCAGGATATCGCAGGACGTGGCCACAGGATGTGTTAGGACATCACAAGACATGGCTGGACAAGGGCATGGCACGGGTCAGAATGTTTCAGCACATGGCCGTGGCACGTGTAAGGACGTTGTAGGACATGGCATGGTGTGTCCATGGCACGGGTCAGTACGTGTCAAGATGTTGTAGGACATGGCTACAGGACGTGTGAGGACGTCGCAGGACATGGTGATGGGGTGGTGATTTTACCACTCATTCTAGCCTCTTTTCTATAGCTTTTATGTCCTTTTAACTATAAAATGAGGTTTTTTTGGTGGTTGTTGTTAGATTTTTAGGTAAATGATGCTACGAAGTGGTTTGAATTGAATTGAAATGGAATTGAGCAAAAAGAAGGTGAAACCATGCACAAAGCTCCAGTGAATTCTGCTTCTACGGATGAAAGGCCGCAGAAGCGACTTCCATTTCTGCGATTTAAGAACCGGTTCTGCGCATTTAGATGAAAAGGCAGGAATCGCTTTTGCAGTTTAAGTTCCGTTTTTGTGGAAGCGCGGAAGCACTTTATTTTCCATTTCTGCAGAAATTGAACCATTGAGGAAATCGTTTTTGCGGTTGAAGTTCCACTTTTGCGGAAACGCAGAATTGCCTCATTTTCCGCGTCTGCGATCGCTGACACTATTGACGAATTTCGCTTATGCGATCCACTTTCCGCCTTTGTGGAACCGCATATGTGGTTACTTTTCCGCAGATACGAAAGCAGTGTATCAGGCCTGGGGCCAATTGGACATTTCATAAGTCTCAACCCAAAATTAGTTTTGTACCCGTCCCAGCTGATCTTTTGAGTATCTTTTGGCTTATTTTTCAGTTCTTAGAACTAGAGAGAATATTTTTGGAAGCTAGGGTTTTGCACACACACTTGGGTCTTGAAGATTGAAGCTTGTGGTTAAGATTTGCTTACCAATTTATGTTTATTTCTTCATTTCCTTGCTTTGTATTAAATATTTAAGTGTTTAGTATTTATTTCCAACACTTGAACCTTGTTTATGGAAATATTCATATTTAAAGTGTGGATCAAATACCTTGTTGTGCTTATGTATTGAATGATTTTTAATCTTTTATGAAGTGAGTTGTTGTTACTTTAATTATTATTGTTCTTTAATGTTTCCAAATGGATTAGATAACCCTAGGACTCCTCCATTAACTCCGAATTAATTTTGGTAAAGATAATTTGGGGTTAGGAAAGATTAATTAACAAGAACTTGAGGCGTTAACCCACATTTTATAGATTCTACCTAGGGATAGGATTGAACTACTTGTAGCCATTCCGGGTGTGCTTAATCTTCTAATTGTTTTAGGGATAATTCAATTAGGAAGTCTTGTTAGTCTTCAGAAGAAGCTAATTAAGAATAATTATTTGTGGCTAATTAACATAAACTCGCTCATATTTGTAAAATCGTGAAATATATTGTATCGTTACTTGAGTGTAATTGCCGATGCAACCATACTTGTAGCCATTGATCATTTTACTTGCTTTCTAGGTTAGTTTACATTTCCGCATTTAGATATAAAACACTTTTCAAACTAAAATTCTTAGTGTTTGGCTTTGTGCAATTAGCGACAATTTTCTTACATGCCTAATCGCCTACACATTGTTCTCTGTGGGATCCGACCCAGACTCATAGTTGAGTAAATTATATTGCTGCAACCGTATCTATTAATTTTTAGTAGTGGATTTGGACGTCACCAAAAATTGGCATCGTTGTCGGGGAACAATTTGGCATAATTTATGTTGTTTGAAAAGTAAGTGAAAGTGCTTGGGTCCAAACTTGTGAATATTTGTATAATTAGTTTTTCTTACCTTGGTATATATTTCTTGTTTATTTTCTTATTTTTGAAAATGACATCGTACAATAAAAATTGGTCGGATGGTAGTTGTTCGTACTTTGATGATCCTTGTCCTTATTATGGAGGACCACACTCGTGGAAAAATTGTTTAAATTTTCCCCGGGGTGGATTGTGCACACAATCTCAAGCCCATGGTTGGAGTATTTGTGATAAGTGTGGTGGCCAAAATGGTCATTGGGATTATTGTGCATATTTTTCCTTCCCTTCCCCAAGTCCCTACTATGATGAATCTACCTTTTGTGATGAGAATTATAGGGCTATGGAAATGTAATAAGTTGAGCATGGCCAAAATGGAGAGTTCAAGCTTATGTTGGAGTGCGTACTTTAAGAAAGAAACAAGGAACAAAATGCCTTGGAACATCTTTTGGAGACTAGTCTCCAAAATGATTTAGTACTTCAATGGTTGCACCACAAATGGATGAAATGATCAGAGCCTCAAGGGCTCAAAAAGCCTCGGAAGTGAATGAAAACCAAGAATCTTCCTGGGACATTGAAAGCGAAAATTTTCCTTGGCTCCTGATCAAAACCAAGATGAACCCTCAAATGCTCAAAACGAGAGAATAATGCTCATATTGGAGACCATTCTTGAAAATGAAGAGAAGCAAAACTTTGCACTCGAGGACTTCATACAAGGCTTGAATTACAATGATGAATACATCCGTACTTTGGAAGATCAAATGCAAATTTTGGTTGAGACTCACTATGCCTAACAAATTGAGTGTGTGGATAAAAGCCAAGAAGAGTCCAATTCTGAGGAAGAAAGTGAGCTTTAATTTGAGGAGTCAAGAATTGAACATCCACAAACCGACTACATGAGTACTAATGATGCCGAGAAAAATATTGAATTAGAGTCAATCGGTGTAAATGCAAATGTGATTGAGATTGACTCTAGATTCGGGGGAAAATGAGGATGTCAAAGTCCAAGAAAAATTGCAAAGTGAAGGGTTGAAGTCACATTCCAAGCATTTTTCAACGTTGGAATTCTGTGGTGATACTAGAGTTGAACTACATGAGTCAATAGAGGA
Organism: Nicotiana noctiflora; assembly: GCA_032618575.1. Classification (NCBI taxonomy): domain Eukaryota; kingdom Viridiplantae; phylum Streptophyta; class Magnoliopsida; order Solanales; family Solanaceae; genus Nicotiana; species Nicotiana noctiflora. The sequence goes on from JASVEL010000243.1 coordinate 375,872, forward strand.
TTGCGAGGGGGAAAAACTCATACCATTCATTTTACAGTTTGAGGAAACAAGAAAATAAAATGGCATTCCTCACTTGAGAGCCAAGAAGTGTAAAATGAGAAATTTAAGCATTGGCTCGGTCATCAACTTACCACACCCCAACTCTCATGGTCACAAGCTTGATTCTAAGCTAGGTGCCCAATTTATATCATCCAAGTGGCGAGAAAAGTGGTAATGTTGTTTGCGTCGTGCCGCGACGTTAAATGCGGCTCTTGGTGGGAGGCAACCTATCGTTTTTCAAAATATTTTGTCATTTTTGAAATTTTCTTTTTTAAAATAGCTTAGAATATTATTTTTGACTTATATACCAATTTTTAGATTTGTTGGAGTTGATTTGAATAGGTCGGAGTGGTCCTGAGGGTCAAAACCGGTAGCTAAAGAAAACTGACAAAATTTCCTTGTAAAAACTGCTTCTGCGGCTTCCTGACCGCATCTGCGGTCCCACAGAAGCAGAAAAGAAAATCGCAAAAGCGGCCAGCAGCACAAAAGTGGTACTATAACCGCATACACAGCACCGCGAAAGTGATTAAAATTCTGCAAAAGAAGAAATCGAACAGCTTTTAATTGTTGAGAATTTAATTGAACGGTTCAGTTGTTCAAAAATAAATCATAATTGTTCCCCCCTGTCCTAACTCCCCCAAATACGAAAATAATCTCCAAAAACCCAAAAAGCTTGCTTCTAAATTCTCTCTTACACAAACTAAGGTACTATCTTCTCAACCCTCTCCTCACATTCTCTATTTTGCTAAATTGCAACATAATCTTTTCTTTTTCTTTCTTTCTTATTGAAGTTTTCTGTTGTTTTTTTGTTCTTGTTTAGTTTTGAATTCTTGTTGTTAACTTTAGGAAGTGAGGAATTGGTTGAGTGTAGTAATGAGAGTGCTATTTTTATTGGACAAAAATTGTGGGAAGTCTTGAGTACCACATTTTTGTGAAGAAGGTTTCATTCTAATTCGCTCGCAAAGTGTTTGACACAATGCTTGAGTGAAAATTTTGTGCAAAGCCATACAAATTTGGTCTCATGTGAATCATGTTGTATTTGTAAGGCCCCGTAAAATATTTGTGCATAAAACCTAGTAGCTATAGTGTCATGGTCCGAATAATGTGTTAGCAAATCTGCTATGTGGACCGCATTCTTGCCGCAAAGCTTTCCAGAAAGTCTCCCAAAATCATGTTGAAAATACGGTCGATATGCGATCGCATAATGAATCTGCGGTGCACTTTGCGACCGCAGATCAAGAATGCGGACCGCATATTGGTCGCATTCTGTAACAGAACTTGAGTAATTTTTGAGGCCATTCTGCGGTCACTATGCGGACCGCATGTTGATTCTGCGGTCGCAAAGTGCACCGCATAATTGACCCGGTCCATATTTTTGTAACATTTTTACCCGATCTCTTCTTTAATATAACACCTTTCACCCTCATTTTCTCATATCATCTTACCAAAATTAGAGAGAGAATAGAGGGGTTTTAGAGAGAGAAGTTCTTCATCTTCAAAGATTGTTCCAACCACTTAATTCCAAGGGATCCTAGGGCAAGGATTCAACTTCCCCAATCTTTTCAAGGTAAAACCCTAACTATTTTCTTTGATTTTCAGTTTTAAATTGGGTAAAGAGAGGTTTGCATATAATAGCTTTTGAAAATAGAATTTTTACACTTATGCATGATTATTGAACTTGATTTCTAGTAAAAAGAAGTGAGTAGAAGTAAGAGTCTTCAAGAACAAGGTTGGCAAGAGTAGGATATCTTGGGTAAGCATAAAGTAGGAAGAAAACTCATCACCAGGTATGTATGGCTAATTTTGATTCTTGTGAAATCGCCTATATGTGTGAAGTTTGTTTGGTTCGTGTTAAATTGACAAATTGTGTGAAATTCTTGATGTTGTTGTTGGATATTCAAAGTTTGTTGTTGAGCTATGAGGGATGTAAAATGAGAGTTTAATTTGGTAAAAGAATTGTGATATTGGCTTGAGAAGTAATTGTGAACATGAACCAACCTGTAAGTTGCTTATTTGAACTTGTTGAAATTGTGTGAAATGCCTTATCTGTTGTTTGTACTTGTTGTGTTTTAAAACTGTACGGTGGTATCGGGTTGCGCGCCGCAACATGAAGAAATAAGGTGTGGGTTGGGGTGATAAGGGTGGCCGAGGTAATAAGGGTGGTCGGGGGTAATAAGGATGGAAAGCGATCAAAATCGCTATTGAAAATTGATATAAAAATCAATAATGTGAAATTGTGAAAGGAGACAGCAGGAGAGTTTGCAACCTGTGGGGCACCGATTGCCCCTTTGTTTGACTACTTGTGCTTTACGTGATTGATTGGTTATTGTTAAATTGGTTGATCGTAGAAAGTGCTTTGTGTTGAGAATTATTTGAAATGAGGAAAATGTGGAAACATGGTTGGGTGGCTTAATTAATTGTTGATGTAATTCAATGGCTTGAGTTTACTTGGGACAAAGTTTGTCCATACATGCCAGTACAATTCAAGTGTACTGACGTCCCTTTTGTCGGGAACGCTACATTCGTGTTATGATTGTAGGTGGATCAGTAGCAGGCACTTCAGCTCATCGGCAGTAGTATCCTTCTCCTTCCACTGCCGTTTTGGTGAGCCCCTTTCTTCCTTGGGGCCCTGTGTGGTTCATGCCACTTTTGTTTAGATTTCATTTTGGTTTTGTAAGGTATAGCCGGAGCCTTGTTACCGGCAAGTATTGTATTCCCTTTTTTTGTATCCTAGAGGCTCTATAGACATGTAAACTGTGGGACTCCAGTCTTACGTATACATTATGTTATGTCGGGCGTCGTAAAAACTGCAAACTTGTGAATGAATCACTCGTATGGTTTTATTTGTTTAATGTGAAATCATTCATGGTTAGTAAGATATTTGGTTAATGAGAAACAATCAACTCTGGGGTAACGCGTGGGAATGAAAGGCACCCAGGTCCGCTTGACTGGGGCAACCCGGTCAGGCGCCGGTCATGTTCCCCGATTTGGGGCGTGACAGTATTATAGTGAATTAAGTTATAGTTTTGATGCCAAAATAGGGTTGAAAATGCAAAAGAAAAATAAAAAAATAACTAGCAGTCGAAAATGCTGAAGAACACAGCAGAACTGCAGAAGCAGACATTTCTCCGTAGAAGCGAAAAAGATTGAAGGAAAAAAACACAAACCGCAAAAGCGGCTGAATAATCGCAAAACGGTGCCGCTTCCGCGGCTCCTATTCAGAAAAAGCAGAAACTACCCAGAAATTCCAAAAATAGTATGTTTGCAATAAGGTCTTCCGGACCCGTTCCACCTAATATTTTGGCTCCATTGCAGTGTTTTAAATTGCTTAACATGATTCTATTATCCGACTAGTTTTTTGTTTACTCTTTGTAGGTGTTTCAATTTGAAAATGGACCCAAACCCAAGCGGATCACACCATGAAATTCAAGAGGAAGCTGATGAGCTTTTTGATGAGTCGCACTTCATTTCTGCTTCATGTGAGCGCTGATATTTGGACGACCTTGTCCATAAAAAGATCATTCTTGAAAAGGGAATCCTTGAGGACAAATTGGCCGACAAGCTCCCCGACTTCCATGCGTGACTCCATTCATCTGGATGGTCCTGTTTCATCGCCACTCCATGTGAAGCCAATGAGGAGTGGGTCGTGGAGTTTTATGCAAATCGCAGGCGTACGAACTTTGACGACCCACAACTCACAATCAGAGGAAAGATGGTAAGGTTCGGGATTGAGCAAATCAATGACACTCTTGTAATCCTAAACTATCCTTTGGAGCCAGCACAAGAGAGAAATAACTGTGAAAATGGAGCGTGGCTTGTATCTAAACTCTTCCTTACACACTTGAGAGAGAAATGGGGCAATAAAAGAAAAGGGCTGAAATCAACTGACTTCACTGTCGAGGTCAAAAGGTGGCTGCACATAATTAGCAACAGAGTATGTTCGTGTGGAAATGTCAACGATGTCTCATACACCCAAGCGCTGATCATAGCATGCATTCTAGATGCATTCAGGTGAATGTGGGATACTACATTCTGCAGGAGATGAGGCAGTACTTGAGAGAGTACTCGAGAGAGAAGGATGCGGAGTTGATGTTCTCATACTAATTACCAAGCTACGCACCAGAGCAAAGGTTGCCATTCGTCCCACCGATCATTGGCTACCAGCTAACAAACCTTTTCACCCTCTAAGAGTGACAGGAGAGGGAACTGTGGTCAAGAGCAAAAAGAGGAAAATCACATCCACAACCACCGGTTCAGAGTCAGCCTCTCAGGGGCCATTCAGGATACTTAACTCCGAGCTTCAATCAATTAAGGAGTTAGTGTTGCAGCTTCCAAGTGTGCCCTCTTCCTCCCAGCCTGAGCCTTCTTACTTCTCCAGGGAAGATATGCAGCATTACTTAGATGCTCAAAAAAGCCTGGATGATATTATGAAGAAAATGGCAGCATCAATGACCAGACTGGAGGGAGCCTACGGCACTTTGGCCAAGGCTCATGCTGATCTTCAGTCGGACTTTCAGAAGGAGAAGAGGAAGAACAAGAAAAAGAGCAAATTCATGATCAAGATGTGGAGAGGCATCAAATCCATCTTCAAGTGGGGAAAACTAGATGCAAAGATCCAGTTGCGACCAAAGATGATAGTGAGGAGTACTCCTTCATTTCAGAGTCTGCTGGTGATGGTGGCGATGATGATGATGATGATGAGGATACCGATAATGATGGAGCCATGAGTGCAGCTCAACACTGATTAGCCGTCCTCCCACAATCTGCTAGTCTGACGCAGAACTCAGGGATACCCTCAAACGTTTTATGCTTTATATTCGATATTGTGCAGTGAGCATACTGCAATATTCTAGTTGGGGGTGGCTATTATACATTATTCATGTTTTGAGACTCTGTTCCCTTGTCGGGCTTATGTTTATATTATGGATATTGTATGCCCTTGCGGGGCTTGTGACTATGTTGTTTGTACATTGTGTTCCCTTGACGGGCTTGGTTTGATTAGTCATGTTTGTGTTTTTATTTTGCTTTCGTTATTTATTTTTCTTGTTAATAGCTTATATTTTTCTTTTTAGTGGTATTAGCTTCTTTTATTTTAGTATCCTTTATAGTAGTTTCTTTTCTTTTATTTTCATTTCCTTAAATAAAATTTCCTTGGGTTTTCTTTATGCTACGGTTCTTTCACAAGGAACACTTTTGAAGTGAACTGGGTGACTTTTCCTGATGATGGATAGATTGACAACTTTCTTAAGGGAATTAGTCGTTTTTTGCTAGGATTGGTCTTTTGGATTATTTGGTACTAATAAAATTAGTCTCTTGTATGTAAATGGTAAATTAAGAATTCCCCTTCAAAATAATTCTTGTGATAAATTTTTGGCTCTTTTAGTGACTCTTTTGCCCAGTAGTTTGAATATTGCTCTAGATACCATTATAAAAAAATGGATCCGTCTTGATTAATTCATGTGCCATGTGTGTTAATATTTGTTGAAATAAATCTTGTGTTTACTTTTATCATCTAAAACTTGCCCGGTTGGTCTTTTGATGCTAATGATAGTATGTTTAGTTGGAGGAATGATCTTAGGCTTTCTTTGTTTTATTTACGAAAACCTCTTTAGCCTTTCAAGCCTACCCTTACTTGAATAATATCACTAGTACCCTATTTGAGCCTTGAAACCTTTTTCTTTGGCCAACTCATTACAAACCTTTGACTTTCTTGAAAAATAGTTCCCTCTTTTGAACCCGTCCCAGCTTGAACATTGAGAGAGAGGCTAAAAGCTTAACTTAGGGGTGTGGTGCTAAAGTAAAAATTGGTAAAGTTGTACATTGAATGTAGGATCATATACCTCAAACTATTCATATTAACTCAATCAATCTCCAAAAGAAAAATGTATATAAAGAAAGGGAGAATTGTTTATATATATATATATATATATATATATATATATATATATATATATATATATATATATATATATATATTATGGAACCTTGAGAAAATTGGCGAGGTATGCAAGGTGATTCTATATTGGGAACCAGTTGCCAATGAGGCGATATGAGTTGAAGAGAATCAAAGTGCGAAAAGAATAAAACTTGTGAGTAGTGTTCAAGAAGGGTGAAGTCACTTGTACCCAGATGTTTATCAAACCCGTCCCGGAACCTATATTACAAGCTCAAAAAGTCCTTATGTGACCTCCAACCGAATATTCTTGAATAAGCGATGAATTAAAATAAGGGCAAGCTTATGGTATGAAATATTGTAACACTTGAAGTCTTTAGTGATAGTGAGTGTTCTTGAAAAAATTGTCCCTTATGTTGTATTGTAAATATAGTGATTTTGGGACTTTCTTTCTTGCGAGGGCACATGAATTAAGAGAGATTGGTGAAATTGAATAAAGTGAGAATTTGTAGTAAACTAGTGAGTTTGAGTTACTTCTTGAGGCTTAGTTTTATCACTTGATTATTTTGAGACTCCCATGCACATTGTTGAAGTTGTTTATCGTTAGGAGGGAGTCATTCGGGAATGATGTGCATACTTGAGCCTAATTGCTAGTACCAACCAAATTCATTAGTATGGTGTTTAAATTGGAGAATGTGATATTTAAATAATACCAATACCACTTGTGTTGTAAATGGTAAATCCTCATTGAAGTTTTGATTTTGATTTGCTTGAGGACAAGCAAAAGCTTTAAGTTGGGGGTGTTGATGAGTGGTCATTTTACCACTCATTCTAGCCTCTTTTCCGTAGCTTTTATGTTCTTTTAATTATAAAATGAGGTTGTTTAGGGTGGTTATCGTTAGATTTTCAAGTAAATGATGCTACGAAATGGTTTGAATTGAATTGAAGTGAAATTGAGCAAAAATCGGTGAAACCATGCACAAACCTCCAGTGAAATCCTCTTCTGCGGATGAAAGGCCATAGAAGCGACTTCTGCTTCTGCAATTGAAGAACCGCTTTTGCAGATTTTGATGAAAAGGTAGGAACCGCTTTTGCAGTTGAAGTTTCGCTTTTGCGGAAGTGCAGAACCGCTTTATTTTAAGCTTCTGCGGAAATGGCACCATTGAGGAAACCGCTTTCATGGTTGAAGTTCCGCTATTGCGGAAGCACAAAAGCACCTCATTTTTCGCTTCTGCGGTCGCTGGCACTATTGACAAATTTCACTTATGCGATCCATTCTCCGCCTTTGCGGAACCGCATCTGCGATTACTTTTCTGCAGATGTGAAAGCAGTGAATCAGGCCTGGGGCAAATTGGACATTTCATAATTTCTCACCCCAAAATCAGTTTTATACTCGTCCCGGTAGATCTTTTGGCTTATTTTCAGTTCTTAGAACTAGAGAGAACATTTTTGGAACCTAGGGTTTTTCACACACACTTGGGTCTTGAAGATTGAAGCTTGCAGTTAAGATATTCTTACCCATTTATGTTTATTTCTTCATTTCCTTGCTTTGTATTGAATATTTAAGTGTGTAATATTTATTTCCAACACTTAAACCTTGTTTATGAAAATATTCATATTTAAATTGTGGATTAAATACCTTGTTGTGCTTATGTATTGAATGATTTTTAATATTTTATGAAGTGAGTTATTGTTACTTTAATTATTCTTGTTCTATAATGTTTCCAAAGGGATTAGCTAAATCTAGGACTCGCCCATTAACTCCGAATTAATTTTGGAAAAGATAATTTGGGGTTGGGAAAGATTAATTAACAAGAACTTGTGGCATTAACCCTTGTTTTATAAATTCTACCTAGGGATAGGATTGAACAACTTATAGCCATTCCGGGTGTGCTTAATCTTCTAATTGTTTTTGGGATAACAATTAGGACGTCTTGTTAGTCTTCGCAAGAAGATAATTAAGAATAATTATATGTGGCTAATTAACATAAACTCACTCATATTTATAAAATTGTGAAATACATTGGATCGTTACTTGAGTGTAATTTCCGATGCACCCATACTTGTAGCCATTGATCATTTTACTTGCTTTCTAGGTTAGTTTATATTTCCGCATTTAGATATAAAACACTTTTCAAACTAAAATTCTTAGTGTTTGGATTTGCACAATTAGCAATAATTTTCTTACATGCCTAATCGCCTACGCATTGTTCTTTGTGTGATTCGACCCCGACTCATAGTTGGGTAAATTATATTGCTGCGACCGTATCTATTGTTGTTTAGTAGTGGATTTGGGCGTGGCCACATGACGTGTTAGGGCATGGCAAGACGTGGGCATGGCATGGGTCATGACGTGTTAGGACATGGTCATGGCACGTTTCAGGACGTGTCACGATGTTACAGGATATGGCATGGTGTGGCCATGGCACGGGTCAGGACGTCGCAAGACATGGTAGGACGTGGACATGGCATGGGTCGGAACATATCAAGACATGTCAATGGCACATTTCAGGACGTGTCACGATGTTGCATGACATAGCAGGGTGTGGCCATGACACGGGTCAGGACGGGTCAGGACGTTGTAGGATGTGGCCACAGGACATGTCACTACATGGAAGGGTGTAGGCTTGGCACGGGTCAGGATGTGTCAGGACATGACCATGGCATGTTTTAGGATGTGTCAGGATGTTGCAGGATATGGCAGGGTGTGGCCACGGCACGAGTCAGGATGTCGCAGGACGTGGCCACAGGAAGTGTCAAGACATCCCAGGACATGGTATGACAAGGGCATGGCACGGGCCAGGACGTGTCAGGACATGGCCATGGCACGTGTCAGAACGTCGCAAGACATGGCAGGGCATGGCCAAGGCACGGGTCAGGACATCGCAGTACATGGCAGGACATGGCTACAGGACGTGTCAGGACATCGCAGGACATGGCAGGACGTGCGCATGGCACGGGTCAGGATGTGTCAAGATATGGACATGGAACATGTGAGGACATATCAGGACGTCACAGGACATGGCAGGACATGGGCATGGCATGGTTCAGATGTGTCAGGATGTCACAGGATGTGGCCATAGGACGTGTTAGGACATCGCAGGACATGGCAGGACATGGGCATGGAACGGATCAGTTCGTGTCAGGACATGGCCATGGCACGTTTCAAGATGTTTCAGGATATCACATGACATGGCAGGGCGTGGCCATGGCACAAGTCAAGACATGTTAGGACATCTCAAGACATCGTAGGATATGGCCACATGACGTGTCAGGACATGGAAGGACGTGGGAATAGCACGGGTCAGGACGTGTCAGGACATGGCCATGGCATGTATCAAGACGTGTCAAGACACCGTAGGGCGTGGCTATGGCACGTGTCAGGACATCGCAAGATGTGGCCACAGGACGTGTGAGGACATGGCAGAACATGGGCATGGCACGAGTCAGGTCATGTCAGGACATATCCATGGCACATTTCAGGACGTTTCGGGACGTCATAGGACATGGCAGGGCATGGCAATGGCACGGGTCAAGAATTGTCAAGACGTCGTAGGACGTGGCCACAGGACATGTCAGGACATGGCAGGACGTGAGCATGACACGAGTCAGGACGTGTCAGCTCCCATTTAAACATACCATCTTGCTCATATTCGACTCCATTCCGTAATAACCCGGATAAATAACCAAGGCTCTGATACCGTTGTTAGAATCGAAAAAAATCAGGTGTCATATGGAAGCTAGAAAAGCAAACCTTGAACGATGATAAATCATACAACAAAGAGAAATTATGAAAAGAGACACAATATATTACGTGGTTCATTTAACTGACCTACATTCACGCGGAGATGGGTAATCCACTATAATAAAATAGAGTACAAAATATCGAGGGACCAACCTCACGACGAGACAAAATCAAGTGATATACTAACACTTGCCCCGTAAAGTTTTTCCCCTAAACACAACTCTCAAATCTCATATTGCTACATTGTGGATGCTAATGAATGAGAAGGAAAGATCCCCAATTTTTAGAACTCCAAAACATTCCTACAAGAAAAGGGAATAACCAAATATGAAAAAAATATATTTTCCTTCTAGGAAAAGAAAAACCCAATAATAGTAAATATGTTATCCTTTCCTTCATGAGGTAGAAAAATAATTATGATAAGAAAATCTGGACAAATACCTAACAAAAATCCTACCTCCAACTCAAGGAAACAACGAAAAGATATGTTTTGGAGACGGCAACAGCAGGACGCTCAACAACGCTCCTTTTAATTTTCAAACATAGTACAATTCAAGTTTGGTGCCTTCAAGTTTTAAATAGGAAAAAATAATTATACTTTATCTAATTACGAAATACTTCCCATTAACACAGTATTTATTTTGGTCTTATTAAATGATCACTTACGCAAAAGAAAGAAAGGGTTTTTTTTCCTATATATTCACTACAGAAAATAAAGTTATCAGTGACAATATTTGTGGCGACCACTTCAATCGTCGCCAAAAGTGGTGCTTTGTCGCCACTCAACATGGCGATCTATAATTCTGTGATGACTTTCTGTGGAAATCTCTTAGCCTCATTACTACTAAAAGAAGTGCTATGTACGCTGAAAACCAAAACTAGTGCTATGTTGTTATTTTAGGTATGACTTGTTAGCCTGGACTTTTTGTGGCAACTTTCGTAGCCGCCAAAAAGTTGTATTCCATGTTCCGTGACGACTTTCTGTGGCGACTTCTTAGTCGTCACCAAAAGGTATAGTCGACTTAACGGGACTTTTGTAGCCGCCACCGCGGAACTTATGACTTTAAATACAATATTTGTTTTGATTGTTACTTAAATTTTATTGTATCGTACTATTTAAATCCGTTGTTATGCAACGATCGATTTGATGTGGTCGCATCGTTTATTTATTTTTCTCTCTTGTCTTACCCATTTTTATTATTAGATAGTTCTATTTTATCCTTTATCTTACCTTTTTATATAATAATATTTCCTCTTACCTTACTTTTATATTTCTTATAATATTGCATGCAAGTTAATTTTTCATATTGTTGTTGCATGACATTATGAAACGACGACAAATAATACAATCTATCAAAATATTGTACGCATCAAAACGAAAATACAATGCAATATTGTATGATATATTGTGAAATGATACAAAACAACCATCCAAATAAGTTGTTAATAGTCGCCTTAAATATTTACGTTGTTTTTTCAATCTGATGATTCTATTTTTCATTTGATTTCCACTTTTGTGGGATCTACTGATCCGAATTTTCATAAAAATTCTCTGTTAAATGGTGTACGCTTTTATTTTTATAGTTCAATGTCACGTCTTTAGTTGTTAACTAAGTACACATGCGGCACTTGACAACTCGCTCACGATCTTGCACAACTTGCTCACATTCTTTCTATGCCAAGTCAGCCTTACTACACTCAAGATCGCTAAGAGAATGGAAGAAAAAATATAAGAAAATTGTTAAAGGAAGCTTTGTATTAAAGAGAACTTGAATTGTTTTCTTGGTTGATGAATTACAAATGAATGCCCTCTATCTATACTAATCACCTAGGGGCTAGATTATAAATAATATTTATTTTATAAGTCCTTCCATAATTATAAATAAGTCCATTCTCTAGAATATTCTACAAGCCTAGAAGATTCCAAGGGCTTTCCTAGAAAATCTATAGGATTCTAAGGTCTTCCATGAGAAATCTCCATATTTCTCAAGAACCTTCCTATAAGTGCATAAATATCTAGAGCTTCCCAAGGAAATTCTCCATAGTTCTAAAATATTCTACCAAGATCTAGTCCCAAATTATGTAACCGTTCCATGTGCCAAATGGCACCTATGTGGCGTGATGACATGGCGGGTTATCACACTCTCCCCCACCTAATATTTCAACAATCGCGGCGTAATGCTGCTGCATAAACTCTTGAATATTATCTTTGAATTGCCACAAGTCTTCATATCATTCCCACGTAGCCTCCTCCGGTGATTACCCTTTCCAATAGACGAGGAATATAGCGGTGGCTTTTTGCCCTTGTTTTCGCCTGACTTGCTAATCTGTGATAGCCTCAATCTCCCGATCATGCGAGGCGGAGATAGTCATATGGCGCTCGATTTGATTCGCCCCTACTCGGATCATCCTTATCTTCATGATATTGCTTAAGCATGCTGGCATGTAAGACATGGTAGATCTTAAGATATGATGGCATGTCAAACTTGTATGAGATCTTGCCTACCTTGGCAATAATTTTAAATGGCCCCTCATACTTGTGAATCAAATTCTGATGCATGCCTTGAATTGTCTTGGGTTAAACTTCACCATGACCATGTCCCCAACTCTATAATCTGTGGGATGCCGCTTACGGTCCACAAATTTCTTCATCTTCTTAGCTGCCTTATCCAAGTAGGACATAGCAGTGTCGAGTTGCTCCTCCCATTCTTTGTCCATATGATAAGCCCCCAAACTCTTTCCCTCGAAGGCGGCTGGTAATGAATGTAGAGTTTGTGGTTGTTCGCCTGTGGCTAGCTCAAATGGTGTCTGCCCCGTGGACTCACTCCATTGTAAGTTATAAAAGAATTGGTCGATGTCTAGGAGCCTTACCCAATCTTTCTGATGCGCACTTACATAATTCCTCAAGTAGCATTCCAGTAAGGCATTGACCCGTTCCATTTGTCCATCCGTCTGTGGGTGGAAACTTGTAGAAAAGTGCAGTCCGTGCCTAGTATGTCGAACAACACACTCCAAAAGTTCCTAGTGAAGCGGGGGTCTCGATTACTGATGATATGCCTTGGTAATCCCCAATACTTTACCACGTTCATAAAGAATAACTTGGCGGCTTCCTTAGCTATACAACCCGGTGAAGCGGGCATGAAGGTGGCATATTTGGAAAATCTATCCACGACCACCATAATAGTATCATAATTGTCGGACTTCAGTAGGCAAGTGATAAAGTCCATAGTCACACTCTCCCATGGACAATATGCAACATGTAATGGCTCCAAAAGTCCTCTGGGTTGTTTTTGTTCAACCTTGTCCTGTTGACAGACAAGACAAGTATGCACATAGCACTCTATATCATCTCGCATGTGTGACCAATAGTAGACTAAATCAACCAAGGCCCTAGTGCGACGTTGGCCTAGATGACCAACCCACATTGTATCATGACTCTCCCTTATGATCCACCGTATGATGTCTGCAAACTTAGGCACGTAGACTTGCTGACCCGTGGTAAGTAATAGGTTGTCTTCTACCCAAAAATGTCTCGTCTTGCCCTGGTTGGCTAACTCGATAAGTTGTTTGGCTGCTAGATCATGTTGCATGCCTTCTTTTATAGCCTCACGAATGTCCTAAGTTGTTGAAGTGATGGCAGCAAACTCGGCTTTCCGGCTCAAGGCATCAGCTACAACATTACATTTTCCCGGCTTGTACTCTAGCACATAATCAAACTCGTCCAAGAAGTCTTGCCACCTAGCTTGTTTTGGTGTGAGCTTCTTATGCGTCTGAAAGTAGCTAGTAGCCACATTGTCGGTCTTGACCACGAACCTCGACCCGAGCAGATAATGTCTCAATGTAAGAAGGCAATGCACAATTACAGTCATTTCCTTCTCTTGCATCGTGTAACACCGCTCTATCTTATTTAACTTGCGGCTCTCAAATGCTATGGGATACTTATCCTATATCAGGAGAACCCCAATGGCAAAGTCTGAGGCATCTGTGTGCACCTCAAATGTCTTGGAAAGTTAGTTAATCCCAATACTGGCTCCTCTATTACAGCTACCTTAAGGCCTTTAAACGCCTTTTGACAATTCCCCATCCAAACCCACAGATTGTTCTTTTAGCAACTCCGTCAATGGTGTGGCCTTTGCTGAGTACCCATGTCACGCCCCAAATCGGGGAACATGACCGGCGCCTGACCGGGTTGCCCTAGTCAAGCGGACCTGGGTACCTTTCATTCCCACGCATTACCCCTGTGTTGATTGTTTCTCATTAACCAAATATCTTACTAACCATGAATGATTTCACATTAAACAAATAAAACCATACGAGTGATTCATTAACAAGTTTGCAGTTTTTACAACGCCCGACAAAACATAATATATACATAAGATTGGAGTCCCACAGTTTACATGTCTACAGAGCCTCTAGGATACAAAAAGGGGAATACAATACTTGCCGGTAACAAGGCTCCGGCTATACCTTACAAAACCAAAATGAAATCTAAACAAAAGTGGCATGAACCACACAGGGCCCCAAGGAAGAAAGGGCTCACCAAAACGGGCAGTGGAAGGAGAAGGATACTACTGCCGATGAGCTGAAGTGCCTGCTACTGATCCACCTACAATCATAACACGAATGTAGCGTCCCCGGCAAAAGGGACGTCAGTACACTTGAATTGTACTGGCATGTATGGACAAACTTTGTCCCAAGTAAACTCAAGCCATTGAATTACATCAACAATTAATTAAGTCAGCCAACCATGTTTTCCATATTTTCCTCATTTCAAATCATTCTCAACACAAAGCACTTTCTACGATCAACCAATTTAACAATAACCAATCAATCACGTAAAGCACAAGTAGTCAAACAAAGGGCAATCAGTGCCCCACAGGTTGCAAACTCTCCTGCTGTCTCCTTTCACAATTTCACATTATTGATTTTTATATCAATTTTCAATAGCGATTTCGATCGCTTTCCATCCTTATTACCCCCGACCACCCTTATTACCTCGGCCACCCTTATCACCCCAACCCACACCTTATTTCCTCACGTTGCGGCACGCAACACGATCCCACTGTACAGTTTTAAAACACAACAAGTACAAATAGCAGATAAGGCACTTCACACAATTTCAACAATTTCAAATAAGCAACTTACAGGTTGGTTCATGTTCACAATTACTTCTCAAGCCAATATCACAACCAAGTTACAAGTGTTCCAAAATCAAGAGTATTCATACCGTATTGTTCAATGACTTACCAATCCTCAAGTATTTCGTTTCTTTTCCACAAAGTACCATATATGCCATTATAGCCATTATTCACAATTCTTTTATCAAATTAAACTCTCATTTGTCTTTTGGCTCATATCTCATATTACATCACTCATAGCTCAACAACAACTTTGAATATCCAACAACAACATCAAGAATTTCACACAATTTGTCAATTTAACACGAACCAAACAAACTTCACACATATAGGCGATTTCACAAGAATCAAAATTAGCCATACATACCTGGTATCGAGTTTTCTTCCGTTAACTTCCTACTTTATGCTTACGCAAGATATCCTACTCTTGCCAACCTTGTTCTTGAAGACTCTTACTTCTACTCACTTCTTTTTACTAGAAATCAAGTTCAATAATCATACATGAGTGTAAAAATTATATTTTCAAAAGCTATTATATGAAACCCTCTCTTTACCCAATTTAAAACTGAAAATCCAAGAAAATAGTTAGGGTTTTACCTTGTAAAGATTGGGGAAGTTGAATCCTTTCCCTAGAATCCTTTGGACTAGATGTTTGGAACAATCTTTGAAGATGAAAGACTTCTCTCTCTAAAACCCCTCTCTTCTCTCTCTAATTTTGGTAAGATGATATGATAAAATGAAGGGGAAAGGTGTTATATTAAAGAAGAGGTTGGGTCAAAATTTTACAAAACTCTGGGCCGGGTCAATTCTGCGATCGCATCTGCGATCGCAAAACCCACATGCGGTCCGCAAAGTGACCGCGGAATGACCTCAAAATTACACAAGTTTTGTTACGGAATGCGGCCACAATGCGGTCCGCATTCTTGATCTGCGGTCGCAAAGTGCACCGCAGATTCGTTATGCGATCGCATATCGACCGCATTTTCAACATGATTTTTGGGAGACTTCTGTTAAGGTTTGCGGCAAGAATGCGGTCCGCATAGCAGATCTGTTGTCGCATTCTTGACCGCAGAATTGACATTTTTTGGAAAAATTAATTCTCTACATTTTTGAAACTTAAATCACTACCAAGGGTCCGAACCGCGGCGAGCAAGCTCGCCACGGAGAATTCTACGCATTCCTAACACATTATTCGGACCATGACACTATAGCTACTAGGTTTTATGCACAAAAATTTTACGGGCCTTACATCCTCCCCCCCCTTAAGATCATTCGTCCTCGAATGAGGATTTTGAAAATAAGTTGGTTTTGAAAGACATGATATGCAAACTATCAAAATTTTTAGTAACTCTTATATTTTAGAAAAATTTCGCCAGAGTTTCCTTTGTATTATGGACATATCCACCTGTCAGAGGGCCCCCGAAACACATTACCAAACAACAATATACAACTACAACATTTTCCACAACTCGTATATACTTTCTTGCCTCAACGAATGCACATATTCTATCACATTGTTACAATTGCACATAAACTAGTCACTTCAATGAATTCTTACCTTATTTAGCCATTTTAACACACCATGTACACTTAACAAACCATTACCAATCTACACTTACTATTAGTTGTTCATTTAACACGTAAATCTTTATAAGGCTTTCATTTATCAAGAACGGTTCAAGTGACCCAAGGTAACAACACATTTAACTCATTACAAAATGAAGGGGAGTTTACTAATACTAAGAGGGAAACAACTTAGACAAGATGACAGTTACTAGGAGTAGAAGGGTCACCTAATTTCTTCTAGGCTTGATCGAACAAATAGGGATACTTTTCCTTCATCTCTTTTTCCGCTTCCCATTTGGCCTCCTCAACTTGTTGACTTCGCCACAATACTTTAACAGAGGCAACTTCCTTATTTCTCAACTTATGAACTTGCCTATCAAGAATGGCAACTGGAACTTCTTCATATGACAAATCTTCATTAACCTCTATAGCTTTCGACTGGCATGATGGTGGATGGATCTCCAATCACTTTCTTCAACATGGACACATGGAATACCGGGTGCACCGATGACATCTCAGGAGGCAACTCTAGCCTATAAGCAACTTGACCAATCCTTTGAACAATCCGATATGGCCCGACATACCTAGGACTCAATTTCCCTTTCTTTCCGAATCGCATGACTCCCTTCATAGGAGATACCCTCAAGAACACCCAATCATTAACTTGAAACTCCAAGTCCCTTCGGCGAACGTCTGCATAGGATTTCTGGCGACTCTGTGCAGTTTTCATTCTTTCCTGAATAACCTTAACTTTTTCCATGGCTTCGTACACCATATCTGGCCCTAGCAATTCTGCTTTACCTACCTCAAACCACCCGATTGGCGACCTACATCTTCTCCCGTACAATACCTCAAATGGGGCCATCTGAATGCTAGCATGATAGCTGTTATTGTAAGCAAATTCTATCAGTGGCAAGTGTTCATCCCAATTACCTTTAAAATCTAAGACACAAGCCCGCAACATATCTTCAAGTGACTGAATGGTCTGCTCGGCCTGACCGTCGGTCTGTGGATGGAAAGTTGTGCTGAGATTCACCTTAGTTCCCAAACCTTGCTGAAACTTCTTCCAAAAGTTAGCTGTAAACTAAGCCCCATGATCCGAGATAATAGAAAGTGGAGTGCCATGAAGCCTTACTATCTCCTCGATGTACAACCTTGCATATTGCTCCGCAGTATCAGTAGACTTGACTGGCAGGAAGTGAGCTGATTTGGTGAGTCGATCTACTATCACCCATATTGAGTCGAACTTACGCTGAGTGCGAGGTAACCCCACCACGAAATCTATATTGATCATCTCCCAATTCCACCTTGGTATTTCTATAAGCTGAGTTAATCCACCAGGCCGTTGATGCTCAGCCTTCACTTGTTGACAGTTCGGACATTTAGCTACAAAGCTTGCTACACCCCATTTCATACCGTTCCACCAATAAATCTCCTTCAGATCATGATACATTTTCGTGGAACCAGGGTGCACCGAATACCTGGAAATATGAGCCTCTGCCATCACTCTTTCCCGAAGCTCGTCCACATCTGGAACACATAGTCTACCTTGGCACCTCAATACACCATCCTCGCTGCTGAGTACAAATGTTGAGATCTTGTCATTCATAACTGTTTCCTTTACCCGAACCAATGCTGGATCCATGAACTGTTTTTCCTTGATTTCCGCGACCAGTGATGATTCTGCTCCATTATGCACCAAAACATCCCCCTCGTTAGAGGTCAAGATACGAACCCCCAAACTGGCTAATTGGTAAACCTCCCGAGCCAGGGGTCTCTGATCCGCACCCAAATGAGTCAAACTACCCATGGACTTTCGACTAAGAGCGTCGGGTACCACATTTGCCTTCCCTGGATGGTACAATATGTTCAAATCATAGTCCTTGAGCAATTCTAACCACCGCCGCTGTCTCAGATTCAGCTCTTTCTGCTTAAACAAATACTGGAGGCTCTTATGGTTTGAAAACACATCTACATGAACCCCATAAAGATAGTGTCGCCATATTTTCAAGGCAAACACAACAGCTGCAAGCTCCAAATCATGCATCGGATAATTCTTCTCATGGTTCTTGAGTTGCCTGGAAGCATAAGCTATAACCTTTCCTTGCTGCATCAATACACATCCCAAACCGACTCTGGAGGCATCACAATAAACTACAAATCCCTCTGTGCCTTCTGGCAAGGCCAATACTGGTGCCGAGGTCAATCTTGACTTCAATTCCTGGAAACTTTTCTCACATGCTTCGGACCATTGGAACTTAACTGCCTTCTGCGTCAGTTTTGTCAATGGGGAAGCGAGGGTCGAGAATCCCTCTACAAACCTCCGATAGTACCCTATCAACCCAAGAAGCTACGAATCTCTGTCGGGATCGTGGTTCTAGGCCAATCTTTCTGTCACGCCCCAAATCGGGGAACATGACCGGCGCCTGACCGGGTTGCCCCAGTCAAGCGGACCTGGGTGCCTTTCATTCCCATGCATTACCTCTGTGTTGATTATTTCTCATTAACCAAATATCTTACTAACCATGAATGATTTCACATTAAACAAATAAAACCATACGAGTGATTCATTAACAAGATGCAGTTTTTACAACGCCCGACATAACATAATATATACATAAGACTAGAGTCCCACAGTTTACATTTCTACAGAGCCTCTAGGATACAAAAAGGGAAATACAATACTTGCCGGTAACAAGGCTCCGGCTATACCTTACAAAACCAAAATGAAATCTAAACCGAAGTGGCATGAACCACACAAGGCCCCAAGGAAGAAAGGGGCTCACCAAAACGGGCAGTGGAAGGAGAAGGATACTACTGCCGATGAGCTGAAGTGCCTGCTACTGATCCACCTACAATCATAACACGAATGTAGCGTCCCCGGCAAAAGGGACGTCAGTACACTTGAATTGTACTGGCATGTATGGACAAACTTTGTCCCAAGTAAACTCAAGCCATTGAATTACATCAACAATTAATTAAGCCAACCAACCATGTTTCCACATTTTCCTCATTTCAAATAATTCTCAACACAAAGCACTTTCTACGATCAACCAATTTAACAATAACCAATCAATCACGTAAAGCACAAGTAGTCAAACAAAGGGGCAATCGGTGCCCCACAGGTTGCAAACTCTCCTGCTGTCTCCTTTCACAATTTCACATTATTGATTTTTGTATCAATTTTCAATAGCGATTTCGATCGCTTTCCATCCTTATTGCCCCTGACCATCCTTATCACCTAGGCCACCCTTATCACCCTAACCCACACCTTATTTCCTCACGTTGCGGCGCGCAACACGACCCCGCCTTACAGTTTAAAACACAACAATTTCAAACAGGCAGATAAGGTACTACACACAATTTCAACAAGTTCAAATAAGCAACTTGCACATTGTTTCATGTTCTCAATTATTTTTCAAATCAATATCACAACCATGTTACAATATTTCCACAATTCAGGTGTTTCATCCCTTTCCACAATAAACAAATTCTCAAGTGTTTCGTTTGTTTTCCACAAGGTGCCATATAGGCCATCTTAACCATTATTCATTATTCTTTACCCAATTTAACTCTCATTTACCTTTCGGTTCATATTCCATATTACATCACTCATAGTTCAACAACAACTTTGAAATATCCAACAACAATATCAAGAATTTCACACAATTTGTCAAATTAACACGAACCAAACAAGTTTCACACATGTAGGCGATTTCACAAGAATCAAAATTAGCCATACATACCTGGTGATGAGTTTTCTTCCTACTTTATGCTTACCCAAGATATCCTACTCTTGCCAACCTTGTTCTTGAAGACTCTTACTTTTACTCACTTCTTTTTACTAGAAGTCAAGTTCAATAATCATGCATGAGTGTAAAAATTCTATTTTCAAAAGCTATTATATGCAAACCTCTCTTTACCCAATTTAAAACTGAAAATCAAAGAAAATAGTTAGGGTTTTTACCTTGAAAAGATTTGGGGAAGTTGAATCTTTGCCCTAGAATCCTTTGAACTAAGATGGTTGGAACAATCTTTGAAGATGAAAGATTTCTCTCTCTAAAACCTCTCTCTTCTCTCTCTAATTTTGGTAAGATGATATGAGAAAAATGAGGGTGAAAGGTGTTATATTAAAGAAGAGATCGGGTCAAAATGTCACAAAAATCTGGGCCGGGGCGAATCTGCGGTGCACTTTGCGACCGCAGAATCAACATGCAGTCCGCATAGTGACCGCAGAATGGCCTCAAAATTAACTCAAGTTCTATTATAGAATGCGACCGATATGCGGTCCGCATTCTTGATCTGCGGTCGCAAAGTGCACCGCAGATTCACTATGCGATCGCATATCGACCGCATTTTCAACACGATTTTTGGGAGACTTTCTGGAAAGCTTTGCGGCAAGAATGCGGTCCGCATAACAGGTTTGCGGTCGCATTCTTGACCGCATATTTGACACTTTTCGGAAAAATTAATTCTCTACATTTTTGAAACTTAAATCACTACCAAGGGTCCGAACCGCGGCGAGCAAGCTCGCCGCGAAGAATTCTACGCATTCCTAACACATTATTCGGCCCATGACACCACATCTACTAGGTTTTAGGCCTTACACTTTCACTGCCGCAATCTTCTGAGGATTCACCTGAATTCCCTCACTGGAAATAACATGTCCTAGAAAGGCTACGGACTCCAACCAAAACTCACATTTTGAGAACTTGGCATACAATTGATGCTGAAGAAGGGTCTGCAATGCTGCTCTGAGGTGAACGGCATGTTCTTCCCTGCTCCGAGAGTAGATAAGGATGTCGTCAATGAATACAATCACAAAGAAATATAGGAATGGCTTGAAAATACGATTCATAAGGTCCATGAAAGCTGCTGGGGCATTGGTTAGCCCAAAAGACATGACCAAAAACTCGAAGTGACCATAACGAGTTCTGAAGGCGGATATCCTGCTCCCTGATTTTCAACTGGTGGTACCCAGACCGTAAATCAATCTTTGAGAAGAACTTCGCTCCCTGCAATTGGTCAAACAGATCATCCACTCGAGGCAAAGGATATTTATTCTTGATGGTGACTTTGTTGAGCTGCCGATAATCAATACACATTCGAAGTGACCCATCCTTCTTTCTGACAAAGAGAACCGGAGCACCCCACGGCGACACACTCGGTCGTATGAACCCTTTCTCTAATAAATCCCTCAGCTGCTCCTTTAACTCCCTTAACTCTGCTGGCGCCATTCTGTATGGTGGAATGGATATTGGCTGAGTATCTGGCAATACATCGATCCCAAAATCAATCTCCCTATCCGGCGGAATGCTTGGAAGCTCATCCGGAAACACTTCAGGAAATTCATTCACAATTGGCACGGACTCGAGGGTAGGCACCTCTGAGGTGGTGTCCGTCACCCGAACCAAGTGATAGATACACCCCTTCTTAATCATCTTCGAAGCCTTAAGGTAGGAAATAAACCTACCCCTTGGCACTACACCATTTCCTCTCCATTCAATAACTGGCTCGTTAGGGAACTCGAGCCTCATAACTCTCGTCCCACAGTCAAGTTTGGCAAAGCATGAGTAGAGCCAATCCATCCCCATAATTACATCAAAATCAACCATCCCAAGCTCAATAAGATCGGCTGTGGTAACACGACCACTCACCATAACAAAACAATTTCTATAGACTCGTGAGGCTGTAATAGAATCACCAACCGGAGTCGACACAGAGAATGGCTCACGAAGTTATTCGGGTTCTATCCCAAAACTTGAAGCAATGAATGGAGTAACATAAGACAAGGAGGACCCCGGATCAATAAGGGCATAACAATCAATAGTCTGAACAGACAGGATACCTGTAACAACATCTGGAGAAGCCTCGGCATTCTGGCGGCCACTCAATGCATAGAATCGGCTAGGTCCACCCCTACCATGAGCTCCACCCCTAGCTGCACCACGCCCTGCTGATGCTGGAGTACGCGCTGATGATGTAGCAGCCGAAGAACTGGATGACTGAGCAGATCCCCTACCTATACCCTGGCGGGGTGCACGGCTGTCCCGTTGAATGTGACCTCTCACCCCGCACCCGAAGCACACTGGAAGGTCAAGGTAGCAAGTCTCTGTATGAAATCTCCCACACTTGGGGCATGTAGGTATCCCCTGCTGCTGGGACCTCACCCCAGGACGACCAGACTGACGAGACCTCCTGCTGTCTGAACCAGGTCTCGAGTAACTGCCCTGCTAATGACTGTGCATAGATGGCGGTGCACTCACGGAGGATTGAGCATATGACTGGGATGGCCCTGATGACCCTCTCCCTAGAAGTGATCTCCCTGAATGACCCATTGACCGGGCCCTGCTGCTACTTTCTCTTTCTGCACGAATCTTCAATTTCCTGGCCTCTGTGGCCTGAGCAAACCCCACGATCCTCCCATAGTTCATATCTGAGTGCAAAGCTGCTGTGGCGGCCTCATTCACTACCAAAGGGCTAAGGCCCTGAACAAACCGTCGAACCCGGCATCCATGGTCGACACTAAATGAGGAGCGTACTTGGACAACCTTACGAACTCCATGTGATACTCCCAAACACTCATACTGCCATGTTTGAGGAACCTCAAACTCAGTGGCACGGGCTGCCATTGCCTCAGTAGGTAAGAAGTGGTCCATAAATGCATCCACGAACTCATCCCATCTGGCCGGAGGGCTCCCTTCCTCACGGGAATCCTCCCACATTTCGAACCATGAACGTGCCGCTCCCTTCAGCCTGTAAGAGGCCAACTCTACCCCCTCTATATCTGTAGCCTTCATCACTCTGAGGGTCTTGTATATCTCATCAAGGAAATCCTGTGGGTCAGCCTCTGGATCGGTACCTGAGAATTCTGGAGGGGCCAACCGCAAGAACTGATGGACTCTGGAGCCGGAGGAATCTCCCTGTCCGCTGGAGGATGCAGGGGCATCATGGGATATCTGGGCCTGGGCGGCCACTAACTGTGTTAACATATGAATAGCTCCCCTAAGATCCTCATTAGAGATACCGGAGCCCGAAGCGGGAACTGTATCTGAGTCAGGAACACCGGCAGGAGGAATGGTGGCATCCTCTGCCGCAGCTGGAATAGGGACACTTGCATTTTGAACAGGTGAGCCAGGCAAATTCAGGACTGTGGGTCATTCTCTCCCACAGCATCGGGTACATGATTAACAGCCGCACTTGGGCCGGCATTGGCCCCAAGGCCGAGTCTAGCCTTCTTCTTATGCGCCATATTTTGAAAATTTGGGAACAAGGCACGAATTAGACACAAATATTTCCACATTGTACTTTACCGCACGATATAGATTAACAAAGAAATAGGTAAATTCCTAAATGCCTGTGTAGCCCCCAACGTATCAGATGTGGTCGACAACACACCGATAAGCAGGGACTTAGTCCATCCCGGATGTGCATAATATACTATATGCGGTTGAAACTGTCACGCCCCAAATCGGGAACATGACCGGCGCCTGACCGGTTTCCCCAGTCAAGCGGACCCGGGTGCCTTTCATTCCCACGCGTTACCCCTGTGTTGATTGTTTCTCATTAACCAAATATCTTACTAACCATGAATGATTTCACATTAAACAAACAAAACCATACGAGTGATTTATTAACAAGTTTGTAGTTTTTACAACGCCCGACATAACATAATATATACATAAGACTGGAGTCCCATAGTTTACATGTCTACAGAGCCTCTAGGATACAAAAGGGGGAATACAATACTTGCCGGTAACAAGGCTCCGGCTATACCTTACAAAACCAAAATGAAATCTAAACAAAAGTGGCATGAACCACACAGGGCCCACTAAGGAAGAAAGGGGCTCACCAAAACGGGCAGTGGAAGGAGAAGGATACTACCGCCGATGAGCTGAAGTGCCTGCTACTGATCCACCTACAATCATAACACGAATGTAGCGTCCCCGGCAAAAGGGACGTCAGTACACTTGAATTGTACTGGCATGTATGGACAAACTTTGTCCCAAGTAAACTCAAGCCATTGAATTACATCAACAATTAATTAAGCGAGCCAACCATGTTTTCCACATTTTCCTCATTTCAAATAATTCTCAACACAAAGCACTTTCTACGATCAACCAATTGAACAATAACAAATCAATCACGTAAAGCACAAGTAGTCAAACAAAGGGGCAATCAGTGCCTCAAAGGTTGCAAACTCTCCTGCTGTCTCCTTTCACAATTTCACATTATTGATTTTTATATCAATTTTCAATAGCAATTTCGATTGCTTTCAATCCTTATTACCCCTGACCACCCTTATTACCTCGTCCACCCTTATCACCCCAACCCACACCTTATTTCTTCATGTTGCGGCGCGCAACCCGATCCCACCGTACAGTTTTAAAACACAACAAGTACAAACAGCAGATAAGGCACTTCACACAATTTCAACAAGTTCAAATAAGCAACTTACAGGTTGGTTCATGTTCACAATTACTTCTCAAGCCAATATCACAACCAAGTTACAAGTGTTCCAAAATCAAGAGTATTTATACCGTATTGTTCAATGACTTACCAATCCTCATGTATTTCGTTTCTTTTCCACAAAGTACCATATATGCCATTATAGCCATTATTCACAATTCTTTTATCAAATTAAACTCTCATTTGTCTTTCGGCTTATATCTCATATTACATCACTCATAGCTCAACAACAACTTTGAATATCCAACAACAACATCAAGAATTTCACACAATTTGTCAATTTAACACGAACCAAACAAACTTCACACATATAGGCGATTTCACAAGAATAAAAATTAGCCATACATACCTGGTATCGAGTTTTCTTCCGTTAAATTCCTACTTTATGCTTACCCAAGATATCCTACTCTTGCCAACCTTGTTCTTGAAGACTCTTACTTCTGCTCACTTCCTTTTTACTAGAAATCAAGTTCAATAATCATGCATGAGTGTAAAAATTCTATTTTCAAAAGCTATTATATGCAACCCTCTCTTTACCCAATTTAAAACTGAAAATCCAATAAAATAGTTAGCGTTTTACCTTGTAAAGATTGGGGAAGTTGAATCCTTGACCTAGAATCCTTTGGACTAGATGTTTGGAACAATCTTTGAAGACGAAAGACTTCTCTCTCTAAAACCCCTCTCTTCTCTCTCTAATTTTGGTAAGATGATATGATAAAATGAAGGGGAAAGGTGTTATATTAAAGAAGAGGTTGGGTCAAAATTTTACAAAAATTTGGGCCGGGTCAATTCTGCGATCGCATCTGCGGTTCGGGAAAGGTGTTATATTAAAGAAGAGGTTGGGTCAAAATTTTACAAAAATCTGGGCCGGGTCAATTCTGCGATCGCAGAACCCACATGCGGTCCGCAAAGTGACCGCGGAATGACCTCAAAATTACACAAGTTCTGTTACGGAATGCGGCCACAATGCGGTCCGCATTCTTGATCTGCGGTCGCAAAGTGCACCGCAGATTCGTTATGCGATCGCATATCGACCGCATTTTCAACCCACTGATGAATCGACGAAAGTAGTTAACAAGGCCAAGGAAGGATCTCAGCTCAGCTACCTTTGTAGGTTCCTCCCACTCCTAGATAGCACGTACCTTAGCCTCGTCCATGCGTAGCTCGCCATTGCTAATGACATGGCCCAAGAAGTGCTTCATGTGTTCCTCCAAGGTGTTTTTGTAGATAACCATATCATCTAGGTAGACTACCGCGAACTGATCAAGTTAGGGATGAAAATCTTTTTCATAAGGGTACAAAATGGGGTTGGTGCATTGGTTAAGCCGAAGGGCATCACCAACCACTCAAAGGCTCCATATCTTGTCACACATGCTGTCTTTGGCTCATCTTCCTTAGCAATGCGAACCTGGTAGTAGCCCTTTCGAAGATCCACCTTGGTAAAGTATTTGGATTGCCCAAGTCTATCAAATAAGTCAGAAATGAGCAGGATCGGGTACTTATTCTTCACTGTAACCTTATTAAGTGCTCGATAGTCTATGCACAAGCACAACGATCCATCCTTCTTCTTCTAGAACAATACTGGTGCGTTGAAAGGTGCCTTTGATGGGCGAATGTGACCAGCATCCAGCAACTCTTTCAATTGTTTCTTAATCTCCTCAAGTTTGGGCGGTGCCATACAATATGGGGAAAATGCGGGTGGGTTATGTAAGGCCCCAGAAAATTTCGCAAAGTAATATAGGATTCTGTGGTGCCACGTAGGCTAATTATTATATTTTATGTGCTATGAACATGATGGACATCAATTAGACTTTCTAAATATGAGTATGAGTCTTATGGTAAGTGATATGAGGTCCAAATGGAAGCCCAAGTGTATGCCAAATGGGAAAGTTTTCGAAATAGGCCAAAATTCCAAATGGATTCGTACAAGGCTCCACTTCAAAGGATCATATATAATTATGTATAAGGTTTTATGAGGTGAATATCATATCAAATGAAAGCCCTTTGAGTCTAGTTTCCAACGCTTCAAACCGTTCATCATTTGGACATTCCTACACAAAGTTATGATCATATTACCAAAGGCTAGAAAATGTTATCTTGTGTCAAATGTGCGACCGCATTTCCTGTCGCATTGTTAACTGTGCGGTTACATTTCTATCGCAGATTGAACCAGTGAAGCCCAGTTTTGGGTACCAATTTTGCGGTGCATTGTGCGGCCAACATGTTCATTCTGCGGTCCATTCTGCTATAGCATAATTGACATCGCTGGTTTAATTTTTCTATTTTTATAACCCGACCCCATTTCAATATATAGGCTTTGGGGTTCATTTTGGGGTCATTTCTTACTGATTTTAGAGAGTGGTGAGAGCATTTTAGAGAGAGAAGGAGGAACCCAACATTTCAATCATCCAAATCTTGCATCAATCTTCAAGAATCAAGAACCCAATAGCAAGTTATTCATCTAAGAGGTAAGATTCTATACCCTAGGGTTTTAATTTCGAGTTTTTGTGTATAAGATGAGTTATTGAGGTATGATTCTTGGGTTTATTAGTATTGTGTATACATACATGTACAACTTAGGTTTATGGGAAGATTGTTTAACTTAAATAAGTAAGATTGGGTTAGGGAAAGAAGGAAATCTTGAAAAGGGGATTTAAAATCAAGATGCTCAACTAGTATTTGATAAAATACTCAAATGAGCTAGTTTCATGAATATCTTTCTAATATATGTTTAATTTTGTTATGTCTCATAGTAGGTTGGAATTGCTAGAGTTTTCTGAGTGTTGTAGTAACTTAAGGAAAGCTCAATCGAGGTATGTATGACTAATTTTGATTCTTGTAAAATCGCCCATATGTGTGAAATTGTTTGGCATGTGTTAATTTGAGAAATTGTATGTAATTGTTTGATGTCATTATTGGGTATTCAATTGATGATTGAACTACATGTGGTATGGTATGAAATATGAATTGAAAGATGACAAGGGAATTGGAATTGGTAAAGAACTGAGAACAATTGTTGTGGTGGCATATATGGTTTATTGTGGAAAGAGATGAAACACTTGAATTGTGGTAAATTGTTGAACATACTTGTGTGTGTACTCTTGAATATTGTAACTTGGTTGTGATATCAGTTTGAAAAGTATTTGAGAATGTGAATTGAATTGTAAGTTGCTTATTTGAATTTGTTGTAATTGTGTGTAGTGCCTTATTTGCTGTTTGTGATTGTTGTGTTTGAAACTGTACGGTGGGATCGGGTTGCGCGCCGCAACATGAAGTAATAAGGTGTGGGTTGGGGTGATAAGGGTGGCCGAGGTAATAAGGGTGGACGAGGCAATAAGGATGGAAGCGATCGAAATCGCTATTGAAAATTGATATAAAAATCATTGACACCAGGAGAGTTTGCAACCTGTGGGGCACTGATTGCCCCTTTGTATGACTACTTGTGTTTTACGTGATTGAATTGTTGTTGTTCTACTTGTTGATGCTTAAACGTGCTTTGTGTTGAGATTATCTGAATTGAGGAAAAATGTGGAAAACATAGTTGGCTGGCTTAATTGATTCTTGATGTAATTTATTTGGTTGTCTTATCATCGTGATTTATTGTTAATGGCTTGAGTTTACTTGGGACAAAGTTTGCCCATACATACCAGTACAATTCCAGTGTACCGACGTCCCTTTTGCCGGGGACGCTACATTCGTATTATGATTGTAGGTGAATCAGTAGCAGGTACTTCAGCTCATCGGCAGTAGCATCCTTCATCTTCCACTGCCCGTTTTGATGAGCCCCTTTCCTTTCGGGGCCCTGCGTGGCTCATGCCACTCTTGTTTAGACTTTATTTTGATTTTGTGTGAGGTATAGCCGGAGCCTTGTTACCGGCAAGTATTGTATCCTCCTTTGTAATCCTAGAGGCTCCGTAGACAGTAAACTGTGGGACTATGGCCTATGTATGTATATGTATATGTCGGGCATTGTAAATTGTAACTTGATAGTAAATCAATCGTATGGTTATGTTTGTACATTGTGAAATCAGATATAATTGGTAAGATCTTTGGTTTATGAGTAATAATTAACACAGGGGTAATGCGTGGGATAGAAAGGCACCAAGGTCCGCTTGACTGGGGCTACCCGGTCAGGCGCCGGTCATGTCCCTCGATTTGGAGTGTGACAAACTTGGTATCAGAGCCTAAGGTTTTTAAAGTGTCCTAGGATGTCTGGGAGCCGTGTCTAGTAGTGCCCTTCTTATCGGTGTGTTGTCGACCACATTATATAAGTTGGGGGCTGCACGGACATTTAGAAATTTACCAATTTCTTTGATATTCCAGATCGTGCGATATGGCTCAAGATAGGGAGCTAATTTCCTCTATAAGTATTACACTCAAGATTGGTAATTTTGATACCATAATCTGTGAATTTGAAGCATGTAAGGTAGGATTTATCCCACCATTGAGTCCAAGTGGATTACCCAAGGACTTGTTAGGAGAATGTATTGAGTCATGGAGTGATTGGTAGAACTTGTTGTTAAGGAGAGTACCCTCGTTCTTACTAATGTCACTAAACCACCAGATCATGTAGTATTTCATCAGTATGTACGGATAAAACCCCGTCTCTTAGAAATTAAGCTTCCATGGTGCTCGCATAAATGTGTAAGTTCAAAATATAATTGATGCAGTACTCGTCTAATTATATTAAGCTAATTATTGTTGTGAAAATATATGTGGGAGGTACTTCTTCATGTGTTTAATATGTTATTCTTGGTAAGTAAGGATATGTGAAGAATGTGAGCTATGTGCTAAAATGCCTAGACTTCAAGTTAAGTCTAAATTGAGATTTTGATGCAAAATTGTGTAAGAAAACATGTTATGGTTGATTCTTCCAAAATGTTCTTACATGTACCAAAGGTATTTGATTGATTGCGTCTAGTTGGTAATTTATAAAGATGTTTGGAAATGAAGTAAGTGACTGTGTAAATGTGGTAAGACTAAATGTTGGATTCTAGCTGTGATTGATACTTTACATGAATTTGTGTTGTGGCCCTATGTTTTGTGAAAGATGCTTTCCAATATGATCAATGTGCTATTATTGACAACTTAAAATGGCTTTTAGAAGTATGAATCATGTATTCAAATGTGAAGTCCTCTATGCATAGAGATGTTGAAATAAGTCAAATGCTCTTGAGAAATAAAGTATAGACAATGTGTCGAGAACTCAAAATGAAATTGTGCCTGGTGATACTTATGACATGAGGGAATATGAAATAGATTATGATGTTGATATGAAAAATGCGGAAATGAAGTGAAATGCGGTGAAGAAGAGATTGTGTTATGAAATGTGGCCTAGTGCCAAGTCTGATGTGATAATTATGGCCCCAAGAGCTGATGGACTAATATACGTAAAAATGGCATGATTCTTTTATTCAATAATGTGGTGAACGTTTAAAGTGTTTGATTTGTACTTTTGATTTCCTTATTATTGTATGAGGCGCATAGGTGAATAACTTTATATGTGAACCCTATGGAAGGGCTATGAAATGCAGCCTAGAGGTATGGAAATTATGTAAAAAAAAAAACTATGTGATCCATTTTATTTGGTAATGTGGTGATTGTTTAAACTTTTTGTTAAACCCTTATGATTTCCTTGTCCTTGCATAGATATGTTCTTAAAAAGAATCTAAATTTCAAAACAGTTCATGCACATGCATACTCTTTGAATGAGACGTATTATCTACAAAGTCTCCATATCATAGTTCTATTGTTTACAACCTCTTATGGAATTGAGCTATATAATTATGTTCTAGAATTGAGTTATAGCACTATTGATACTTCCTACTTGCTTTTCGTAAATTCTCAACAAAGGACTATTCCCGATGAATTTCTTACATAAACATCTCATTTAAATTGACAACATCTGCTCACTTGTGCCTATACATGCACCATCATAAAGTTTGTACATGTGGTGTCAAGTTCCATGCAAAGTATCCAAGATTTGTGATCCTTCTCGAGTCACACTTTTACTTAGTTGTGTGTGTCTTATATGGCTTGATCAACCAATCTACCCTCTTACGAGTAACATTATGAAACCTTTTCACTGTCTAGTAACATAGATGCACATCTCAGTGCCTATCATATGAGTGAATATCAATTGAAATGGTCACCGTTTGCATAAGGTCTCTCAAAAAAAATTGATTGAGATCCTCACTTCCCCATCATAGATATCTTGTGTCGCCATTATTTTCGTGCCCACTTGGGACATCTCGCAGTAAGTAGCTCACTCTGTCCTAATATTTTGGTTGCTCGTGGCATGGTCATGTATTCCAGTGGGGAGTTAATATAGTAGAAGTGTGTCCAACTTATAACCAATGATTAGTTTCTCATTATGTCTCCACAATGTTTTAATCGTATTCCTTATTTAGTGAATTCATTGTGCTAGTTCCCTACACTTGTACGACAACCCTAAGAGAACATTCCCTTCTATGTATCACTATGACACTTCCTTTTTTTCAAGTCAAAACCTATGGAGATCTCATCATGAACATCAGCAAACCTTCAGTGATTATTGTGCACTGTCTCATTGAGTTTGGTTTTCTTCACACCCTCAACTTCTAGAATCATGGACTATGTCATTGTCATGTGTGGAGAGTTTACTACCCTTGGTATCTCACCTTCTTGGCTAGATATGAGTGTTATTTTCCTTCTCCCTGGAGCGTCGTGTTAACTATTAGAACCATCTAACCAATTCATGATTTTGTCCCAATATCAAGATTTCATAGCTATTGAGTTTCACTCGTGAAATGTAGAAATTAGATGACTTCGGATTTTTGTACGTATCATGAATATGTTGATTTGAATGAAAAAAAAATGGTCGTAATTTTTAGTTCCCTCATATATGATCAATTATCAAGAAGTGTTAAGTTGTCTAGAATATGGTAATGTCATAAGCGTTCAATTATTTTCATCTTTATAGGCTTGTGGCATAGATTCTGTGCGTCAAGTAATGTTAAGAGTGTAATTCAACTTCGTGTATTTTGAATCCCATATCACATTCATGGTGCTAGAGTATTCCTATTCGGGGTCGACGGATTTTCCCTACACTTTAGAAATGTGTGGTTCATGTACTTGGGTATTCCTCCTTAATGATTCCTATTTCCCATGTACTACTTACTCATATTCCTCATTTGTGTATTAATTGAGGTAGTCACAATGATTAACCATGTAAGTATTGTTAGTAGTAACATTTTGTGTCTCTTAGTATACGACCTCATATAGTACTCTACCCAGTGCATTAATGGATTCTTGAAGAACTCCAGCCTGATCTTGAACTCTGTTGTTCCTTGTTGTATAATCCATTGGGTATTGTAAGTTCAGACAAGTCAAATATAAAGCTTCATAGTGTGATCACATATATATTGGATAGATAAAGTTATGGTCAGTTTATGGTATCACATCTTAGGGTAACTATTAAGGGTCATCAAGGGTTTAATGTGAGTGTACCCCTGAAAATGTTATGTGAGTTGATAATAAAGGTAACATGACTGTATTACACATTAGGTTGCAATAGGTGTATGATATTCCCCGTAACCTGTTCCTCATGTACTTTGTGTTTCCATATGCTTATGTCTAAGAAGATAGTGATAAAAAAATATGGGTGCGACTTGACTCGATTGCACTATATGATCATGATGCACAACTAGCAAGACTCATGATGTCTTGATTTCACATGGATTATTGATTGAAACGAAATTATATTCCTATTGATGAACACCTTTGTGATTACATTAATGGGTGGTAAGGACTATTATTAACATATAATTGTTTGTTTCCTATGAACTGACATCCTTGATGGTATGATGCCAAGTTATGGAATTGTGGATTATTGTTGTTATCATGAATTGCAATATCCAGTGGAGTGTAAATTGTACAGTGGAAGTTATCAAAAGGTAAAGTCAATAGATAGTTATTTCATGCAAGATGTTTATCTGTCATCCTTATGATGTATATTTGGGAGTTGATATTTTTTTAGAGGGTGTCATGACAATGCTTGTAAATCGATAATGTCATCTGGAAGGCTAAATGTGTCGTGGAAGGAAAATATTTTCGCTTGATTAAATACCAGTTAGTTTTGACTTGGAATGTACCATATAGGTATTTTGATGTAAAACTGTGCAGTCCATGTTCTGGTATCCATATGTTAATGTAGTGCTTGAAATAATGGGATTACGATTGTGGATATATACATTGTGGTGCTATGTACACTTGTGGATGTGTGGTTAAGACAATTTTGGTGATTCTCTGGCAGGTGGATAGGCCTAGTTACAAAGGAAACTGCCGAAATTTTTGAAAAATTAATGAATTAGTGAAAATTTTGAGACTGGAGGTAGGTTAGAAAAGAGATGTATGATGTTAAAGTGTTTGTGAAAGACTATACTCCTCATTCGAGGACGAATGATCCTAAGGGGGGGAGAATGTAAGGCCCGAGAAAATTTCGCTAAGTAATATAGGATTCTGTGGTGCCACGTAGGCTAATTATTATATTTTATGTGCTATGAACATGATGGACATCAATTAGACTTGCTAAATATGAGTATGAGTCTTATGGTAAGTGATATGAGGTCCAAATGAAAGCCCAAGTGTATGCCAAATGGGAAGGTTTTCGAAATAGGCCAAAATTCCAAATGGATTCGTACAAGGCTCCACTTCAAAGGATCATATATAATTATGTATAAGGTTTTATGTGGTGAATAGCATATCAAATGAAATCCCTTTCAGTCTAGTTTCCAACGCTTAAAACCGTTCGTCATTTGGACATTCCTACACAAAGTTATGATCAAATTACCAAAGGTTGGAAAATGTTGTCTTGTGTCAAATGTGCGACCGCATTTCCTGTCGCATTGTTAACTCTGCGGTCGCATTTCTGTCGCAGATTGAGCCAGTGAAGCCTAGTTTTGGGTACCAATTTTGCGGTGCATTGTGCGTCCAGCATGTTCATTCTGCGGTCCATTCTGCTATAGCATAATTGACATCGTTGGTTTAATTTTTCTATTTTTATAACCCGACCCCATTTCAATATATAGGCTTTGGGGTTCATTTTGGGGTCATTTCTTACTGATTTTAGAGAGTGGTGAGAGCATTTTAGAGAGAGAAGGAGAAATCGAACATTTAAATCATCCAAACCTTGCATCAATCTTCAAGAATTAAGAACCCAATAGCAAGTTCTTCATCTAAGAGGTAAGATTCTATACCCTAGGGTTTTAATTTTGAGTTTTTGTGTATAAGATGAGTTATTGAGGTATGATTCTTGGGTTTATTAGTATTTTGTATACATGCATGTACAACTTAGGTTTATGGGAAGACTGTTTAACTTAAATAAGTAAGATTGGGTTAGGGAAAGAAGGAAATCTTGAAAAGGGGATTTAAAATCAAGATGCTCAACTAGTATTTGATAAAATGCTCAAATGAGCTAGTTTCATGAATATCTTTCTAATATATGTTTAATTTTGTTATGTCTCATAGTAGATTGGAATTGCTAGAGTTTTTGGAGTGTTGTAGTAACTTAAGGAAAGCTCAATCGAGGTATGTATGACTAATTTTAATTCTTGTAAAATCGCCCATATGTGTGAAATTGTTTGGCATGTGTTAATTTGAGAAATTGTATGTAATTGTTTGATGTCATTATTGGGTATTCAATTGATGATTGAACTACATGTGGTATGGTATGAAATATGAATTGAAAGATGACAAGGGAATTGGAATTGGTAAAGAATTGAGAATAATTGTTGTGGTGGCATATATGGTTTATTGTGGAAAGAGATGAAACACTTGAATTGTGGTAAATTGTTGAACATACTTGTGTGTGTACTTCTTGAATATGGTAACTTGGTTGTGATATCAGTTTGAAAGGTATTTGAGAATGTGAATTGAATTGTAAGTTGCTTATTTGAATTTGTTGTAATTGTGTGTAGTGCCTTATTTGTTGTTTGTGATTGTTGTGTTTGAAACTGTACGGTGGGATCGGGTTGCGCGCCGCAACACGAAGTAATAAGGTGTGGGTTGGGGTGATAAGGGTGGATGAGGTAATAAGGGTGGACGAGGCAATAAGGATGGAAGCGATCGAAATCGCTACTGAAAATATATAAGAATCATTGATGTGAAATTGTGAAAGGAGACAGCAGGAGAGTTTGCAACCTGTAGGGTACTCATTGCCCCTTTGTATGACTACTTGTGTTTTACGTGATTGAATTGTTGTTGTTCTACTTGTTGATTCTTAAACGTGCTTTGTGTTGAGAATTATTTGAAATGAGGAAAAATGTGGAAAATATGGTTGGCTGGCTTAATTGATTCTTGATGTAATTTATTTGGCTGTCTTATCATCATGATTAATTGTTTAATGGCTTGAGTTTACTTGGGACAAAGTTTGCCCATACATACCAGTACAATTCCAGTGTACTGACGTCCATTTTGCCGGGGACGCTACATTCGTATTATGATTGTAGGTGAATCAGTAGCAGATACTTCAGCTCATCGGCAGTAGCATCCTTCATTTTCCACTGCCCATTTTGGTGAGCCCCTTTCCTTTCGGGGCCCTGCGTGGCTCTTGCCACTCTTGTTTAGACTTTATTTTTGTTTTGTGTAAGGTATAGTCGTAGACTTGTTACCAGCAAGTATTGTATCCTCCTTTGTAATCCTAGAGGCTCCGTAGACAATAAACTATGGGACTATGGCCTATGTATGTATATGTATATGTCGGGCGTTGTAAATTGTAACTTGATAGTAAATCAATCGTATGGTTATGTTTGTACATTGTGAAATCAGTTATAATTGTAAGATCTTTGGTTTATGAGTAATAATAAACACAGGGGTAATGCGTGGGATAGAAAGGCACCAAGGTCTGCTTGACTGGGGCTACCCGGTCAGGCGCAGGTCATGTCCCTCGATTTGGGGCGTGATAGGTTAGCCCCTGGTTCCAACTCAATCTTGTGATCCACCTCTCGCCTAGGTGGCAAGTGCTTAGGCAACTCCTCGGGCATGACATCTTTGTTTTACTGAAGCAACTTCATTATGCAAGCGACAATGTCTCTTAAAAACTCTTGTCTTTCTCTAGACTTGCAATGGTTGCCACGAACGTCGGCTATCCCTTCTTGATCCCCTTGACAACCTGCATAGCTGAGATTTGCGCTTGAATATATCTATGTGGCATAGTCATTTTAGGTACCATGCAATCTCCTACTCGCTCCATAACTAAGAGACGTTGGAGGTAGGTATCGATCAAAGTATGACAGTTTCTAAAGAACTCTTGCCCAGTATGA
Organism: Nicotiana noctiflora; assembly: GCA_032618575.1. Lineage (NCBI taxonomy): Eukaryota > Viridiplantae > Streptophyta > Magnoliopsida > Solanales > Solanaceae > Nicotiana > Nicotiana noctiflora. Next base: position 412,022 of record JASVEL010000243.1, read on the forward strand.
TGTCAAAGATATCAATAGCGGTTATGGTAAAGTTTGTCGTTCCTTTCCAAGATCCTAATTTGATACCTACTCCATTAGCTACCCCACGAGCATTTTATACCTCGACATTCACGGTCTTGACGCGAGATTTGGTTGGAGCAAGCTTCAATTCTAGTCTCTTTGCCGCAACCTCAGTCACAAAGTTATGAGTTGCTCCAGTATCCACCATTGCACGAGTGGGCTTGTTGTTGATGGTGAGATTCACCTACTGATTGCCACTTTAGGTAGGTTGGATAGCTTGCTTTGTGATGGCACCACATAATTCGATCATACCCAACTGTGTGGTTCCTGAACTCTCTCATTGCGGCTGCTCCTTTCGTTCACGGACTATGGCGCTGAAGCTCTTTAGGTCAAGACAATTCCTGAAGTCATGCGATCCTCTGCATATGTAGAATCCCTTCTTCTCAGCATGTGCCTTCTTCTCAGTGTAGCCCTGACGACCACTCGACTTTTTGGAATCTTGAGTCTTGGAGTATTGTTGATGTATCTCCTTGCTTTTGCCACGATCTCCCCCACCTTTGACATTGTTAACATTTGACTCCTTGCCATTTCCTTTGTCGTGCTAGTCATGTCTGAAATCCATCAATGATTCGACCTACACTATGTCTTGATCTATATCAGTGACTTATCAGTGTTGCAATTCATGCTTAGCCCAATTTTGCAACCCGTCCATGAAGTGGAATAACAAGTCATCATTGGTTAGGTTAGGGATTTGAAGCATAAGGGTAGTGAACTCCTTGACATAGTTACGTATGCTCCTTGTTTGCTTCAATCCCCTAAGCTTGCGCCTTGCCTCGTACAAGACATTGTTTGGAAAGAATTGTCGCTTGAACTCGGCTTTAAAATGATCCCATGTGTTAATAGTACATAAACATTTATCTACGTCCGCCATCTTCCTTCTCCACCAAAGCATGGCAATCTTTGAGAGGTACAATACTGCAATGTTGATCTTGGCCTCGTCATCCTCAATTTGCCGTGCCTGAAGTAGTTCTCCAAGTGCCAAAGGAAATTTTCCACTTCTTCTGCGTCACGAACACCTTTGAACACCGGTGGTTTGGGAGCCTCGATCCTGGTCTCTCTCATCACCATAACATTGCTGGTTACCTCGATCACGCCAGCATTGACATGCTCCTCGAGTGAATCTATCTTTGCCTTCATAGCATCGATAGTACTCAAAGCCTCTATGAGTCTGCACTCTAAGGCAGTGATGGTTTGCCTTAGTTCTATCTCGATATGTGTACGTCCCTCCAAGTCATTTCGGATACTCTCAATCTCTTCAAGAATGTGCCCCACAAGAATGCTAAGGGTGCCATCCACCTTCCCCAAGCGTTGGCCAAAGATCTCCACAGTGTCCATCCCTGTGTTCATTTTCATCACCCACTCTTTACCGAGCGAGACATCCTCGGGCAGGAACTTCACTTCATCCTCGCTTGCCTCAGTAGCAGATGATTCTTGGGATGTAAGCCCTTTGTTTGACACAACCTCGGGTGGTACCTCATAGCTCTTGTTGGTGGCATTCCTCTTTTTTCTACGGACGCTCTTGCCAGCAGCATCCTGGATGACATTGGCTTGGGTGTTGGCAGCGTTAATTTCTCCGACGTTCGTCATTCCCTTAGTTGAAACATGCGCTCTGATACCACGTAGTTGTTAACTAAGTACACATGCGGCACTTGACAACTTGCTCACGATCTTGCACAACTTGCTCACGTTCTTGCTATGCCAAGTCAGCCTTACTACACTCAAGATTACTAAGAGAGTGGAAGAAAGAGCACAAGAGAATTATTAAAGGAAGATTTGTATTAAAGAGAACTTGAAGTGTTTTCTTGGTTGATGAATTACAAATGAATGCCCTCTATTTATACTAATCACCTAGGGGCTAGTATGTAAATAATAATTATTCTACAAGTCCTTCCATATTTACAAATAAGTCTATGCTGTAGAATATTCTACAAACCTAGGAGATTTCAAGGACTTTCCTAGAAAATCTATAGGGTTCTAAGGTCTTCCATGAGAAATCTCCATATTTCTCTTGAACCTTCCTACAAGTGTATAATATCTAGAGCTTACCAAGAAAATTCTCCATAGTTCTAGAATATTCTACCAATATCTAGTTCCAACTTATGTAACCCTTCCGTGTAACAAAAATATATACCAAATGATACCTACGTGGCCTCGTGACATGGCATGTCATCACATCTATATATTATTAAAAGCCAAGGAAAAAGCCATCTCATTAAGCCACGTGGTAGCTTCAGAAAAGGATACTGTAAGGCCCCGTAAAATTTTTGTGCATAAAACCTAGTAGATGTGGTGTCATGGTCTGAATGATGTGTTAGGAATGCGTAGAATTCTTCGCGGCGAGCTTGCGAGCCGCGGTTCGGACCCTTGGTAATGATTTAAGTTTCAAAAATGTAGAGAAATAATTTTTCCGAAAAAGTGTCAAATGTGCGGTCAAGAATGCGACCGCAAACCTGACATGCGGACCGCATTCTGACCGCAAATCATTCCAGAGAGTTGCCCCAAATCCGTGTCAAATGTGCGGTCGATATGCGATCGCATGTCAATCTGCGGTGCACTTTTGCGACCGCAGAATCAACATGCGGTCCGCATAGTGACCGCATGTCTTAACAGAACCTGCGTAATTTTTTGAGCCATTCTGCGGTCACTATGCGGACCGCATGTGGGTTCTGCGGTCGCATAGTGACCGCATATTCGACCCCGGCCCAGATTTTTGTGACATTTTGACCCGATCTCTTCTTTAATATAACACACTTCTTCTTCATTTTATCATATTATCTTACCAAAAATTAGAGAGAGAAGAGAGGGTTTTTAGAGAGAGAGATCTTTCATCTTCAAAGATTGTTCCAACCATTTAATTCCAAGGGATCCTAGGGCAAGGATTCAACTTCCCCAATCTTTTCAAGGTAAAAACCCTAACTATTTTCTTGATTTTCAGTTTTAATTGGGTAAAGAGAGGTTTTCATATAATAGCTTTTAAAAATAGAATTTTTACACTCATGCATGATTATTGAACTTGATTTCTAGTAAAAAGAAGTGAGTAGAAGTAAGAGTCTTCAAGAACAAGGTTGGCAAGAGTAGGATATCTTGGGTAATCATAAAGTAGGAAGAAAACTCATCACCAGGTATGTATGGCTAATTTTGATTCTTGTGAAATCGCCCTTATGTGTAAAATTGTTTGGCATGTGTTGATTTGAGAAATTGTATGTGATTAATTGATGTTGTTGTTGGATATTCAAAGTTGTTGTTGAACTATGAGTGTTGTGGTAAGAAATATGAACCGAAAGGTAAATGAGAGTTGAATTGGGTAAAGAATTTGTGAATAATGATTATGATGGCCTATATGGCACCTTGTGGAAAAGAAATCGAAACACTTGAGAATTGGTTTATTGTGGAAAGAGATGAAACACTTGAATTATGGAAAATTGTTGAATATACATGTGTGAATATTATTGAATGTGGAAACATTGTAACTTGGTTGTGATATTGGCTCGAGAAGTAATTGAGAACATGAAACAATGTGCAAGTTGCTTATTTGAACTTGTTGAAATTGTGTGTAGTACCTTATCTGCTGTTTGAAATTGTTGTGTTTTCAACTGTAAGGCGGGGTCGTGTCGCGCGCCGCGACGTGGTGAAATAAGGCGTGGGTTGGGGTGATAAGGGTGGCCGAGGTAATAAGGGTGGTCAGGGGCAATAAGGATGGAAAGCGATCGAAATCGCTATTAAAAATTGATACATAAATCAATAATGTGAAATTGTGAAAGGAGACAACAGGAGAGTTTGCAACCTGTGGGGCACTGATTGCCCCTTTGTTTGACTACTTGTGCTTTACGCGATTGATTGGTTATTGTTAAATTGGTTGGTTGTAGAAAGTGCTTTGTGTGAGAATTATTTGAAATGAGGAAAAATGTGGAAACATGGTTGGCTGGCTTAATAAATTGTTGATGTAATTTAATGGCTTGAGTTTACTTGGGACAAAGTTTGTCCATACATACCAGTACAATTTAAGTGTACTGACGTCCCTTTTGCCGGGGGCGCTACATTCGTGTCATGATTGTAGGTGTATCAGTAGCAGGCACTTCAGCTCATCGGCAGTAGTATCCTTCTCCTTCCACTGCCCATTTTGGTGAGCCCCTTTCTTCCCCGGGGCCTTGTGTGGTTCATGCCACTCGGTTTGGATTTCATTTTGGTTGTAAGGTATAGCCGGAGCCTTGTTACCGGCAAGTATTGTATTTCCCTTTTGTATCCTAGAGGCTCTGTAGACATGTAAACTGTGGGATTGTGGCCTATGTATATGTATGGGACGTTGTAAATATAAATTATGAACTTGTTAGTAAATAAATCACATGGTTATGTTTATGCATTATGAAATCAGTCATTGTTGGTAAGATATTTGGTTAATGAGAAACAATCAACACAGGGTTAACGCGTGGGAATGGAAGGCACCCAGGTCCGCTTGACTGGGGCAACCCGGTCAGGCGCCGGTCATGTCCCTCGATTTGGGGCGTGACAGATACGTAGCATAGTTAGTTATTAAATTAGTTATTTAGTTAATAATTAATTATTGGTTATTCTTTTTAACTTTAAATATATCTAAAAAATAAAAATAAAAACTACTATATATATATATATATATATATTGATTATTCTTTTTAAATTTAAATATATCTAAAAAACAAAAATAAAAACTACCTTATACATATGTTACTTACATTAATAAATATAGATATCTTATATTAATTAACTATAACAAAAAACTATACAAAAATGAAAATATCAAAATATATCTATATTTATATTTATATATTATTAAAAGGAGAGAAAAATCCCTCTCATTAAGCCATGTGGCAGCTTCAGAAAAAGCCACATGGCATAGTTAGTTATTAAATTAGTTATTTAATTAATAATTAATTATTGGTTATTCTTTTTGAATTTAAATATATCTAAACAAAAATAAAAACTACCATATATATATATATATATATATATATATATATATATATATATATATATATATATATATATATATATATATATTGTTTACTTTAATTACATTAATAAATATAGATATCTTATAATTAATTAACTATAATAAAAAACTATATAAAAATAAAAATATAAATAACCTACCATTCAAATTGGGTGAGAGTAGTTCCAAGTTAGAGTTTTAAAAAAAATTAAAATAAAAAAGCAAAAAACAAATCTACAAAAAACGAAAAAAAAACTACCCATTCAAATTGGGGAAGTAGTTTCAAGTTGGAGATTTAAACTAAATGAAAAAAAAAGAAAATAAAAACTACCCATTTAAATCGGGGAGTAGTTTCAAGTTGGAGTTTTAAAATAAAAATATAGATATCTTATAATTAACTATAATAAAAATATATATATAAATATATATAATAAAAAAAATAACTACCCATTCAAATTGGGTGACAGTAGTTGCAAGTTGCAGTTTTAAATTATTTTAAAATAAAAAATCAAAAAATAGATGTCTATAAAAAATGAAAAAAAAAGAGAAGAAAATCTATATCTATATATTATTAAAAAGAGAGAAAAAAACTCTCTCCTTAAGTCAAGTGACAGCTTCAGAAAAAGCCACATGGCATAGTTAGTTATTAAATAGTTATTTTTTGGTTATTCTTTTTGTATTTAAATAATATATATATATATATATATATATATTAATAAATATAGATATCTTATAATTAATTAACTATAATAAAAAACTATTTAAAATATGAAAATATAAATATATAAATATATAATAAATAACTACCCTTCAAATTTGGTGAGAGTAGTTTCAAGTTGGAGTTTTTAAATTATTTTAAAATAAAAAAGCAAAAAATCTATAAAAAACAAAAAAAGGAGAAGAAAAAACTACCCATTCAAATTGAGAAGTAGTTTCAAATTTTAAAATAAAAATAGTTATCTTATAATGAACTACAATAAATAAACAAAAATATAAATATATAAAAAAATAACCACCCATTCAAATTGGGTGGGAGTAGTTTCAAGTTACAGTTTTTAAATTATTTTAAAATTAAAAAAAAAAACAAAAAACAAAGCTATAAAAAATGAAAAAAAATAGAAAAAAACTACCCATTCAAATTGGGGAGTAGTTTCAAGTTGGAGTTTTAATATAATTTTTACATAAACAACAAAATTAACAAAAATATTGCGCAACCTGTATAAGTCCCATTAGCTTAACATAGATTTTATTTACTAAAATTTTGATAATATTATTAAGAATAACAAAATAAACTTTAAAATAAAAAATATTTCAATAGTAATATATTATATATCGTCTCATATATTAAATAGAAAGCGAATACTAAATATTATTTAATATAATAAAGAAAAACGGAACAAAAAAGTTATTCACTGCTATATAAATTCCTTTGATTTAATAGAGATTTCATTATTGGTATATCGTATCGATAAACAAGATGACAATTATATTTTATTAAAGAAATATGATCTAATAGGATCAAACAAGTCTGATTATAATTTAATTTAATTAATTTTTTTTAATATTGATCATAATTTTTTTTAATTTTATCGATACACTGAATAGAATTTCAGAAATATCCTCCGTTTTAAATACTATTTTCTTTTGGCTGTGAAGTTCATTAGGCCCTTACAATTAATTCGGAAGGGAAGTCTTGAAAAAAACCAAATAAATAAAAGCATGCAATTAATAATGTGAGAAATTGGAATATAGGAGCACAAAAGACGCAAAACCGTTCATGTTTTTTTCTTTCCCACCCAAATAATTCCATTAAAAAGATATGCAAATGCAAACTCTCCACTTACTATCCACTTCTTCCCTTACTGCTTCTTCTTCACTGTAAGTAACGACCAATCACTGGTCAGTTTATCTTTATTTTTTTGAATTTGTTGTTGAATTTAACTTTTCGCGTTTTAATTGTGATTGTGTTGCAGGTCCACTTTTGTTTCTCTTAATTGCTGCCGTTGTCAATTTTCAAATCCGTTGCCATTTACCTGCAAGACTAATTTGGGTTTTGTGAAAGGTAATTTTTTTTTAATTTATTTAGTTTCATTTGTGAAAAATATGTTTTTGCTGGCATTTCAAAGCAGTTGACTTTGGTGTTACTAGCTAAGGTTCCATTTTTTCAATCTTGATTTATTGGTCTTTGTTTTTGTTTGAAAAGCTTTAATTGTTAATCGGTGATTAGTGATTGTATATGCAAGATCATTGTGAAGCCTTATATTTGGGAAGTTGCTAATTTGTCAAGATCCAGGGTTGAAATTTGGATATAAACAGTGTTGTCAATAGAAAAAACTGTAGAAAATGCCTTAAGGGCGGTTGGGGCGTCTCCATCCGAGTCTTTTAGCGGGTAGGTGAAAGCTGAGATGAGTGAAGGCGGTCTAGTATTTAAAGGCAGTGGGTAATCCTCGTGATGTATAAACATAAGGGGCAACACGATGTATGAAGCATCCCACGTTCACAAAGGGAACCGGGGAAGGGCTCCACTCCATTGGATGTGATTTAGGCAGCTTAGACCGACACAAGCATTACTAGCTGATCCCACTGCTTGAACCTATGACCTATAGGTCACAAAAAGATAACTTTACCGGTGCTTCAAGGCTCCACTCCTGACATGTATAAACATATGTTAGTTTTTAGTTTACTAATCTGGATGGGTGATGAGTGATTAGTGATTGTAAAGGTGACAGCATTGTGAAACCTGATTCTTCTGGAAGTTGCTGCACTGTCAAAATATCTGGCTGACACTTGGATGTAAAATCTGTTTCCTTTTCAGTTTTGAAATATGGTTGCAAAGCTTTAATCAGTAGATGAAAACTAAGATGTGTAATAGGTTTTTGGTGATTGTAACTGTGTGATCGTAAGTTACTAAATTGTCGAGTCTACATGGGTGACTCTTGGACGTAAAACCTGTTTCCTTTTCCAATGTCATAATCTTAATTTTTGGGGTTCCTTACTTTGTCTTTCCTCCTTAACTTGATTTCTTATCAGAGTCAAACCTTAATTTGTCTCCTACAGTCCTGCTGATTCTTCTGTTTAGTTGACATAGTTGGAAATCTCATGGTGCTTGACTTGTGTAAAATGAAATAGAGGAGAAACCAAACAAACGCAGACAAGAACGACATAATGGTTATTTTAGTTATTGAATTTCAAAGAACTTGTCTCCTAATGCAAAGTTACTTTTACTTCTCATCGTATTTGCAGTTAAGAGGCAATCAAAGGTTTCTAACTTGAAGGCTGGCTTTTGGGAATCCATCAGATCCGGGTACTTGAAATAATTGTTTAACAAGCTTTCCATTTGGCAAAAAGTGGATTAAAGCTTATATTTGGAATGTTTGCTACGAACATACTAACTCCTTAAAGTTATTTCTCGCTTTCCCATCAACCTCACTAGAAACAATTATATGGTTATGCTAATTTGCTGTGATGTGTCTGAAGAAATGGTATGACTCTGGTACAAGATATTGAGTTTAAGCTGTTATTGCTGTGGTAAGTGGAAACTTGCCAAGATCCTGTCGTAAGAGATGATAAAGGATATAGTGTTATCAAAGGCGAAAAGCCCAAAAAGACTATAAGGTCTGTTGGGGCTTTAAGCGAAAAGCGCAAATAAAACGTGGGCTTTAATGAAAAAAGGCGCAACTGGAGAAAAAGTAAACATATGTATCTGTAGTCTAAGACTAATAATTATAAAACATGAATAACAAATATACGGTGAAAGAAATAGAAAAAGAATTACGATAAAGTGAAATATCAATTGTTTAATGATGCCTTTTCAGGATTCACTCATTGGCAAATAAAAGTATGTCTAAGAGCCTTGATGCGATACTAAAGCGCCCACAAAGCGACGTGAAGCGCTCAACCTGTTTTGAGCCTCGCTTCCGGGCTTAAGCGCGCTTAAAGCGCACCTTTGACAACACTGAAAGGATACACGTTTATTCACCAAAAAGTAAAAGGAAAAATAAACAACAAAAAAGCTGCATGCTTTGAGTAGTGAAATAAATGCAATGTGGTGGGATAGGTTCACTTTCATAAGTGCTTTCCCAAATCAAGACTGATTGATACACAATGATTATACAGCTGTCTCCAGGATGTTTCATGTGGACTCTATTAATTTCCTTAATAAGATCGTCTTGGAGTTATAACTTAAGACTTACAAAAGCGTAAGTAGCCTTATGATGCTCCATAGTGCAGGTTTGTTAAGAATAACACCATAAAGGTTATAGAATCACCATCCAATGAAGAAGAAGAGGAAGAAGAGCCTTTGCCTGAGGAATTTGTTCTAATTGAAAAGACTCAACCAGATGGAACAGTTGAACAAATTATATTCTCTTCCGGTGGAGATGTTGATGTGTATGATCTCCAAGCTTTATGTGATAAGGTGATTACATTTGTCAAATTCCATTTGCACTGGGGTATAAATTTGGTGCTTTCTTATTAGAAGTTTAGGCAACATAAATTTCAATTGAACAAACAGTGACGATTTGGTGCCTGGAGATATGAAATTACAATGTGCAACATGATATAACACAAAATGTTAGTATTATGAAGTTCATCCTCTTCAGCTTCTTCTGTAGCTTTTCATCCCTTCTAAGGGTTGACTTGAAAATGTTCATACTGTCATAGGCTATAGGAACAATTGCAGTCATGATTCATATTCTATTAGTCTAGAGTCTAGTCATTGTGAATGATTAAATTTTGGGGGCCGTATCCACTTATTCACAATCTATGGAAATGCAACATGAGTTGGGGACAAATTTAAATACACAAAATTCAAGCCAACATGTATTGATTGACGGGTAAATGTTCGTTTCTTTTGGAATCAAATTGGAGATCAAGTTTTGAGTACCAATATGAAAGGTGGAGCAGAAGAGCTTGAAGTACAACATGAAGAAAGAAGAAGAAGCCAAAGCAAGATTGACGAGATAGAGTGGAAGCTAGCCGCACTGCCAAAATATCTCTCTAGTTCCTCATCTATGGATACAAGAATCCTGGTCCTTATATACTTTCTTTTATTGCACAGGAGGTCTATTCCCGTCAAGCTTTCTTGTGGTAGTAATGGCGAACTCATTTTATTTTTGGAGGATTTTGCTTTCTATTCTTGCAGCTGAGAAGCCTCAAGCTGTGTCCCCTAACATCTATAAAAAACCCTTCCTCCTCCTTCCCTCTTAATTATCAGGTAAGATCCAGAATGGCTGCAATTATGAGTTGCTTTCTTCCATGGGGAAAGCCGCAATTGAACTCTAATTCTGGAAATAAGTTGGGGACCTTTTATCAAGTATATCAGATAGAACCTGAATTAACCGTGGTGCACTTGCGGGAAACTCCTTGCCGAGGGCCTGTGCACCCCCGGGATTAATCGGGGCTCTTAGAGATTCGGACACCCGGTACAAATCAAAAAAAGATGATAGAGGGCCAACTGTCGCTGTTTCATACAAGATAGTTCCCTTTTACTTCGATTTCCTTCTTTCCTTACCAGATTCCAAGAATACTAGTCCATGTACTTTTCCTTTAGTACATGGGAGGTCTATTCCCAAAATTAGTTCTCCTTTAGATGGGATCATTTTAAGGTACAGTCTGCTAAAGAATTAAAGGCTAGTGACGCATTAAACAAGTGATTCTTTTAATTGATATGCCACTTTTGTTACTTCAATTAAGAAAGGGACTTGGCCCCTGGGTAGCTATGCTAAGGATAACAAAATGCAAATCGAAATTCAAAAGGTGTATTCTTTCACTGTGGATGTTTAGTTGGTTGACGCAACTTTTGATTACTAGGACCTAACACTTCTTAAGTTCTGAAAAGTTGTGTGTTTTCAAGTTCCTACTGATACGTGTGCAAATAATCCCCTTTTAGATGTTGCAAAACTAAACTTATGTGTTATAGTATGTGATTGGTTTGACAGGTTGAATGGCCTCGAAGGCCATTGTCTAAGCTAGCTGCTGCTCTTAAAAATAGCTATATGGTTGCAACTTTGCATTCCAGGAAGTTCTCTTCAGTAGAAGGTATGTAGGTAGAACAACTTTATTGTGGGATTCATATGTTTATCTTTTAGTATTATGCCCAATTATCTGAATTTGTTTGCAAATGAGTACAAGTAAGTGATAAAAGTCTTAGTCTATTTGGACAAGTTACTTGGCAGAGGGGAATGGAGAAAAGAAGCTGATAGGCATGGCTCGTGCAACATCAGATCATGCTTTCAATGCAACAATTTGGGATGTTCTTGTTGATCCTTCCTATCAGGTATCTGCTCTGTGCGCCTTAAAGAAATTGTCCGTGCTGTCTTAGCTATTTAATTAGAGGCTACTGGTCATTGCTTGTACTAGTCAGGAATCAGGATAGGTTTTCCTTAAACTTTTCATGTAGTAGCGCAATTTTTGTTTCTTTTTTTAAATGATGCAAGTGATTTTTTGCGCAGAGGTAGTTTTCCTGATTATTTTTGATTGGTCCAAGTTGTCAACCTTACATCTTCATTTTCCAAGTAATGCAATACAATAACTACGCCTCAATCCCAAGCTAGTTGAGGTCGGCTGAATGAATCCTCACTAACCATGTCGCTCCATTTAGACGCATATAAGTTCAATATTTAAAGATTTAAGTTATCATGCACTAGGAGTTCTCTTTAATTTCTATTGTTATACAAGCTTCTAACAAGACTAAAAGCAACTAGGGGGCCCAACGTTCACTCCTATATAAACCATCTTGTGACTCTTGGATATGGGGTTTGCATGGTGATGGCTTGTTCCTCGTAAAGTCCTTTTACTAGAGTATATTAGTGAGAAAGAAGGCCACTTTTCCATACTCCTCATTGACACTGCTATATGGGCAAGACAACCCCAACCATCTTGTGATTCTTGGAGATGGGGTTTGCATGGCGATGGTTCGTTCATCGTAAAGTCTTTTTACCGGAGTATGTTGGTGAGAAAGGAGGCCACTTTTCCATACTCCTAGATCTTGATTCCTAAGGCGCCCATCAAGGTGTGCTCTTTTGCATGGCTAGCGGCGATGGGAGTGATTTTGACTGCTAAAAATCTGCGAAAGAGAGGAATTACACTTGTTAGTTGGTGCTACATGTGTAAAAGCTCAAGGGAAGAAGTTGATCATCTTTTGTTGCATTGCCCTGTGTCCTCGGCTTTGTGGAGGGCAATCCTGAATCTTTTTGGTGTTCAATGAGTGATGCCAAGCAATGTAAATGAAATGTTATATAGCAGAGTCGGTTTCCGTAGAACAAAGCAAAAGGCGTGAAGTTTGCCCCGTTAGCTCTGATGTGGATAGTTTGGGGGAGAGAAATAGGAGAACTTTTGAGGTAATTGGTCTCCTTTTTCACATTTTAAGGGTAGTATTTTATCTTTCATCGATTTTTGGTGCACTCATATAGCTCCTACTTGTATAGAAGATTAGGCGTCTTTTGTAGAGAATCGTGTTCTGATGTAATTTCTCTACTTTTTGGTTTACTTCCTGTATACGGGAGTTCTCTCCCTTTTGATTAATATAATTTACCTTGTAAAAAAAATTCATAAGTTAATTTGACTAGGAAATGCTTTCAATGCAACAATTTGAGATGTTCTTGCTGATCCTTCCCATAATTGCAATATTTAACTAAAAATGGATTTAACTAGGAAATGCTTATTATGATAACCATTATCCTCACTTGTCTGTATATTGGATGCGTCTTATTTTCAAACTTAGGTGGAACTATTACTGATGGTTTTTTTGATAATCTTCTTGTAATTCGAAGTTAATTTTGAACTAACATAGTCGATTTGATGGATGTTTTTGACATTCAAAGGGACAAGGACTTGGGAAAGCTCTTATTGAGAAACTGATAAGGACCCTTCTCCAAAGAGACATTGGAAATATTTCATTGTTCGCGGATAGTCAAGGTACCATTAGAACCAAGGTCTTTGATCTGTAAAGATTGTTTGGTGTTGAATCCTATTGGCAAGTTTTTGTTGAAAAGCTTTTAAATCTTCTTTGAATCTTATATGTTAAAAGTAATCTTTTCTTACAGTTTCTCCATTAACTTAAATAGGCTTCTGAAGCAACTTTCTTTTTTCTTTTTGCAGTTGTGGAATTCTATAAGAATCTAGGTTTTGAACTTGATCCAGAGGGTATTAAGGGAATGTTTTGGTATCCAATGTATTAAACATGTATAGTTGGACCAACAGTTTCGGCCTCTTGCTCTGTACAAATTCCTCAGCGTGGTGCGGGAATGTGGCTGTTGGATTCTGCGACAACATGCAGCATTCTTCGGAAGCTTATGAGCTTTTTGGCCATCTTGTAATGTACATTATAATGACTATGGAACATTTGCAATTGTATCTAGAGGGTCATGTTGTATTCTTGTTAGAGGATTTCGGTATATATGCACAAGAACTAGGTTTCTGATAGTTTACTAGATGCTGCTTTTGATTAAAATATGTACCCTCATTAATTTTTTTAATAGATCTTGTTCCATTATAACCATATCATTTTCCTGTTGCATCTTGGCTTGGCTGTTCTTGACAGTGGTGCAAATTGTTACTTTCCATTTCCTAAATTAGCAGTCATACATTTTATCTTTACATGTTCGATGGCATGATGTTGAGTAATGCACAAGTAACAACAATAACAACTATCCAATATAATTTCACATCGTGGGGTCTCTGGCTAAGATAGTGTATATGCACATCTTACCCCTACTTTGTGAAGTTAGAGAGATTATTTCCAATTATAGACCCTTGGCTCAAGTAAGAATGACAGAATGCTCTCTTTTATCAAATGCATGCAGTACAGGAAAAAATAGCTTTATATCAGTTTGTCTTTCCGCGTGAGATAGTGTGCCATGCATGTTCTATTCTGAAAATTCTGCATTTCTAACTTGACAGATTTGGTCTTGTTTTCGTGCAAATTGGGACATAAAAAGTATTATATATTTCGATAAATAGGGAGTCAACTTGACATGGGAAGCATTCCAACAGCAGAATGTGTAAACAAGAGAAAAGAAACAGAATCATATAGCTTTTGAGACAAAGCTGAGCTTACCTACCAAAAGAACATTTGCACAATGTACGTGTTAGGTCAGAATCTTGCCCATTAATAACCTACAAAGCTAATTACCTTTCCTAGTTAATTCGAGGCTAATAAGTGGCACGACCACTCATAGTTAATGGCATTCGACGTCCATTCAATAAGATTAATAAGGCTATGGCTCCTTCGTTGTCAAAAAGATAAACTTGCAATGTGGTCCCAGTCACCAACGGTCAGCTCATGCAGCTCATAGCTATAAATATCAAGAAAGGAAACTTCATAGTCTTCTCCTCTCCTTCCCCATGGGGACTCTCAAAATAGAGAGAGAAGGAGAGAGGGAGAGGAACGGATAAAAGAAATATAATCTCACAAAAAATACAACATGATTGTAAAGCTTTGAACCTCTTCATGAAGAGGCAGACCACGCCATTTTCATCAATAAAAGCTATCAACATTTCCCACCCTAATCGAGAATATTCTTAATTATTCTTCTTTACTTGGTTCTTGAATTATTACGACTTGCTATGATTGGCATAATCTATGTATATTGTTTTGTATTCACAAAGTATATGTTAACTTTTGAAGCCAACAATTTGATGCCGGCTGTGGGGATTTCCTAGCAAGATCGCGTAGTCCTTCCTAGAACCAAAAGAAAAGAGAACACCGAAAAAGAAAAAATAACCCAACTCAACCAAGCCTGCTATTTCTCCGATTCCCGACAGTGCAAACGGCAAGAAGAAGTCCCCCTCCTTATGGGAGGATCCCTACGCAGCATCCCCCACACTCATGATGCAGGCCTTTATCGAAAATCGACACATAAATATCCCGAGCCAAGCTCCACCTCAAAACCACCCACATACCCCGATTGGGAAGACAACGCGTAAACTGCTCGAATCTCGAACCAAAACCGAGCTCCACCACTCAATACCTCCAACAATTGATAAAGCTCAACAACAGTCGAAATGGAGCTCAGGCCATGCGCCTTCGCCAACGAATGTAACTACGGTTGAACCAAGACTCGGGCTATACGCCCTCGTCTCCAACAATTGATAAAGTTCAACAGTTGAACTGGGACTCAGGCCAGGCGCCTTCGCCAACAAATTCAACTACGGTTGAACCAAGACTCGGACTATGCGCCCTCGCCTCCAACAATTGATAAAGTTCAACAACAGTTGAACTAGGACTCAAGCCATGCGCCTTCGCCAACAAATTCAACTACAGTTGAACCAAGACTCGGGCTATGCGCCCTTGCCTTCAAACAATTGATAAAGCTCAACAATAGTTGAACTGGAACTCAGGCCATGCGAATTCTCCAACAAATTCAACTACGGTTGAATGAAGACTCGGGCTATGCGCCCTCGCCTTTAAAAAATTGATAAAGTACAACAATATTTGAACTAGGACTCAGGCCATGCGCCTTCGCCAAAAAATTCAACTACGTTTGAACCAAACTCAGGCTATGCGCCTTCGCCTCCAACAATCGATTAAGTTCAACAACAGCTAAATTGGGACTTAGGCCATGCGCCTTCGCCAACGAATTCAACTACGGTTGAACCAAGACTCGAGCTATGCGCCCTCGCCTTCAAACAATTGATAAAGTTCAACAACAGTTGAATTTGGACTCAGGCCACGCTCCTTCGCCAACGAATTCAACTACGATTAAACCAAGACTCGGGCTATGCGCCCTCAACTCCAACAATTGATAAAGTTCAACAACAATTGAACTGGGGCTCAGGCCATGCGCCTTCGCGAACGAATTCAACTACGGTTGAACCAAGACTCGGGCTATGCGCCCTCGCCTCTAACAATTGATAAAGTTCAACAACAGTTGAACTGGGACTTAAGCCATGCGCCTTCACCAACAAATTCAACTACGGTTGAACCAAGACTCGGGCTATGTGCCCTCGCGTTCAAACAATTGATAAAGTTCAACAACAGTTGAACCGAGACTCAGACCACGCACCTTCGCCAACGAATGACACTACGGTTGAACCAAGACTCGGGCTAAGTGCCCTCGCCTTCAATCAATTGATAAAGTTCCACAATAGTTGAACTGGGATTCAGGCCACGCGCCTTCTCCAACGAATTCAACTACGGTTGAACTAAGAATCGGGCTATGCACCTTCGCCTCCAACAATTGATAAAGTTCAACAACAGTTGAACTAGGACTCAAGCCATGCGCCTTCGCCAACAAATTCAACTACGGTTGAACCAAGACTCGGGCTATGCGCCCTCGCCTCCAACAATTCATAAAGTTCAACAACAATTGAACTGAGACTCAGGCCATGCGCCTTCGACAACAAATTCAACTACGGTTGAACCAAGACTCGGGCTATGCACCCTCGCCTCGAACAATTGATAAAGTTCAAGAATAATTGAACAGAGACTCAGGGCATGTGCCTTCGCCTACAAATTCAATTATGGTTGAACCAAGACGCGGGCTATGCGCCCTCGCCTCAAACAATTGATAAAGTTCAACAACAATTGAACTGAGACTCAGGCCACACGTCTTCGCCAACTAATTCAACTACGGTTGAACCAAGGCTCGGGCTATGCGCCCTCGCCTTCAAAGAAATTGATAAAGTTCAACAACAATTGAACTAGGACTCAGGCCACGCGCCTTCGCCAACGAATTTAACTACGGTTGAACAAAGACTCGGGCTGTGCGCCCTCGCCTTCAAACAATTGATAAAGTTCAATAACAGTTGAACTGGGACTCAGGCCATGCGCCTTCGCCAACGAATTCAACTATTGTCGAACCAAAACCCACACAAAACTCCTTCGCCACTAAACGCATCGAATACTCGATCAAATAAAACTACGGGTTAAGCACCCCCGCCGTCCAAGTAAGTATGCCCGACTCAGGCTAAAATCAAAAACACGTAGAATTCGGCCTCGGTCGAACTACAAGGTTGTATTCTCATCACTACGGCCAGTAGTCCGACCACGACCGAACTGGGACTAAGGCTAAACGCCACCACCTCCAAACGGGGGTTCTGACTCGGTCACCCCAAGTCAAAAAGAAAAGTCGCCAACATCTGAAGGTTAACACACCTACCCAAGTCAAATATTAAAAGCAAAATGCCCCCTCAAATGCAGGCAACAAAAAAACCAAAAAAAAAAGGGAAGTGCAAAACAGTCACAAGGCAAATAATAGAAGGCAAATTCCTTTTTATTCATAAAACAATCGCGGTTCATTCCCACTTACACCCAGCCGAAAGCCGGTCAATAAAAAAATAAACAACACAACAACAAACGCCAAACAAAAAAAAGAAAAAAAGAAAAAGAAAACACTCCTCTCTATTCGGTGCCATCTACGCTCCCACCTACACCATCCACGCTCCCACCTGCGCCGTCCGCGCTTCCTCTTGTGCCATATGTGCTCCCACCTACGCCACCATTGACCCTTGGCATCGCTCCATCAAAACCGCATTCCATACGGGCCTCTCGAGCCCTTTTACATGCCCCGTCAAAAGTAGCTTTGGTCACGATACCGACCTCCCACAGATTCTTGTATACATCCCGCTGTGCCTTAGAATAAACCTAAATCTCACGAGCCTGACCAGAGAAAGTAGACTACTCTCGAAGACGGCGGTTCTCCTCCTCTAGAATCGCAACCTGCCCTGTCGCAGCCTGAGCATCCCGCTCAAGGACACATGTCCGCTCCTCGAGGCCCGCCTCCCTAAAAGTGGCAGCGGCCCTTACTAGCGACAACTAGGACTCACCGGCGTGGATATACCCTGCAACTCCTCAGCCCTTATCGAGGCATCATCCAGCTGACACTTCAAGTCCGCAATCTCCCTCTCCAGTGCGGTCACTTTCGCACTCCACTCTGATGCGGGCTCTATCACCTTAGACAGATATAGGCGCTCGCACTCAACTGAAGCCCTCATACCGGCCTCAAGATCCTTGTCCTTTCAGCTGCTCTTCTAGGGCGCTCACCCGGCCACGCGCTTGATGTTCCTAAAGCTTCCACCTCGCCAATTTCTCAACCAGAGCTCGGCTACGGGGGTCATTTCTCAAGCACACAGGCATCTCCCTACACCGATCCTGGTAGCGATGATACTTCTCCAGCACCCATAAAAATACTGCCAAGTGAACGTTAGCTCGGCGGATGCTCTCCACCTCCAACAAGTAAGCCTACAAAACAAAGACAGTTGTTCAAGCGGAAAATAAAACAAGGTAAAAAAAACGAATAAAACTTTTTATGAATACGTACCCTCATGCACATCACGGCTACTTTATTCATCAGCCCGATGTCTGTGACTTTCCTCAGCAACTCGTTCTCTGTCGCCGAGCACAGCTACCCAAACTGCGACACTACACTCGAGCCTAGTGATAACAAATTCAAATCCATAGGCACCTCGCTAAGGTGCTATGTCCCCTATGAGTGGATAGCCGCATTCTTGAAGCCATCTCGGAACATACGGACGTCCTCAGGGTCCAAATCCGATTCGGACTCGGATCCTTCTCTCATAGCTTCTCCTCCTCCTCCTCCTACCGCATCCGCTAATGGGACACTCGGTCCATCGGCTTCAATGATCACTGAAAATGCCCCTCACCCCAATCTCAACCATGGGGGTCGATAACTGAGCTGCCAAAGTGACAGTTCCTTCACGGCCTAAGCCATCCTAGGTGCCATCTGCCCTTGATTCGTCCTTAAGGGTAGGCGCTGCAGTCGTACCTCCCCCGCCTTCGAATGAGGGGAATCCACATTAATCATCACAGGGGGAGTAGGCGTAATTACAGCAGGAGGAACCAGAGTGAACGCAACCCTATGCCTGATCAATGGCATATCCTCCTCTTCACACGAGAACGACTCATCCCGAGGGTGAACGGTCCTCAACGGCCCCTCATCCCGAAATATGGGCCTTGGGAGGAAGTAGCCATAGAAGACTCGACCGATGCTGCCCTCGGTACGAGGCATGGTGCTGGTGCTATAAAGAATCTTGCAATCGCACCCGGTCACCGGAAGGACAACTGAGGAGCCCTATCACGACTAACCCTCTCTATAGCAGAAAACCAAAGTTAGTAAGTAGAACCCTAAAACCATGAACCAAGTAAAGTATGGGATGAACTTCTCACCTACGGCCAACATACAGCCATGTCTCTCCTAGAAAGACGCCCATGTGCGAATCCCATCGGTGTGAGGGAGCATGACTTCGAGCCACCCACGCATCCCTATTAATAAGGTTGGTGGCGATATCTCGGCTGCAGAGGCAATAACAAGGTAGCATTATCATAAACAAAATAAAAAGGGAAGAAGGTAACGAAACTGATTATCTCAATAAAGTGACTCGTGTGCATGGTTCCAGGCCTCCGGAACCCTGAAGGGGACACCACTAGATGCTTGGTTCTGATGTAAAAGAAATGCTCGAAAGGGTGGGGTTCGACTTCATCGTCCAGAGCAGCAGTAAACCCTCTCCACCCATAAGGGCACGCCCGAAGAATGGTGCCTCGTACTCGTTGGGAAGCATAAAAGGGCGAGTACATACTGTAACATAACCATCTTGCCGGCCAGTTCCCCTTACTTATGGAACATTGCTAATAGCTTATATAAAGAGGGGGTGAGCTGGCCTGGGCATACCCTGCAATAACGATAGAAGTCTACCACTAAGGTGGGAAGCGGAATCCTGAACCTCAGCCTGAAGGGGTACGCGTAAAAGACGCAGTACCCTACGTGATCGGTGTGAACCCTTTCCTTGCTTCGGGCAAGGACTATATCAGCATGGGTAGGTTTGACCCCCTACTCCCTTAATCAGGCCATACCAACCTCCCTTATCAGCGAGGCTTCATCCACGGGGTCCTCCTCGCCATCGGCGGTGAAATATATCGCCGACAAGGGGAATACATCATCCACTGATGGAATTCCTCCAGTCTCTGCCTACTCTAGACCTCCCATCACCGGAGGTGGTCCTTCGATCGACGGGGGGTTAACCGAAAAGTTTATTGGAAGAGCTTCACGTGATGAACTGACTGCCATCACTTAGTTGTTTAAAGAAAGAAGAACCTAATTCGGTAAGAAAGATGAAGTTTATCGAGATCAAGAAAAGGAAAAAGGTGAATTTGTGGCAGGAAAAAGCTTCAGAATCACTCAGATGAACAATGAGGTGATGAGAAAGTGATACCTTAATTCACCTTTATAGGCAACAAAAATGATTTCAGGAAAATCGATGGACATCATTAACTGCATATCTAACCGTCAAAACGATTCGATTCTACCAAGATACGCGCCATCTTAACAAGCACCACGGAGTGTCCACTCGACCTCAGTCGTCATCCCGCTAATCGGAGCGAACATAAGGCCCTACTAATATGGGCAGAACGTACCACGCACCCTCGAAATCCCAAGCACACTGCTTATACCACACTTGGTCATGTTACGTACGTCCCATCTCCCATCGCTAACGATAGTTATGTACCAAGACGAACTCAAGGATCATAATGCAATTAAAGCCTCGACCTCACCCGGATCACACTAGCAGCATAACGCGTCCTCATGGCGAGGAGATACCCTAACTCGATCGCCCAACGATTTTATTATGTGTGATAGTGATGGAAAAAAAAACTCTACGAAATTCGAGCTGCCTCTATAAAGAGTATGGTCTCAACCAAAGAGATGGTTACCCACTTCTTATTAGTAGACTTTTAGATCGTTGTCGATAAAATCCGCTAATCTAGCTCGTGCGAGGAACGACCTCGATAAGCGTAGGGACTAAATGTATGGATCAGAATCCTGCCCTATAATAACCTACAAAGCTAATTACCTTTCCTAGCTAATTCGAGGCTAATAAGTGGCACGACCACTCATAGTTAATGGCATTCGATGCCCACCCGATACGATTGATAAGGATAGGACCCTTCCGTTGTCAAAAAGATAAACTTGCAATGTGGCCCAGCCACCAACGGCCAGCTCATGCAGCTCATAGCTATAAATATCAATAAAGGAAACTTCGTATCTTCTCCTCTCCTTTCCCGTGGGTACTCTCAAAATGGAGAGAGAAAGAGAGAGGGAGAGGAATAGATAAGAGAAATATAATCTTACAAAAAACACAACATGATTGAAAGGCTTTGAACCTCTTCATGGAGAGGCAGACCACACCATTGTCATCAATAAAAGCTATAAACATTTCCCATCCTAATCGGGAATATTCTTAATTATTCTTCTTTACTTGATTCTTGAATTATTACGACTTGCTATGATTGACCCATAATCTATGTATATTGTTTTGTTTTCACAAAGTATATGTTAACATTTGAAGCAAATGATTTGGCGCTGTCTGTGGGGATTTCCTAGCAAGATCGCGTAGTCCTTCCTAGAACCAAAAGAAAAGGGAACACTAGAAAAGAAAAAATGACCCAACTCAAGTAAGCCTACTATCTCTCTTATTCCTAACAGTGCAAACGACAAGAAGAAGTCCCCCCCCCCCATAGGAAGATCCCTATGCATCATCCCCCACACTTCCGATGCAGGCCTTTGTCAAAAATTGGTGCAGAAATATCCCGAGTCGAGCTCCACCTCAAAACCAACCACAAACCCCGATTGGGAAGACAATGCATAAACTATTCGAATCCCGAACTAAAACCGAGCTCCACCACTCAATACCTCAAACAATTGATAAAGTTAAACAATAGTTGAACAAGACTCAGGACATGCGCCTATTGAACTACGGTTGAACCAAGACTCGGGCTATGCGCCCTCCCTCCATCAATTGATAAAGTTCAACAACAATAGAACTGGGACACAGACCATGCGCCTTCGCCAACAAATTCAACTACAGTTGAACCAAGACTCTGGCTATGCACCCTCGCCTCCAACAATTGATAAAGTTCAACAACAATTTAACTGGGACTCAGGGCATGCGCATTTACCAACAAATTCAACTACGGTTGAATGAAGACTCGGGCTCTACGCCCTTGCCTTCAAACAATTGATAAAGTTTAATAATAGTTGAACTAGGACTCAGGTCATGCGCCTTCACCAACAAATTCAACTAAGGTTGAACGAAGAATCGGGCAATGCGCCCTCGCCTTCAAACAATTGATAAAGTTCAACAACATTTGAACTAGAACTCAGGCCATGCGCCTTCGCCAACAAATTCAACTACGCTTGAACCAAAACTCGGGTTATGCGCCCTCGTCTCCAACAATTGATAAAGTTCAACAACAGTTAAACTGGGACTCAAGCCATGCGCCTTCTCCAACAAATTCAACTACAGTTGAACTAGGACTCGAGCTATGCGCCCTCCCCTTCAAACAATTGAGAAAGTTCAACAACAGTTGAATTGGGACTCATGCCACGCGCCTTTCCCAACGAATTAAACTATGGTTGAACCTAGACTCGGGCTATGCGCCCTCTCCTCCAACAATTGATAAAGTTCAACAATAGTTGAACTGGGATTCAGGCCATACGCCTTCGCCAACGAATTCAACTATGGTTGAACCAAGACTCGGGCTATGCGCTCTCGCCTCCAACAATTGATAAAGTTCAACAACAGTTAAATTGGGACTCAGGCCATGTTCCTTCACCGACAAATTTAACTACGGTTGAACCAAGACTCGGGCTATGTGCCCTCGCCTCCAACAATTGATAAAGTTCAACAACAGTTGAACTGGGACTCAGGATATGCGCCTTCGCTAACAAATTCAACTACGGTTGAACCAAGAATCAGGCTATGCGCCCTCGCTTTCAAACAATTGATAAAGTTCAACAATAATTGAACTGGGACTCAGGCAGCGTGCATTCGCCAACAAATTCAACTACGGTTGAACCAAGACTCGGGATATGCGCCCTCACCTTCAAACAACTGATAAAGTTCAACAACAGTTGAACAGGACTCAGGCCACGCGCCTTTGCCAACTAATTCAACTACGGTTGAACCAAGACTCGGGCTATGCGCCATCGTCTCCAACAATTTATAAAGTTCAACAACAGCTGAACTGAGATTCAAGCCATGCGCTCGCCAACAAATTCAAATATGGTTGAACTAAGACTCGGGCTATGCGCCCTCGCCTCCACCAATTGATAAAGTTCAACAACAGGTGAACTGAGTCTCAGGCCAAGCGCCTTCGCTAACGAGTCCAACTACGATTGAACCAAGACTCGGGCTATGCGCCCTCGCCTTCAAACAATTGATAAAGTTTAGCAACAGTTGAAATGGGACTCAGGCCACGCTCTTTCGTCTACAAATTCAACTACGGTTCAACCAAGACTCGGGCTATGCGCCCTCGCCTTCAAACAAATAGATAAAGTTCAACAATAGTTGAACTAGGACTCAGGCCACACGCCTTCGCCAACGAATTCAACTACGGTTGAACCAAGACTCGGTCTATACGCCCTCGCCTTAAAACAATTAATAAAGTTCAACAACATTTGAACTGGACTCAAGCCATGCGCCTTCGCCAATAAATTCAACTACAGTCGAACCAAAACCTAGACGGAACTCCTTCGCCGCTAAACTCATCGAAAGCTCAATCAAATCAAGGCACGGGTTAAGCACCCCCACCGTCCAAGTAAGTACGCCTAACTCGAGCTAAAATCAAACACACGTAGAATTCAGTCTCGGTCGGACTACAAGGCTGTATTCTCATCACCACGGCCAGTAGTCCAACCACGCCCGAATTGGGACTAAGGCTAAACGCCACCACCTCCGAACAGGGGGTCTGACTCGGTCACCCCAAGTCAAGAATAAAAGTCGCCAACATCCACGGGTTAACATACCTACCCAAGTCAAATATTAAAAGCAAACTGCCCCCTGAAATGCAGGCAACAAAAAAAACAAAAAAAAGGAAGTGCACAACAGACACAAGGCAAATAACAGAAGGTAAATTTTTTTTATTCATAAAACAATCGCGGGTCATTTCCGCTTACACCTGGTTGAAAGCTGATCAATAAAAAAACACAACAATAAACGCCAAATGGAAAAAAGAAAAAAAGAAAAAGAAGAACACTCATCTCTATTCGGCACCATCTGCACTCCCACTTGCGCCATCTGTGCTCCCACCTGCACTATCATTGACCCCTGGTGTCGCTGCATCAAAATCGTATTACATATGGGACTCCCGAGCCCTTTGATGTGCCCCATCGAAAGTAGCTTCGGTCACAATATCGGCCTCCCATAGATTATTGTATACGTCCCGCTGGGCCTCAACATAAACCCAAATCTCACAAGCCTCACCAGAGAAAGCGGACTGCTCTCGAAGATGTCGGTTCTCCTCCTCTAGAATTGCAACCTGCCTTATCACAGTCTGAGCATCCCGCTCAAAGACACCTATCCACTCCTCGAGGCACGCCTCCCTGAAAGCGGCAGCGGCCCTTACCAGCGACAACTAGGACTCGCCGGTGCGGACAACCCCCTACAACTCCTCAGCCCTTGTCGAGGCATCGTCCAATTGACTCTTCAAGGCCGCAATCTCCTCCTCCAGTACGGCCACTTTCGCACTCCACTCCGATGTGGCATCCGTGACCTTAGCCAGACATAGGTGCTCGCACTCAACTGAGGCCCTCCTACCGGCCTCAAGCTCCTCATCCTTTCGTCGGAGCTGCTCATCTAGGGCGCTCACCCGGCCAAGAGCTTGTTGTGCCTGAAGCCCCCGCCTCGCCAATTCCTCAACTAGAGCTCGGCTATAGAGGTCATTCCTCAATTGCACATGCATCTCCATTCACCTATCCTGGAAGTGGTGATACTTCTCCAGCACCTGCAAAAATACCGCTGAGCAAATGTTAGCTCGGCGGATGCTCTCCACATCCACCAAGTAAGCCTACAAAACAAAGACAACGGTTCAAGCAGAAAATAAAACAAGGTAAAAAAATGAATAAACCTTTTTATGAATACGTACCCTCATGCCCATCACGGCCACTTCATTCATCATCCCAATATCTGTGACTTCCCTCAGCAACTCATTCTCTATCACCGAGCACAACTGCCCAAACTGAGACACTAGACTCGAGCCTAGTTGAAACAAATTCAAATCCATGGGCACCTCAATGAGGCACGACCTCCCCTCCGAGTGGACAGCCGCATTCCTGAAGCCATCTCGGAACATGCGGACATCCTCAGGGACCAGATCCGATTCAGACCCGGTTCCTTCTCTCGCAGCTTCTCCTCCTCCTCCTTCCGCCACATCTGCCGATGGGACACTCGGTCCACTAGCTTCAACGATCACTGAAAAAGCCCCACCCCTCCCCATCTCAACCATGGGGGTCGATAACTGAGCCGCCAAAGCGATAGTTCCTTCACGACCTAGGCCAGTCTGGGTGTCATCCGCCCTTGATTCGTCCTCAGGGGTAGGCGTTGCAGTTGTACCCTCCCTCGCCTTCGAAGGAGGGGAATCCACATTAATCACCATAGGGGGAGTAGTCGTAATTACTGTGGGAGGAACAGAAGTGAATGCAACCCTACGCTTGATCAAGGGCCTCTCCTCCTCTTCGCACGAGGATGACTCATCCTAATGGCAAACGGTCTTCGACGGCCCCTTGTCTCGAAATATGGGCCATGAGGGGGAAGGAGCCACAGAAGACTTGGCCGATGCCACCCTCGGTACGTGGCATGGCATTGGCACTACAAAAATCTAGCAATCGCACCCAGACACCGGAAGGCCAGCTGAGGGGCCCTGCCACGGCTAACCTTACATATAGCAGAGAAATAAAGTTTGTAAGTAGAACCCTAAAACCATGAACCATGTAAAGTAAGGGATGAACTTCTCACCAGCCTACGACCATGCCTCTCCCAGAAAGACGCCCACGTGTGAACCCCTTCGGTGTAAGGGAGCACAACTTCGAGCCACCCATACATAAATGTTAACAGGGTCGGTGGCGACCTCTCGGCTGTAGAGGCAACAACAAGGCAGCATTAGCCTAAACAAAACAAAAAGGGAAGAAGGGAACGAAACCGATTATCTCAGTAAAATGACTCATGTGCATGGTTCAAGGCCTCCGGGAACCCTGAAGGGGACACCACTAGATGCTCGGTTCTGATGTAAAGAAATGCTTAAAAGGTGAGGGCTAGACTTTATCGTCTAGCATAGCAGTCAGTATCTCATCCCACGAGGGCACGCCCGAAGCATGGTGCCCCGTACTCGTTAGGGAGCATAAAGGGCGAGTACGTGTTGCAATGTAAACACCATGTCAGCCAGTTCCCCGTACTTCAGGAACATTGTTAATAGCTTATATAAAGGGGGTGAGCTGGCCCGGGCATACCCCATAATTAGGATAGAAGTCCACAACCAATGTGGGAAGCGGAATCCTGAACCCCAACATGAAGGGGTACGCATAAAAGATGCAGTACCCTATGTGATCGGTGTGAACCCTTTCCTTGCTTCGGGAAAGGACTATATCAGCATGGGTAGGTATGACCCCATGTTCCCTTAATCTGGCCATACCAACCTCCCCCATCATCGGGGCTTTATCCATGGGGTCCTTCTTGCCATCGGCGGTGAAATCTATCACTGGACCTCCGGGCAGGGGGAATACGTCATCCACTAACGAAATTTCTCTGGTCTCTGCCTTCTCTGCACCTCTCATCGTTGGAGGTGGTACTTCGATGGCCGGGGGGTTAACCGGTAAGTTTATTAGAAGAGCTTCACATGAAGAACTGCCTGCCATCACTTAATTGTTTAATGAAAGAAGAACCAAGTTCAGTAAGAAAGATGAAGTTTATCGCGATCAAGAACAGGAAAAAATGAATTTGTGGTAGGAGAACACTTCAGAATCACTTAGATGAATAATGAGGTGATGAGAAACTGATACCTCAATTCACCTTTAGAGGAAACATAAATGATTTCGGGAAAACCAATGGACATCCTTAACTGCATATCTAACCGTAAAAATGGTTCGATTCTACTAAGATACGCGCCATCGTGACAAGCACCACGAAGTGCCCACTCGACCTCAGTCGTCAGCTCGCTAACCGGAGAGAACATATGGCCCTGCCAGTATGGGCGGAATGTACCATGCGCCCTCAAAATCCCAAACACACTGCTTATACCGCACTTGGGCACGTTACGTACGCCCCATCTCCTGTCACCAACGACAGTTACGTACCAAGACGAACTCAAGGATCAGAATGCAATTAAAGCCTCGACTTCGCTCGAATCACACTAGCGAGATCACGCGTCCTTATGACGAGGATATATCCTAATTCGATCGCCCAACGATTTGATTATGTGAGAAAGTGAAGGCAAAAAAAAAACTCTACAAAATTCGGGCCGCCGCTATAAAGAGCACGGTCTCAAACAAAGGGATGGTTACCCACTCCTTATTCGTAGTCTTTTAGATCGCTGTCGACAAAATCTGCTCTCGAGCTCGTGCAAGGAACGACCTTGATAAGCGGAGGGACTAACTGTATGGGTCAGAATCCTGCTTATAATAACCTACAAAGCTAATTACCTTTAGCTAATTCGAGGCTAATAAGTGGCACGACCCCTCATAGTTAATGGCATTCAGCGCCCGCCTAATACGATTAATAAGGCTATGGCCCCTCCGTTGTCAAAAAGATAAACTTGCAATGTAGTCTCAGTCACCAACGGCCAGCTCATGCAGCTCATAGCTATAAATATCAAGAAAGAAAACTTCATAGTTCTCCTCTACTTCCCAATGGGGACTCTCAAAATAGAGAGAGAAAGAGAGAGGGAGACGAACGGATAAGAGAAATATAATCTTACAAAAAATACAACATGATTTTAAGACTCTGAATCTCTTCATGGAGAGGCAGACCACACCATTGTCATCAATAAAAGCTATCAACATTTCCCACCCTAATCGGGAATATTCTTAATTATTCTTCTTTACTTGGTTCTTGAATTATTACAACTAGCTATGATTGGCCCATAATCTATGTATATTTTTTTGTATTCATAAAGTATATGTTAACTTTTGAAGTAAACAGTATGCTTAAGTAGTCAGTAGAAAAGACCAAGTCCCATTGCCTATTTCATATAAGTCATTGTTTATTCCCACACCAAAATAACTAAAACTTTTCTGTAGCAAATTGCCATTACTATATAGATCACTATGTCCATTTACTTTTTTGTCAACTCATATTGACAATGTCAATTCCAACTACTAGTTGCTTTTCGTTTTCTGGTGAATATAAAAAGAGGAAAACTTGACAAGTTCAAGATTGCTGGTGTCAACTCTCAGCTTACTTCATATACCTTATATCTACATGTTTAAAATGATACTTCCCTTCCTACCATTTATGCAGACATTTCTACATTGGTTGAGTTCTCTTTACTTTCGATTTTTCTGAAGTTTCTGGTAAGAGGTTCAATAATTTATATCTACAAATTAAATTACGTTCTACACTAATGAGAGATAACTGTTTTCATGATGGATTTTCCTAGCAAAAAAAGTTAGCCCAGTACATAAAACAGGTTTCGGGGATGGGGTATAGGCATCATGATGAAAGCATCAGTGGTTGATTCCATGGCTCGAACCCATAACTTTGGATCACACGGAAACATGATCGTTGCTCTAAGGCTCACCTCCTGGATTTTGTAGGCAACCTACCCTGATGCTTGCATTAGGGGCTGATTCCAAAGCTCGAGCCGTGGCCTTTGAGTTACACGGAGACAACTTAATCGTTACCCCAAGGCTCCCCTCCTGAATTTTGTAGGCAGCTTATTCTGATGCAAGTATCAGTAGCTGATTCTACGGCTCGAACCCGTAGCTCTGTGGATCACACGAAAACTACTTGATCGTTGCCCCAAGACTCCCCTCTTGGATTATCCAAGCAACTTCAAGAAAAAAATTCAGAGAACTAAAAAGATAATATTTGGCTTAAGGATATTTGGAGATGGACAGAGGTAGAAGAGGAAAGGTGGTAATAAGACACAGTGAGTTGATATTACTGGTTGTGGCTCTTTCAACATTTTGGCCTGCAGAAGGACAATCAATGATCACCGATCCAAGTGAAGGTAATTTCTCTCCTTCATAGCATTTCTTTCTTAAATTTCACTTCACAATTTGAGGGCCTATAGGTTATAAGTTTTAGCTATGGAAATAGCCATTTATAATACTTGCATATGATAAGTGATGAGCGTCTAGCGTATATAAAATTCTAACTTGTATTATGTCAAATAATACTATAGAAAAATATCGAACCCACAGAGATTGATTTATCTATTCTACAGACGTTTCTTATTTTAATTACTATTTGAGAAAATTAGAAAGAGTTAATTGTAAATTAACTAACTAAAATGCATGAATAGAGCAATAGAAAATATTTTATTTTCACAAATATAATAAAAAGGAGTTAGGATCTTGACTTCACTTCATATTTTTATATAGTAGAATTATTATTCTTCAATTTCTATTTCTCAAAAATGTGTAAATGCCTCCACGATTGCAAATATATATTATTACTTAAGTTAAATAAATAATTGCACTCCTCTCCGTTATATAAATTAATCTTCAAAGTAGTAATATTTTTGAACCGGAAATATATGATTGAACTAAAACACACTATTGTTAGTGAGTCCCTTTAAGTTACCATACTTCCTATAACTGATTATTACACTATTCGCCTCTCTCGATTACAAATAATTTTAAAATTAATTATAACATAAAAGAGATAGAAGTTATTGAATAAATATTAATATTTATCAATACTACACTTAACTATATTATTTCTTACACCTCTCTCGATTACAAGTTCCACTTTCGACGCAGGTTCCACTTACTAGCCATCGTTTTTGCTTTGCGTTTTTTTTCCTGCATTTTATATTCCTATTTTTCCTATGATCTCCGTGATGAACCTAATATTCTCTCCTTTGTTTTTTTATTATCTTAAGTCGAGAGTCTTTTGGAAATAGCCTCTCTATCCCTTCAGGGTAGGGGTAAGGTCTACGTACACACTACTCTCCCCAGGCCCCACTCGTGGGATTCTACTGGGTTGTTGTTGTTGTTGTCTCTCGATAATAGAATTAATAAATAGTTAATATGTAGTGCAAGATAGATAGATGTTAATAAATTAAATAACCTCTACTGTAAAAGCAAATAAAAGTTAAATAAATTCAAGCTCAAGCATGTGATTTTGAGGAATAATACTATTATATAAAAATATTAAGATCCGTCTTTCTCCCAACACAACAAAAGTCACTCCATACTAGAATTTGTACTAACAATAAAAATATTCTTGTCCATTAAATAAGAAAATAGAAAGAAATATTCAAGAAGAATCTCTATTTAATTAAAAGCAGGAGCTAGACTAATTTCTTACACTGAAATTTATTTAGAAACAACAACTAAACCACAATTGTGATTTAAAATAAAAGAGAACTTGACACTAGTGAACGTAATAAATTAGAGAAGCTTATTAAGAGTTTCAATTCAGAATTCTAGCTCTAAGTTTTCTCTCAAAGTGCGATGCTCTACTCTAATCGGGCAATATCTTCTTTTATAAGAAAATTTCATGACGACTTATCGATTTGGTACTAGATTTCCACGACAAATATAGATTTTGCATTTGCAGATATGAGAATTTGTCATTCTAAGTTTAGATTTCGTCGATTTCCTCATGGAAAATCCATATTTTTTATTTGTGGATATGAGAATTCGAATTCTCGATTTGGTACTTGATTTCAATGGCAAATCTTGATTTTGAATTTGCAGAGATAAGAGTTCTGCAATTTTAAGTTTAGATTTCATCAATTTCATCATGGAAAATCGAGACTTGGTGCACTTTCATGGCAGTAATTTCATCGATTTATTACACTTCTTTGTTATATTTTTCTTGAATATTTATTTTTCTTTTTCATGTTGCGCACATTAATTCGGCTATAATTATTCTTGCAAAATAAAGTTAAGGATATGGAGGAAACACGATAATTTATATATTTTTATGAGAGAAATTGTGTGGTTAATATCCAATAAAATGCACCTATCAATAAGCTTTTTATATCATACCCTTAAGGGTGTGACCTTTTTCCGAACCCTACGTGGATGCGAAATGCTTTGTCCATATATCATTAAAACTCTAAAATGATTTCTATACTTTTGTATGGAGTGAAACTATTAGTTTAAAACTTAATATGGTTAGATGTCAATGTACTTATGGGTGAAGAAAAACATGTTTTGGCTCCAAAAAGAATATTTTGGGGCCAAATTATGATTAAAAGAGAAAGTTTAAAACTTTAATTTAATTCTTGATATGTTTCTTTATAGAATATATTTTTGGAAAATATTTTTTATGTTCCTAAAAGAACGCATAATAATAAAAATAAAATTATAATCATGATTATGGTTTTTAGCTTAAAATTAGATTTTAAGTTGTATCCTTCTTCCATTTTATTAATTTAGAGGTGTTTTCCTATCTATACCATATATAAAATTATATTACCAAAAATATGCATAGTATGTAAATTACCCGCCCGGTCCACGTTTTACCTATAATTTTTGTACCATTCGTATATTAAGGGGAATAATATTCCCTAAAAATGAGCTAAAATTAAGGAGAGAATCTTGGTAATAATTGATTATACATTAAATTCACTTTTAAAAATTGAAAGGAGATTTCTCATATGCGTATTTTTCTCCAGAACTACAATTTAAATTCTCGAAAAAAAGAACGAACATCTACAAAAACAACGAACACATTCAACTACTAATAACTTCGACAAACTGAATTCAACTTTTCGAGTTTCAACAACTTAAAGTTGATAAAATATGTTCTTCGTCGTTTCTTCCCTCAAATTGTTGCTCATATATATATGTTCTTCATCTTTTCTTCTCTCAACATAGAAATCCCAAAAAACATCAACAACACCAAGAAATCACGTTCAAAATCTCAATCATGCTACAAGTTAATAGGAATTGGGATAACAATGGCAGATTTAGAGATTTTGAAGTTGATGCCATTGTGGTAGATGAGAATGCAAAATCCCAATCATGCAATTGAATGGGAAAAATCTGATTATAAAAAATGGGTCTCATCTACAAAATTTCTATAAAAAAACTACAAATCAGCTTTAGTATTGTATAAAGCTGTATTGTTTTTAAGGGTATCTACAAAGTGACTACATTTATACTACAATTAAACTATAATCTGTGTTAAAACAAAATATTGACGACAAAATTTTTTCTTCATCTATAAAATTACTTCAAAAAAACTACAAATAAATTATAAATCGGTTTAAGTATTGTATAAAGCTATATTAGGTTTAAGAGTATCTACAAAATTACTAATAATTGATTATACATTAAAAATGGGTCTCGTCTACAAAATTTTTACAAAAAAATTACAAATCAATTTTAGTATTGAATAAAGTTGTACTGTTTTAAGGGTATCTACAAAGTTACTACATTTATACTATAATTAAACTACAATCTATATTGAAAAATAATGCTGACTACAAAATTTTCTCTTCATCTTCAAAATTTCTTTGAAAAACTACAAACAAACTACAAATCGGTTTAAGTATTGTATAAAGTTGTATTGTTTTTAAGAGTATCTACAAAATTACTATATTTAGACTATAATTAAACTATAATTTAT
This sequence comes from Nicotiana noctiflora, assembly GCA_032618575.1. NCBI lineage: Eukaryota > Viridiplantae > Streptophyta > Magnoliopsida > Solanales > Solanaceae > Nicotiana > Nicotiana noctiflora. Next base: position 444,585 of record JASVEL010000243.1, read on the forward strand.
GTTGAAAAAAAATATTGACTACAAAATTTTCTCTTTATTTACAAAATTTCTTCAAAAAACTATAAATCAATTTAAGGTTTCAGGGTGAAGCTTAGTAATTAAAAGTTGAATCTTTGAATATTCAAAGTCAGAAGAAGAGTAGGGGATTATGCTTCTCTTCTCCCTAGATTGCTTTTTCTTACATACCAAAAATGCAGTAGCGCTATGTCGTAAAACAATAAGACTATGATTTTGAATCTGAAAAGAAATAGGATACCGTGGGCCCTATGTCACGCCCCAAATCGGGGAACATGACCGGCGCCTGACCGGGTTGCCCCAGTCAAGCGGACCTGGGTGCCTTTCATTCCCACGCGTTACCCCCGTGTTGATTGTTTCTCATTAACCAAATATCTTACTAACCATGAATGATTTCACATTAAACAAATAAAACCATACGAGTGATTCATTAACAAGTTTGCGGTTTTTACAACGCCCGACATAACATAATGTATACATAATACTGGAGTCCCACAATTTACATGTCTACAGAGCCTCTAGGATACAAAAAAAGGGAATACAATACTTGCCGGTAACAAGGCTCCAGCTATACCTTACAATACCAAAATGAAATCTAAACAAAAGTGGCATGAACCACACAGGGCCCCAAGGAAGAAAAGGGGCTCACCAAAACGGGCAGTGGAAGGAGAAGGATACTAGTGCCGATGAGCTGAAGTGCCTGCTACTGATCCACCTACAATCATAACACGAATGTAGCGTCCCCGGCAAAAGGGACGTCAGTACACTTGAATTGTACCGGCATGTATGGACAAACTTTGTCCCAAGTAAACTCAAGCCATTGAATTACATCAACAATTAATTAAGCCAACCAACCATGTTTCCACATTTTCCTCATTTCAAATAATTCTCAACACAAAGCACTTTCTACGATCAACCAATTTAACAATAACCAATCAATCACGTAAAGCACAAGTAGTCAAACAAAGGGCAATCAGTGCCCCACAGGTTGCAAACTCTCCTGTTGTCTCCTTTCACAATTTCACATTATTGATTTTTGTATCAATTTTCAATAGCGATTTCGATCGCTTTCCATCCTTATTGCCCCCGACCACCCTTATTACCTCGGCCACCCTTATCACCCCAACCCACACCTTATTTCCTTACGTTGCGGCGCGCAACACGACCCCGCCTTACAGTTTATGTCACGACCCCAAATCCGGTCGTGATGGCGCCCAGCATACTGCTAGGCCAGCCCGACCAATCAACAACAATCATAGAGCTATGAGCTCGCCTTATCCCATTTAAACATAACAATTGTAAATTAGCAGTGATGGATATATCAAAAAACGGGGGGACCAAGCCCCAACGCATACCAACTCCCATAGACCGAAGGGTCAAGAGTCATGAGTCTCTACAGAATATACAAGTTTAAATAGTGAATATAACTGTGCACAAGTGTGGGATGGTCAGAACAAAATATAGACAAACCGGAGAATCAGGTCCTGCAAACGCTGGCAGCTACCTCGACTACCCAAAAGCACTCCTGAGCCGCAATAGAATCAGCTCTGCTGTGATATACCTGGATCTGCACACAAGGTGGAGGGAGTCGGGTGTGAGTACTTCCAACTCAGCAGTAATAAAAGTAAATAATAATGAAGGGAAGAAAACCACGATAGGCACTATCTCTTGCTACACAATACAGAACTATCATAAAACTTCAAAACAGTATCATTTTATTCCCTTTCAGCATATGTGAGTAGATTATTTAGAAATCTCAATTTTTAACTACTTTCTTTCATGATAATATACCGATACCTGGATACAATCTCAAGCAGTGCAAGTCCGCACTCAAATCAGCCCCTCGGGCTCAACACTCCTTATCAATTTACACCAGGAGATCCGGTCAATAAGGCAACTAATGCATGTGTGCCAGTAATGTATGAGTGCTAAATGTTATGCCACGTAGTACACGTAAACCAATGTATGTATGCCATGCAATGCATATGACCGCTACGTCGCGTAGCCCGATCCAATTTGGGTACTCGTGCTCACTATGGGGGTTCAGACTCCCAGAGGGGCTCCTACAGCCCAAGCACAATATTGATATCACACCTGCTGCGAAGCGCAGCCCGATCCGTATACCACCGCGGCGTGCAGTCCGATCCATGCACGTGTATGCATATGCTCATATAAAATGTCATGCCCTAACATATGGCCCTCGGCCCCAATCAGTCTAACAAATAATCAAGGAAGCCCTACGGGCAACAATATCACATTAGCTCACAACTAAAATATTATTAAGACCTTATTCAAGTTTTTCATAACCTTATAAGAATGCTGAATAGCAAAAATCCCATTTTAAACCTTAAATTATAATAAAATATGCACAGTGTTATCAAAACAGTGATACCAATCCCTGAAGGACTCAAATAATTGGCACGAAGTCCAAACATGATAATTAGTCCAATTCACTTCAACAATTAGGTGTTATTATTTATTACGCGGGACGGACCAAGTCACGATCCCCAATGGTGCTCTACCCCATGCCCGTTATTCGGCGTGCAAGTCACCTCAACACAACACTAAGATGTGCAAGTCCGGGGTTTACTAACCCTCAGGACATCATTTACAAGAATTACCCACCTCGAACCGACAAAAGCTTATGCCCGCGACGCCTTAGCTCCTCGAACCGGCATCCACGCACGTCAAAACTAGCACAAATCAGCACAGATATATCAAAATAGGCTAATGGAACATCACCCAATCGAAAGAACTCGAAAAATATCAAAAATCACGAAATTTGCAAAACCCGAGCCCCGGGCCCACATCTCGAAAAACTTCGAAACCCGTATTTCCAGAACCCTCGTCTCGCCACGAGTCCATACATATAAAATTTACCAAAATCGGAGTTCGATTGGTCTTTTAAAACCCAAATTTTCGTTTTCAATATCTAGGCCACAATCCTTCACAATTTCTACCCAAATTCATGAAGATTGATGTTAATTCTACCATAAAATGATGTTTTTGAGTCAAGAAACTTACCTCCGATGAATACCCGATGATTTCCCAGCGTTTTCCGGTGATTTCTTCTCTCTAGGGCTCAAAAATTATGTTTTGGGTATATGAACCCGTGAGCCCTCTGTTCTGTGATTTTAATTTCACTGCCAGATGATTTTACTCTACGCGTTCGCGATGCCCCTCACGCGAACGCGGCATTGCCCTCGCGAACGCGAAGGCTTAGCCTTCTGCACAGCGATCTGCAATTTACAGCAGACTTTTCATGTTCCAAAAATGCCGGATGATGGTCCGGATTCACCCCGAGGCCCCCGGGACCCCAACGAAAACAACCAACATACTCCAAAACACGATACGAACTTGTTCCAATCATAAAAACACCACCATAAACATCAAAATCACCAATTACACACGGATTCAAGCCTAAGTTTCTTCAAAATTTTCAAAACTAACATTCAATCCAAAACCCGATCAAACGACGTCCGAATGACCTAAAAATTTGCAGATGTATCCAAAATCACATAACGAAGCTACAGGAACTGTCGGAATTCCATTCCGACTCCCGGATCAAAATCTCACCTACCATTCGAATTTCGCCAAAATTCAACCTTAGCCAATTCAAGCCTAAAACTACACCGGACCTCCAAATTCAATTCCGATTGCTCTCCTAAGTCATAAATGATCTCCCGAAGCTAGTCGAATCATCAGAATCTGATTCCGAGCACTCTAGCTCGATAGTCAACTCTAGGTTGACTTTTCATATTCAAACTTCCTTCAAACATGCTATTTGCTTCATTTTCAATTCAATTCACCGCTAACTCACCCGATAGGCTCTAACACTGATATAAAAGCATAAAACATGTAATTGCAACCTGACGGGGTGGTAAATTCCCGTAACGATGGGCCGGGTCGTTACATTCTCCCCAACTTAAACAAACGCTCGTCCTCGAGCGTACCAGAGTGGTACTAGAAGCAACTCAATAGCTGAATGACCTTACCCAGCATATATTCGGGCGATCATACGTTACCCTGTCTCACATAAGTCCGAAAACACCATATAGTCAAAATTTCATAGACCATCTGAACCATAAATCACATTGCACTTTCCGAAATCATATGCCAAATGCCAATCCCATGCCTATACTCAGGATACACTCGAATCCACTGCAATAACCCATATTCACTACTCCGGGTGAGATCATAGGATGTATCAAACAACCCAATCACTCGAGACAATAGTCTCTAATCACACAATTTCCCATGATAACCAAATACCAACTGAAAAACCCTTTTTCATTAGATAGAGTCTTGTTCCAACACTTTCATATCATGCCCACGGCAACCGAACACGCGATATATCGAACACATCTCTCAGGTCAACCATTCATGAATCTATTTCACTTTTAACTGATACCCCAATAGGTTTCGGAGCCAAACCTCGATTTTTTTACCTTTCTAACGAGCTAAGATCCAATATGCTCGTATTCATAAATGACTCCAAAGGTCATTTCGATTATAATACACCGCACTGGTGATATGACACCTCAACATCGGCCTAAGCCACAACGAGCACAACATAGGCTCCAATAGAAATGTTTGCACACACTCGAATCATGACAGCTCCAATCATGACAATTGTCTCCAGCAAATAGAGCTGCAATTCAGTTCCTCTGTGCCATCATAACATAGAACTGAGATCGCGTCTCGCATTATAGAAATAGAGTACCCGAATCCTCCTCGAGAGGTCATAACATCACGTGGCCTTGCCACGATTCGTGATTTTATCCCAACATTATTACTCATGAAGCACCTCAAGTTACCAAGCTAAAAAAGGTTAGCCACGCACAGATCTAGGTCTGAACCCAAGAAATCAACCTCACCCACGGTGAAACCATTAACATATGCTATTAAATCTTGAGAGGACACAACCGATGTGCCATTCGCCAAACGATACTCAAAACGGTCTTTTCCTCAGAAGCGAGGAAGTATTGTATACCAGGTAGCTTATAACTAACTATATTTTCACAATATTCTGTTGCGGCGTGCAACCCGCTCCAATGACATACCCATGGCGGCGTGCCACCCGATCTAGATACCATACCTGTGGCGGCGTGCCACCCAATCCAAGTAACCCTCGTCAAATAAATACACGTCGAGTCAAGTTGCTCATCATAATAAACATATATAGCCTCAAGTTTGGTAACAAGAAACGCATCTGACAAAGTTCCTCAATACCAGAACTAATCAATGGTAGATACTTCTACACTAACATCCGCCACTAAGGTCCAACTGACAAAGCAATGCCTACCAGCCGTCCGCTGGTCCCGTGTACAACTACTCTGTTGGAGCATACTCTGATGCTCTCTGCTACGCAATTTGTGTCATTTTCCGACATCGTCCATATCACATTTGTCTAGATGACCTGTCTTATGTCAACCAGTCTGAAATAAGGTATCATAACCCAAATTTATCATATTAAGCTAAGAGAGAGCCTCTAGGGCTTCCGATTTCCAATAATCACAAAACGGTGCCGATGCACACGATATACAACCACTACATAGGCGGATTAACGAGAACTTCAAGTCTCCTACACATAGATAACACATGAATCACTATGCCTGATTCCGTATTCCACCGTACATATACGTAACGCACATCAAGCGTCCATTCATACCACGACAGCCATTCAGAAATTTCAATATGCCATCAACGACTCAGTTATTATAGTCGATCCAACAAGAGAATACCACCATACCACTGGATATCATCAGTTTACATTACCTTGTCCTTTTTGGATCATATTCCCTGCCAAGTTAATAGAATAGCAGTACCATTTTCTTAAATTATTAGAAAGATCGATTCTTAATTCACCTGCAGCTGTCTGCGCTGCACAATAATTTTATTGACTTCTCATATCTTATGAACTGATCTCAAAACCTAGAATATACCATATTACACTAAGACAACATTGGAAATTCATATCCCTTTCCTCCGCCTCAACATCGGCGCACTCTACTAGTCAAGGACTTTCGCGATCCTATATAGAAGAAAAACTCATTACACATTCCACGCTTCGCATACAGACAATAATATACTCATTTTCAAACCATGATAAAACACATCACAAACTATTTCTTCCCATTCGTTGCATAAGTTTAACTGTCAGGACTGAGTCCTTATACCCATATCGAGTTACACAATTGTCAGCACTCAAAGGCTTTGTTGCACAATATCTGCAAGACTCATTACTTCAATCACATACCAATAATTAGTCGTATTCCTTATCATACCGCTTCGGTTTATTAACAAGTTGTTCCATTTACCCAGTTTCCTTTCTGATTCATCTTTGATTTAATATTAGCTCTCTCAATATTTCCCAGAAGGACCACATTCTACAATACTTTATTTCGAAGAACTTCTTGCGATTTGAATTCATTATCATTACCTTCCCATACGGTTACATAGACTCCCATCATTCACATAATATAACACTAGTCTTGATTTTTCTCTAACGAAACCGCCATCTTTAGCCACATACACAAAACTTAAGGCACTTGATTGTTACAAGCAAAATCTTGAACACTGCAAAACCATTCTCGGCATCATTCACCCTTATTCAGTTGTAATTCAACTGTCCTATTGAGTAGAACCACTCGTCCCTTGTTAGAACTCTGACAATGCAGATCATGATTACATACAAACACAATTAGCTATCTTAACTTTCTATACACCGAACATTCTTTATCAACATCAGTTCAAACATCCTAGTATTTCTTCACATCTACGAAGCACCATAACCTTTATCAAAATTTCCCAAACATACCTAGAGACAGAGCCAACACAGCACACGACAGTGCGATCAGTTAATCAATATCAGCCTCCCAAACTTAGCTCGGAGTCATACATCAAAGCACTTTCAGCTACTCATAGCATTCTTACTCAAATGATGCCGAAATATTAATATGAGATTAAACTCAAGTCATTTACAAGCCTTGACAGAGACTCGAATCATCGGAGACCTTAGCTCTTCTGCAATTCTTGCAGATATACATGCACCACCAATAAGCCCACTCTCTTTAGGTGACAGAAATCTTTCTAAGTCCCAAATTTTCCAAAAATTTCGGCAAAGTTTCCTTTGTAAATTGGCCTATCCACCTGCCAGAGAATCACCAAACCATTCTAACAATACATCCACAACTCAACAAGATATCACAATGTATTTCAACAATATTAAATCTCAATACTATACGAATCATATTATCATAATTTATACTTGAACCTGCGCTATACCTGCTCGAATCATAACACATATCAAAATCACTTTAGTCTTCCTGAGTTTAAACTCGTTCCACTACACATAAGGCACTTTACCTTCCAATTACGAGATATGATAATTATTTCTCACGCCCATAGCTAGGGCTACATATCAAACCACAATAAGAACTGAATACCTTACAGCTCTCCCATTATCAAACTGCCATTTGCACAATAAGGATCAGTACCGATCGTATGAACTTCATAATACCGACTCGCAAAATTAATACCTTGGTGCTCAAGCCATAGACAAGGATCTGGCCTCAAGTCCTCCCGACTGGCCCAACATGAACATCACGGAGATTATATCTCGCCCCTCGATCGGGGAATCGCAAACCATAAGTCACTTATATTACCGAGCGCTCGATGCGTACACAGACGTGCGGAAGGAATTTCAAAATTATATCTCAAGCTGAATCAAGTGCGCACGATAAGAATTCCAAGAAATGTGAAGTGTTTCCTAAAGGTTCGCAGCCTCCCGAGGATAAGTACAGGCGTCCCCGTACCGATCCACAAGACTCTACTAACCGGCTCAAGACTCACGAGGCCTAGTAAACCTAGGCTCTGATACCAACTTGTCACGACCCCAAATCCGGTCGTGATGGCGCCCAGCACACTGCTAGGCCAAGCCCGACCAATCAACAACAATCATAGAGCTATGAGCTCGCCTTATCCCATTTAAACATAACAATTGTAAATTAACAGTGATGGATATATCAAAAAACGGGGGGACCAAGCCCCAACGCATACCAACTCCCATAGACCGAAGGGTCAAGAGTCACGAGCCTCTACGGAATATACAAGTGTAAATAGTGAATATAACTGTGCACAAGTGTGGGATGATCAGAACAAAATATAGACAAACTGGAGAATCAGGTCCTGCGAACGCTGGCAGCTACCTCGACTGTCCAAAAGCACTCCCGAGCCGCAATGGAATCGGCTCTGCTGTAATGTACCTGGATCTGCACACAAGGTGCAGGGAGTCGGGTGTGAGTACTTCCAACTCAGCGGTAATAAAAGTAAATAATGTTGAAGGGAAGAAAACCACGCAAGGCACTATCTCTTGCTACACAATACAGAACTATCATAAAACTTCAAAACAGTATCATTTTATTCCCTTTCAGCATATGTGAGTAGATTATTTAGAAATCTCAATTTTTAACTACTTTCTTTCATGATAATATACCAATACCTAGATACAATCTCAAGCAGTGCAAGTCCGCACTCAAATCAGCCCCTCGGCTCAGCACTCCTTATCAATTTACACCAGGAGATCTGGTCAATAAGGCAACTAATGCATGTGTGCCAGTAATGTATGAGTGTTGAATGTTATGCCACGTAGTACACGTAAACCAACGTATGTATGCCATGCAATGCATATGACCGCTACGGCGTGTAGCCCGATCCAATTTGGGTACCCGTGCTCACTGTGGGGGTTCAGACTCCGGAGGGGCTCCTACGGCCCAAGCACAATATTAATATCACACCTGCTGCGGCGCGCAGCCCGATCCGTATACCACTGCGGCGTGCAGTCCGATCCATGCATGTGTATGCATATGCTCACATAAAATGTCATGTCCTAACATATGGCCCTCGGCCCCAATCAGTCTAACTTATGCCCGCGACGCCTTAGCTCCTCGAACCGGCATCCACGCACGTCAAAACTAGCACAAATCAGCACAGATATATCAAAATAGGCTAATGGAACATCACCCAATCGAAAGAACTCGAAAAATATCAAAAATCACGAAATTTGCAAAACTCGAGCCCCGGGCCCACATCTCGAAAAACTTCGAAACCCATATTTCCAGAACCCTCGTCTCGCCACGAGTCCATACATATAAAATTTACCAAAATCGGAGTTCGATTGGTCTTTTAAAACCCAAATTTTCGTTTTCAATATCTAGGCCACAATCCTTCACAATTTCTACCCAAATTCATGAAGATTGATGTTAATTCTACCATAAAATGATGTTTTTGAGTCAAGAAACTTACCTCCGATGAATACCCGATGATTTCCCAGCGTTTTCCCGTGATTTCTTCTCTCTAGGGCTCAAAAATTATGTTTTGGGTATATGAACCCGTGAGCCCTCTGTTCTGTGATTTTAATTTCACTGCCAGACGATTTTACTATACGCGTTCGCGATGCCCCTCACGCGAACGCGGCATTGCCCTCGCGAACGAGAAGGCTTAGCCTTCTGCACAGTGATCTGCAATTTACAGCAGACTTTTCATGTTCCAAAAATGTCGGATGATGGTCCGGATTCACCCCGAGGCCCCCGGGACCCCAACGAAAACAACCAACATACTCCAAAACACGATACGAACTTGTTCCAATCATAAAAACACCACCATAAACATCAAAATCACCAATTACACACGGATTCAAGCCTAAGTTTCTTCAAAATTTTCAAAACTAACATTCAATCCAAAACCCGATCAAACGACGTCCGAATGACCTAAAAATTTGCAGATGTATCCAAAATCACATAACGAAGCTACAGGAACTGTCGGAATTCCATTCCGACTCCCGGATCAAAATCTCACCTACCGTTCGAATTTCGCCAAAATTCAACCTTAGCCAATTCAAGCCTAAAACTACACCGGACCTCCAAATTCAATTCCGATTGCTCTCCTAAGTCATAAATGATCTCCCGAAGCTAGTCGAATCATCAGAATCTGATTCCGAGCACTCTAACTCGATAGTCAACTCTAGGTTGACTTTTCATATTCAAACTTCCTTCAAACATGCTATTTGCTTCATTTTCAATTCAATTCACTGCTAACTCACCCGATAGGCTCTAACACTGATATAAAAGCATAAAACATGTAATTGCAACCTGACGGGGTGGTAAATTCCCGTAACGACGGGTCGGGTCGTTACAGGGTTCCACCCAAACTTTACAAACAGCAGATAAGGTACTACACACAATTTCAACAAGTTCAAATAAGCAACTTGCACATTGTTTCATGTTCTCAATTATTTTTCAAATCAATACCACAACCATGTTACAATATTTCCACAATTCAAGTGTTTCATCTCTTTCCACAATAAATAAATTCTCAAGCGTTTCGTTTGTTTTACACAAGGTGCCATATAGGCCATCATAATCATTATTCACAATTCTTTACCCATTTTGACTCTCATTTAATTTTCGGTTCATATTCTATACCCCATCACTCATATTTCAGCAACAACTTTGAGAATTTCACACAATTTGTCAAATTAACACTAACCAAACAAATTTCACACATATAGGCGATTTCACAAGAATCAAAATTTGCCATACACACCTGGTGATGATTTTTCTTCCTACTTTATGCTTACCCAAGATATCCTACTCTTGCCAACCTTGTTCTTGAAGACTCTTACTTCTACTCGCTTCTTTTTACTAGAAATCAAGTTCAATAATCATGCATGAGTGTAAAAATTCTATTTTCAAAAGCTATTATATGCAAACCTCTCTTTACTCAATTTAAAACTGAAAATCAAAGAAAATAGTTAGGGTTTTTACCTTGAAAAGATTTGGGGAAGTTGAATCTTTGCCCTAGAATCCTTTGAACTAAGATGGTTGGAACAATCTTTGAAGATGAAAGATTTCTCTCTCTAAAGACCCTCTCTTCTCTCTCTAATTTTTGGTAAGATGATATGAGAAAATGAGGGTGAAAGGTGTTATATTAAAGAAGAGATCGAGTCAAAATGTTACAAAAATCTGGACCGGGTCAATTATGCGGTGCACTTTGCGACCGCAAAATCAACATGCGGTCCGCATAGTGACCGCAGAATGGCCTCAAAATGACACAAGTTCTGTTACTGAATGCGACCAATATGCGGTCCGCATTCTTGATCTGCGGTCGCAAAGTGCACCGCAGATTCACTATGCGATCGCACATCGACCGCATTTTCAACATGATTTTTGGGAGGCTTCTGTTAAGCTTTGCGGCAAGAATGCGGTCTGCATATCAGGTTTGCGGTCGCATTCTTGACCGCATATTTGACACTTTTCGGAAAAATTAGTTCTCTACATTTTTGAAACTTAAATCACTACGAAGGGTCCGAACCGCGGCGAGCAAGCTCGCCGCGAAGAATTCTACGCATTCCTAACACATTATTCGGACCATGACACTATAGCTACTAGGTTTTATGCACAAATATTTTACGGGGCCTTACACCCTACTATTTCGTACGTAACAATATTACAATTTCAATCTCTGTATTTTTTTAGAAGAAGAAGGAATGGAGAGGAGGAAGAAAGGGGATGTGAAAATGACGCATGTATGGGTCAGAATCTGACCCCACGACAATTAACGAAGAAAATCGTATCTTGAACTAATCCATAATTGATAAGAAGCATGACCACTAGTTTATAACATGACTCTATTCTCATTCAGTAAGATCAACAAAGGTATGGCCTACCCGTCTCCCCATGGGGACGAAATCTCAACGTGGTCATGGCCACTCACTTCCTACTCATAGAGTTCACAAATATAAATACTATAAGAATGAACCCCGAAAAGGGGGCTTCTTCGTCTTCTTCACTATTTTAGATAAAGAGAGAGAAAGAGAGAACGAACAAGAAATACCCATCTCACGGGAAGACAAAATACCATTGTAAGGCTATGAACCCCTCCATGGAGAGGCAGGCCAAATCAATTTTATCAATAAAAGTTCTCAATACTTCTTATCCTAATCTTGAGTGTTTATTATTAATTCTTCCACATGGTTCATGAATTATTACGATTTGCAATGATTGACCCGTAACTCAGGTATATTATTTTGTGTTCATAAAGTGTATGATAACATTTTAGCCAATCAATTTGGCACCATTTGCGAGAATTTCGTAGCAAAATCGCATAGGTTTTCCCAAGACCAAAAAGAAAGAAACAAAAAAAAAGAGAAGAACAACCCCGTTTGAGCAAGCCAGAGCAATATCTCAGACAAGGAGAACTCAAAAACCTCAAATCAAGATCCAAATCCTCTCGCACTCGGATCCTCGATAGTGCAAATAAGAAGAAGAAGAAGTCCCCCCTCTTTATGGGAGTATCTCTGTGAGGCACCTCCCACATCTCCGATACAAGCCCCGGCCGGGAACAGGTACAAAATCATCCCGAGTCAAGAGCCACCTCAAAACAGACTACGTGCCCCGACCGTGAAAGCAATGCATAAACTGCTCAAGGTCTCAAATCAAAATCGAGTCCTAGCGCTTAATACCTATGACGGGAAGACTCAGGCCATGCGCCTTCGCCAATAAGTCAACTACAGTTGAACCAAGACTCAGGCTATGCACCTTCGCCTCCAAAACTTGACATAGTTTAACAACAATTGAACTGGGGCTCATGGTACGCGTCTTCGCCTCCAAAACTAACAAAGTTCAACAATAGTTGAACAGGGACTCAGGACATGCGCATTCGCTAATAATTTCAACTACGGTTGAACAAAGACTCAGGCCATGCGCTTTCGCCAATAAGTTCAACTACGGTTGAACCAAGACACAGACTACGCGTCTTTGCCTCCAAAATTAACAAAGTTCAACAACAGTTGAACTGGGACTCAAGCCATACGCCTTCGCCAATAAGTTCAACTACGGTTGAACTAAGACTCAGGCCATGCTCCTTTTCTAATAAGTTCAACTACGGTTGAACCAAGACTTAGGATATGCGCTTTCGCCTCCAAAATTGACATAGTTCAACAAATGTTGAACTGGGACTCAGGCTACGCGCCTTCGCCTAAAAATTAACAAAGTTCAACAATAGTTGAACTAGGACTCAGGCCATGCGCCTTCGCCAATAAGTTCAACTACGGTTGAACCAAGACGCATGACATGAGACTTCGCTAATAAGTTCAACTACGACTGAACCAAGACTCAGGCTATGCGCCTTTGCCTCCAAAATTGACATAGTTCAACAATAGTTGAATTGGGACTCATGCTACGTGCCTTCGCCTCCAAAATTAACAAAGTTCAACTACGGTTGAACCAAGACTCAGGCCATGCGCCTTCGCCAATAAGTTCAACTACGGTTGAACCAAGACTTAGGTTTTGCGCCTTCGCCTCCAAAATTGACATAGTTCAACAACAGTTGAACTGGGACTCAGGATACGCACCTTCACCTCCAAAATTAATAAAGTTCAACAACGGTTGAACTAGGACTCAGTCCATGCGCCTTCGTTAATATGTTCAACTACGGTTGAACCAAGACTCAGGTTATGCGCCTTCGCCTCCAAAATTGAAATAGTTCAACAATAGTTGAACTAGGACTCAGGCCATGCGCCTTCGCCAGTAAGTTCAACTATGGTTGAACCAAGACTCAGGCTATGCGCCTTCGCCTAAAAAATTGACATAGTTCAACAAAAGTTAAACTAGGACTCAAGCCATGCGCCTTCGCCAATAAGTTCAACTACGGTTGAACCAAGACTCAAGCTATGCGCCTTCGCCTCCAAAATTGACATAGCTCAACAACAGTTGAACTGGGACTCTGGCGATGCGCCTTCGCTAATAAGTTCAACTACGGTTGAACCAAGACTCAGGCTATGCGCCTTCACCTCCAAAATTGACATAGTTCAATAACAATTGAACTGTGACTCAGGCCATGCGCCTTCGCCAATAAGTTCAATTACTGTTGAACCAAGACTCAGGCTATGTGCCTTCGCCTCCAAAATTGACATAGTTCAACAGTTGAACTGGGACTCAGGCCACACGCCTTCGCCAATAAGTTCGACTACGGTTGAACCAAGACTCAGGCTACCCGCCTTCGCCTCCAAAATTCACAAAGTTCAACAACAGTTGAACTGGGACTCAGGCCATGTGCCTTTGCCAATAAGTTCAGACACGATTGAACCAAGACTCAGACTATGTGCCTTTGCCAATAAGTCCAACTATGGTCGAACCAAGGATCGAACTACGCACCTTCGCCATCATATACAACAAGTTCGACCTCGCTCGGACCATAAAACCAAGCGCTTTCGCCCTCAAATTTAACAAGTTCAACCACAGGTTAACCAGAACTCGGACGGAGCTCCTTCACCACTGAACTCAGCAAAACTCAATCTCTAAAAAATTAAGGCACAAGGTCGGCACCCTCGCCGTTCAAGTAAGTATTCCCAACTTGAAATGAGATTATATGCACATAAAGTTCGACCCCGGTTGGACTACAAGGCCGCACTCTCTATCATCACGACCATTAACCCAACCAAGCCCGAAGTGGGACTAAGGCTAAGCCCCATACCACCAAGCAACACTTCCGACTCGATCACCCCGAGTCGAAGAAGATAAGTCACCAACAATAAAAAAATAATATAACTTGCCTACTGAAGTCAAACTCAATAGCAAATCGTCCCTTCAGATGCATGCAAAGAAAAACCCAAAAAAGAAAAAAAGGGGAAGTACAAAGCAGATACAGGGCAAATAACAAAAAGCGGATTTCATTTATTTATAAAAATAATTGCGGGTCATCCCCACCTACACCCGTGCAAGGACGGTTAATAAGAAAAAAAGAGAAAAAACACTTCTTGCCACTCAGCCCATCCGCGCCCCCATCTGCGCCGTCATCAGCCTCTGGCGTCATCGCATCAAAACCACAATCAACATGGGCCTCCCGAGAATTTTGGCGCGCCCTTTCAAAAGTAGCTTTGGTCACAATGCCGACCTCCCATAGATTTTTGTACACATCTCGTTGGGCCTGAGCATAAACCCAAAGCTCACGATCATGACCAGAGGAAGCGGCCTGGTCCCGTAGACGTTGGTTTTCATCCTTCAGGGCTGTAACCCGCTGACATAGCCCGGGTATCCCGCTCGAAAGTACCTATCCACTCCTCGAGGCTCGCCTCCCTAAAGACGGCAGCAACCCTCTGGGCCGGGGAATTATCTCGTCAACCGACAAAATTCCTCTAGTCTCTACATTCTCTACACCTCCCATTGCTGGAGGTGGACCTTCAACTACCGGTGAATTGACCGGCAAATCCATCAGAATAGCATTGTGCAAAGAACTACCTAACATCGCTGATCTAGTAAAGAGATAGAAATAAAATTTGGCGGGCGAGACTAAGGTTATCATAATCAAGAAAAGGAAGGGGAAGATGAATTAGCAGAATGAGCAAGTCTACTCAGAATCATTCTCAGATGGATAATGAAGTAATAAGGAATGAATGCCTCAACCCACCTTTATAGGCAACGTAAATGGCTTTCGGGAAACCCAGCAGACACCATTAACTGCATGACCAACCGTCAAATGGTTCGATTCTACCAAGATGTGCGCCATTATGACGAGCACCACGATGACCATTCGGTCGTCCACCAACGCCTTGCCGTTGAAATAATCGAAATGGTCTACTGATACTGAAGGAATACACCATACGTCCTAAAGACTCCGGATGCTATGAAACGCATACCAGGCGCATATTTACTTCCCTCGGCCATGCCATATACGACCCATCCCCCAGTCGTCGATAATTACGAACCTAAGCAACTACGAGATCCAGAACGTGACTAAGTTTGGTCTAGCTCGAATTGCGTTAAAAGCATCATGTCTTCACCAAGAAGAGGCGCTCTGTCCTGATCACACGATAACTCAATAATATGATGATATGACCCCAAAAATTCTACAAAATTTGGGTCGTTACCAAAAATAACACGGTCTTGGCTAGAGCAACGGCCGCCCTGCCCTTATCTAAGTTTTGCATATCATAATCGACAAAGTCCGTTTAACGAGTTCGGGCGAAGCACAACTTCGATAAACGGAGGGACTAACTGTATGGGTCAGAATCTGACCCCACGACAATTAGCGAAGATAATCGTATATTGAACTAATCCATAATTGATAAGAGGCATGGCCACTAGTTTATAACATGACTCTATTCTCATTCAGTAAGATGGACAAAGGTACGACCTACCTGCCTCCCCATGGGGACAAAATCTCAACGTGGTCACGGCCACTCACTTCCTACTCATAGAGCTCACAACTATAAATACTAGAAGAATGAACCTCGAAAAGGGGGCTTCTTCTTCTTCACTATTCTCCAGAAAGGGATAGAAAGAGAGAACAAATAAGAAATACCCATCTAATGGGAAGACAAAACACCATTGTAAGGCTCTGAACCCCTCAATGGAGAGGCAAACCAAATCAATATCATCAATAAAAGTTATCAATACTTCTTATCCTATTCTTGAGTGTTTATTATGTGGTTTATGAATTATTACGATTTGCTATGATTGACCCGCAACTCAGGTATATTGTTTTGTGTTTATAAAGTGTATGATAACCTTTGAGCCAAACACCACAGGTCTTTGGAATTAGGGGATAGAGAAACGTGGGATATATGTATACCTTTAATTAAGGAGTAAAAATTGCCCATTAATTAGATGGACACCTTTAATTAAGGAGTAAAAACTACCCATTAATTAGATCCTTATTTAAGTATGATATATGATTGGTAATTTAGTATACTAAGTGTAATTAAATCAAACCTTAAACATATAGGGTAATAAGATTTCCTATGTGGTATAGGAATGTAAAAATTCCATTAATTTATATGACACCGTTTAACAATTTTTTTTAAAAAGAACGAATTTTAAAATCGGTACTCTATATTCTATAATATTTGTGTAACTATATAATTTCCGAACCTTATAATTTTAAATAAGTTATAACAATTATGCGGTTATATTAGAAGTATCATTTTGAAATAACTTACTGCTTGTTTGGATGGTTGTTACCTATTGTATTGTATCATATTATTACTTTAAATACGATATCTATTTTGGTTGTTACTTCAATTTTATTGTATCATATCTTTAAATCCGTCGTTACGTAACGCCAAAATGTTCTACTTTATGTAACGACCAATTTGTGGTTATGTTGTTATCTTATCATTTTCTCTCATCTCACCTTTCATTATTATTAAATATTTTTATTTTATCATTTATCCTACCTTTTTTATATCATAAATTTACCCCCTATCATAATTTTTCTTTATAATAAATATTGCAAGTTTATTTTTTATATTGTTGGTGCTTAAGCATAATATCATGGAACAACAACAAACAATATAATATATCCAAATATTGTATTCATCAAATGGTATAATCTATTCGAACATTAAATTCATCAAATAATACAATACAATACAATATAATACTATAATCTATATATTATTAAAATGAGAGAAAAAAGTCCTCTCCTTAAGCCAAGTGGCAGCTTCAGAAAAAGCCACGTGGCATAGTGAGTTTATTTAGTTAATAATTAGTTATTGATTATTCTTTTTGAATTTAAATATATCTAAAAAACAACAAATAATTATATATATATATATATATATATATATATATATTGGTTACTTTAATTACATTAATAAATATAGATATCTTATAATTAATTAACTATAATAAAAAACTATATAAAAAATGAAAATTTAAATATATAAAAAAATAACTACTCATTCAATCTATATCTATATATTATTAAAAGGAGAGGAAAAAGCCCACTCCTTAAGCTAAGTGGCAGCTTCAGAAAAAGCCACGTGGCATATTTAGTTATTAAATTAGTTATTTAGTTAATAATTAGTTATTGATTATTCTTTTTGAATTTAAATATATCTAAAAAACAAAACGGAATATATATATATATATATATATAATATATATATATATATATATATATATATATATATATATATATATATATATATATATTAGTTACTTTAATTACATTAATAAATATAGATATCTTATAATTAATTAACTATAATAAAAAACAATATAAAAAATGAAAATATAAATATATAAAAAAATAACTACCCATTCAAATTGGGTGAGAGTAGTTTCAAGTTGGAGTTTTTAAATTATTTTAAAATAAAAAAGCAAAAAAAATATATAAAAACGAAAAAAAGAGAAGAAAAACTACCCATTCAAATAGGGAAGTAGTTTCAAGTTGGAGTTTTAAAATAAAAATAGATATCTGATAATTAACTATAATAAAAAAATATAAATATATAAAAAAATTAACTACATGTTCAAATTGGGTGAGAGTAGTTACAAATTGCAGTTTTTAAATTATTTTAAAACAAAAAACAAAAAAAAAACTATAAAAAATGAAAAGAAAAACTACCCATTCAAATCGGGAAGTAGTTTCAAGTTGAAGTTTTAAAATAATTTTAATACAAAAAATAAAATTAAAAAAAATAGTAAATTACCAATTCAAATTGGGGAGTAGTTTTAAGTTAGAGTTTTAAAATTATTTGAAAATTATAAAAAACAAAAATAAAGAAATAAAAAAACTTGAGAAAAAAATATTAAATAACGTAATATGCTAATGAAACTTCCTATTCACAATGTAATAGTATTAAATATTGGAAGATATAATAAAGAAAAATACATAACAAAAACGTTGCGCTGCATGTATAGTCCCATTAGTTTAACATATATTTTATTCACTAAAATTTAGATAATATTATTAAGAACAACAAAATAAATTTTAAAATAAAAAAATATTTCAATAGTAATAAATTATATATCCTCATATATTATAGAAAGAAAGCGAATACTAAATATTATTTAATATAAAAGTTATTCACTAACTATATAAGTACATTTGATTTTATAGAAATTTTATTATTGGGTATATCTCATTGACAAACAAGATGATAACTGAATTTTATTAAAACAAGCCTGATAATTTAATTCAATTAATTTTTTTAAATATTGAACGCGCATTGCGCGGGTACGACTACTAGTACAATACATAACAACCATCCACACGAGTGGTAAAGAAATACGATCACACAAAATAACCAATGAATTCAAGACAGTTATTTATAAATCGACATGTATTATTTAACTTATTTTAATTTTGTTAAGAATAGAATTCTATTTGGAGTGAATGTCTAGAATTCTATTTGGAGTGAATGTCTATCTTGTGGAGAGTTTTACTTTGTGACTAAGTCATAATTTCTCCTATAAATAGAGGGGTCTTACCCCATTGTAAATCATCCCAAAATTCAATAAGAATTTCCTCTCTCTCTTTCTCTACAATATTGCTCTTGTTCTTTTATTATTTCATAACACGTTATCAGCACGAGACTCTACCGTCTCAATAAGCTCTTTCAGAAGATTAAGGTAATTTTTCTCCTCTTTATTTAATTATGACTGACATTATGAAAAGAAAGTTCGTTGCCCTTGAGATTTCGGGCAAGAACTATATGCCATGGGTGTTGGATGCTGAAATCCACTTAGATGCAATGGGTCTTGAAGACGTCATTAAAGACAGAAATAAAGCATCCACCCAAGACTGTGCTAAGGCCTTGATTTTCTTGCGCCATCACCTTGATGAAGGGTTGAAAATTGAATATCTCACAGTCAAAGATCCACTTATTTTGTAGTGGAAAAGGGCATTGGGCAAAAATTTGCCGTGTACCAAGACATTTGGTTGATCTTTATCAAGCATCTCTAAAGAATAAAGGCTCTGAAGCCAATTTTGTCTCTCACAATGATTTTGACATCACCCACTTGGATGTGGCAGACTTCTTTGAGCGCCCTGATGGAAAAATAGACCACTTGATCGGTGATGGATCTATGGTTAAAGATGATTGAGTTGTTTGATTTTATTTTACTTATTCGTATTAATTAGTGAATAAATATCATGTAATTATCGTAATTTACATAAGTAGTAGTTTTAATTAGTATATTGAATTAGTATAATGTGTCATTGAATAAAGTTTGAGAACGATCAAAATTCATAATCTGCATAAGTTGGTTAAAACTCTGCAACTATTTTATAACAAAAAGTACATATTATGGTATGATTATTGCTAAATAATACTCGACGTACCTCATATAATCAGACCACATTTGGATGCTTGAGAACTTTTAAGGTTTTTTCCTATTAAATGGTATGATTTCACTGATTTCCTACTCGCATTCCCTTCTTTCCTCTTTCGCTTCTGGATTTGTAGCTTTGGTATGATTTGGCTTCAAATTGGCATTGTTTACTGTCCTTTACTATATTAGATGTTAGAACGTCTTTGAAATAAAATACTTTATTTTCTTTCCATTTATCTGGAAATATTAATATTTATTTGTATATTTCTTTTGTATGTCGAACTATGGGAAGCATGGATATCCCTCAAAGCAAACTTGAATCAAATTTCAATTGTGAAAATATTTGTTTAGTTGATTCATGTACAACACATACAATACTCAAAGAGAAGAAATATTTCTCGCATTTAAGTATGTGTAAGGCAGATGTTACTACAATTTCTGGTAGTAGTAAATTAATTGAAGGCTTTGGAAGAGCTACTATAACTCTGCCTAAGGGAACAATACTTATCATAGAGAATGCAATGTTCTCCTCCAAGTCCAAGAGGAACTTGTTGAGTTTTAAAGATATCCGCAGAAATGGATATCATATCGAGACAATAGATGAGAATAATCTTGAATATCTCATCATTACCAAAAATGTCTCTGGCCAGAAAAGGGTTATTGAGAAGTTCCCATCTTTGTCTTGTGGCCTGTATTGGACAAGAATTAGTGCAATCGAGGCACATTCTATTGTAAACCAAAAGGTTACCGATTCCAATACTTTTGTACTTTGGCATGATCGATTGGGACACCCTGGATCAATTATGATGAGACGAATCATAGAAAACTCAAATGGGCATCCATTAAAGAATTTAAAGATTCTTTTAAATGATGAATTTTCTTGCACTTCTTGTTATCAAGGCAAGTTAATTATTAGACCATCACCAACAAAGGTTGGAATTGAGTCCCCTGCGTTTTTGGAACGTATACAAGGGGACATTTGTGGACCTATTCACCCACCTAGTGGGTCGTTCCGATATTTTATGGTCTTGATAGACGCATCCTCTAGATGGTCTCATGTGTGCCTATTGTCATCTCGCAACCTCGCGTTTGCAAAATTAATGGCACAAATAATTCGATTACGGGCACAATTTCTCGATAATCCAATTAAGTCTATTAGACTTGATAATGCTGCTGAGTTTTCATCCCAAGCATTTAATGATTATTGCTTATCAATTGGGATAAAAGTGGAACATCATGTAGCTCATGTTCACACTCAAAATGGTCTTGCAGAGTCTTTAATTAAACGTCTGCAATTGATAGCAAGACCGTTACTCATGAAAACGAGGCTGCCCACTTCTGTTTGGGGTCACGCCATTTTGCATGCAGCAATGCTAGTTCGTCTCAGACCGACAAACTATCATAAATATTCCCCGTTGCAATTAGTTTGGGTCATGAACCTAATATATCCCATTTAAGAACTTTTGGATGCGCGGTATATGTGCCTGTAGCACCGCCATATCGCACCAAAATGGGTCCGCAAAGAAGGTTATGAATATATGTTGGGTTCGAATCGTCCTCCATTATTTGCTACCTCGAGCCATTAACGGGAGATTTGTTTACTGCACGATTTGCAGACCTGTCGATTCGATGAGACACTTTTCCCAAAATTAGGGGGAGAAGTTGGTGAAACCAAACGGGAAATTTTGTGGAAAAATCCATCATTACCTCATCTTGATCCACGTGCCTCTATTTGTGAAAAAGAGGTACAAAAGATTATTCATTTGCAGAGAATAGCAAATCAAATGCCCGATGCATTTACGGATATGAAAAGGATAACAAAATCACATATCCCTGCGGAGAATGTTCCAATCCGTATTGATGTCCCTATTGGACAATCTTCTAGTTTCATAGCTAATGAGTCAAAAGCACGCATGAAACGTGGCAGACCATTAGGTTCCAAAGATCGAAATTCTAGAAAAGGGAAAATAAATGATCAAAATGACACTATGAAAGAATCTCATGAAGAAATCCACGACTTAATAAATTCTGAGATTCATGAGGAATCCACCGAGCCCGAGACTCAAGAAAATAAGGAACTATCAATAAATCCAATCGATATTGAGACAAATTTGAATCGATTGGATATAGTGGTGGATTATGTCTTTGCATATAATGTTGCATCCAGCATTATGCAAGAAAATGAGGATCTTGAACCTCAATCTGTTGGCGAATGTCGACAAAGACTTGATTGGCCAAAATGGCAAGAAGCAATCCAATCAGAGTTGAATTCACTTGCAAAACGTGAAGTTTTTGGGCCTGTAGTCCAAACACCTAATGGTGTTAAGCCTGTTGGCTATAAATGGGTCTTTGTACGCAAGAGAAATGAGAAAAATGAGGTGCAAAGATATAAGGCATGCCTTGTTGCACAAGGATTTTCACAAAAAACCGGTGTTGATTATGAAGAGACATATTCACCCGTTATGGATGCTATCACATTCCGTTATCTCATTAGTTTTGTTGTCCATGAAAAACTTGACATGCATTTAATGGATGTGGTTACCGCCTACCTTTACGGCTCACTTGATAATGAGATATACATGAAAATTCCCGAGGGCTTCAAAATGCCTAATAATTCAAAATCCCGGAAAATGTTTTCAATCAAATTGCAAAGATCTTTGTATGGTCTAAAGCAATCAGGACGAATGTGGTATAATCGTCTTAGTGAGTATTTATTAAAGGAAGGCTATATAAATGATGCCATTTGCCCATGTGTTTTCATAAAGAAAACAACATCGAAAATTGTTGTACTTGCCGTATATGTTGATGACATAAACCTTATTGGAACTCCTATAAAACTCCAAAAGGCAATTGATTATTTAAAGAAGGAGTTCGAGATGAAAGATTTCGGAAAGACAAAATTATGTCTTGGTTTGCAAATTGAACATTTGGCAAACGGAATTTTTGTTCATCAATCTACCTACATAGAAAAGGTACTGAAACGGTTTTACATGGATGGAGCATATCCATTAAGTACTCCGATGGTTGTTCGATCACTTGATGTGAACAAAGATCCATTCCGACCTCAAGAAGAGAATGAAGAGCTACTTGGTCCTGAAGTACCATATCTTAGTGCAATTGGTGCACTAATGTATCTTGCCAATACCACAAGGCCTGGCATAACTTTTCCAGTTAATGTCTTAGCAAGATATAGCTCTGCTCCCACAAGGAGACATTGGAATGTGATCAAACACATATTGCGGTATCTAAAAGGGACTACCGATATGGGCTTTTTTTATGGCAATAATTGCAGTCCCGATCTTATTGGTTATGCTGATGCTGGATATTTATCCGACCCACACAAGGCTCGATCTCAAACAGGTTATGTGTTTACCTGTAGAGGCACTGTCATATCTTGGCGATCGACTAAGCAATCAATTGTGGCTACTTCATCTAATCATGCTGAGATAATTGCTATTCATGAAGCAAGTCGAGAGTGCGTGTGGTTGAGGTCTATAATACATCTTATTCGAGATAAATGTGGTGTGAAATGTGACAAGTTACCCACTATTTTGTATGAAGACAATGCAGCATGCATAGCTCAACTGAAGGGAGGATTCATAAAAGGAGATATGACAAAGCACATTTCACCAAAGTTATTTTTCACACATGATCTTCAAAAGAATGGTGATATTAATGTGCAACAGATTCGCTCAAGTGATAATATGGCTGATTTGTTCACAAAATCTCTACCGACGTCAACCTTCAAGAAGCTAGTGTACAAGATCGGGATGCGAAGGCTTAAGGATGTGAATTGGTGCTCTCATCAGGGGGAGTTAATGCGCGTTGCACTCTTTTTCCCTTACAAGGTTTTGTCCCACTCGGGTTTCCTTGCAAGGTTTTTAACGTGGCAACCAAAAGGCGCAGTCCCAGATTTAATATTTTAATTTGCTTTCTTCACATATAGAAAACTAGCCAAACTCCAGATAGAACTATTACAAACACCAAGGTGTTAAGAATAGAATTCTATTTGGAGTGAATGTCTAGAATTTTATTTGGAGTGAATGTCTATCTTGTGGAGAGTTTTACTTTGTGACTAAGTCATAATTTGTCCTATTTTATTATTTCATAACAAATTTTGATTTTTTAGCTATTAAGTTTAAATTGACTATTTGGTTTAAATACTAGAAGTAGAAGTGTTTATAAGTCATTCGCCGGAATGTGCAGTGACGGCGTTAGAGGCGATTCGCCGGAGACTAGAAGATCCGGTTGGTTATTTGAGCAATTGGACAAAGGAGAAAGATCCATGCAATTCATGGTCTTTTGTACACTGCCTTCAAAACGAAACCGAAGGTTATCAGCACGTCAAAGAATTGTACGCACCTCTCCTCTCTCCTTTTTATGGTGTTTATGTAATTTTTCTGTAATAATATTGTTTGAATCACCTTATTTTCGGGGTTGAGGATACAAAAAGTTTGTAGAACATAATGGTACATTGTTCGTTAGTTTGTGTAACTCCGGAAAAAATGTACAATGTACAACAATATGTTAAAAAAATGTTTGTGTAACTATGAAACTCAACAGGGATCCTTGAGCAATGGTAAAGTTATTTTCGTGTAAATCTATTGGTCACAATTTCGAGCTTTGCAAGCGGCCACTAATGCTTATATAGGGTAGATGCTTATATTAGGTAGGTTGTTTATATCACAACCTTGGGGTGCGACCCCTGCGTGAATGTGGAATGTGCTGTGCATCATGCTGTTTTAAAGGAAAGTCAACCCCGAAAAATCTGTCTGTGTACCATGTTGTACTAAAGTAAACCAACTCACCTATAAGTATCCTCAGTCCAAATTATTAATGTGCTTTTCCTGGTTCTAACGTAGAATTATAGTACATTATAAAATACACTACTCATTTTTTCATAAACGTACAAAAGCAAAAAGGAGTACATGCTGCTTAGAGGCTAGTATCATATGAGCTCTTAAGTTACTGCATGTTTTTTGTTGTTAACACCAAGTGCAAAGACTTTTCTGTTGTTGCTAGACTATTGAGTACCTGAGTTTTTTTTTTTTAAATTTATTATTACAAGGCGGGGAATCAAACCCTCACCAAGAAGGTGAAAGTTCAGGTAGCCAACCAATTAAGCTACTAAGATTCCCCGAGTAACTAAGCTTATAATCCATGTTGTAGCTTACAATTTTTTCTCTTTTATGTGGACATGCAGGCGTCTGATGAATCTGTCCTTATCTGGTACACTAGCTCCTGAGCTTGCCCAGCTAAAACAAATGGAAATCTTGTAAGTCCCAACAATTATATAACATCCATTTGATTTTAATTAGCATTTTTCAAGTACAGTAATTAGTACCTTTATTTCAGCTTTAACTTTGGTGATAATGATTCCGTTGCTTTCTAATTTTTCATAGGAATTTCATGTGGAACAGCATTAGCGGCAGCATACCGAAGGAGATAGGCTACATTACTGCTCTGAGGCTACTGTATGTCTCTTCACTGCTTAATTTGGAAATACGTTACTCCCTCCATTTCATTCTAATCATTGTTAAGAGAACCCCTTTTTGTTTGATATGATCATTTTAAAAAAATCAGTAGTTTGGACAAAACTATAGCCTTCGTGTACTCATTTGTCATTTTTTATCGTAGTGAAGGTTGCTATGAGCCTATGACGAGGTCGTTGTGCTGGTGAAGATTGCTTCTAATTATCGGGATTTAAAAAAAAAATACAGAAAACATAAAATGTAACAGTGTATGAATGGACACAGGGTTTAAAGTGTTAATTTGATTTGTCTATTGTGTTTCCTAATTGAAGAAATATTAAAATAATGGTTATAAAATTAGTCTGTTGGAGAAAACTAATTTTAAATTATCTTTATTGAGAAATGAAGTCTTACCTTTATCATAACAACAACAACAACAACAACCATCCAGTAAAATCCCACTAATGGAGTCTGAGGAGGATAGCGTGTACGCAGACCTTATCCCTACCTCGAAGGAGTAGCGAGGCTCTTTTCGAAAGATCTCGGCTCAAGAAAATTAAAGGGCAAAAGGAGAAAATATTATTATCACCGTAGAAATCATATGTAAAATAGGAACAACATGAAATCCGGTAGAAAGATGCAAAGCAAAGCAAAAGAAATAGCTATTAAATAGGTCATGTACTAAAAGGCGAGAAAGTAAAACACAACATTGCCACTAGCTATCTTATCTTTATCATAGGAAGTTACATAAACATTTACTGGAATTTCACTTCTCCATATAAACTTCAATCAACATTTTCGAATCCTTGCTTCAGTTGAATACATATGCCTTACTGTTTGCAATCAGTGCTTTTGCTTACAGATGTTGTAGCTGAAGATACCTAATGAACAACTTGCATGTATTTAACATATATGGATTGTGCACTTGTTCTGTTCTTGCAGGCTTTTGAGTGGAAATCAAATATCAGGTCCTTTACCAGAAGAGCTTGGTTATCTTCCTAACTTAAGTAAATTTCAGTTGGACTTAAATGCTATATCGGGACCAATACCAAAATCGTTTGCAAACATGCCAAAAGTTGTGCATTTGTGAGTTCTACACTAGAACCCAAAGATTCTCTTGTGGTGGTATGGATATGATTAGTTTCTGTATTAATTATTCTTGTTGTGAATGCAGCCATATGAATAACAATTCAATAAGCGGTCAAATTCCTCCGGAGCTTTCTGCTTTACCTCGGCTTCAACACTTGTAAGAATCACTTAACCTACAACATCTAGTATGACTAAATCGGCAAGCAGAGTTACAATGCCATATAGTAGGAGCCAAAAAAATAAATAAATTCCCTGCAAGTTTCATGTTTGGATTTACTTGGATATGCATTATTGCAGCCTTCTGGATAACAACAACCTATCAGGTTACCTTCCGCCGGAGCTTTCACGGATGCCGAACTTAACGATTCTGTATTACCTGTCCTTTAACTCTTTAAGTTTTGCTGTTTTCAGTATGCCTAATTTCTCAATAATTTAATGTCATTTCAGTATCAATTAACAAACTCCAAGACCCCCTTTTCCTCACAATAACAACTTTTGCAGTCAACTGGACAACAATAACTTTGAAGGCTCTGTGATTCCGGCTTCTTACAGCAATATGTCCAAACTCTTGAAGTTGTAAGTTACTACTCATCTCTTAGGTTTATTGGTTTATATCCCCCTTTTTGTGCTGATGATTATAGATGCCTGTTTCCACAAAGCAAGATATAGAGTTCTAAAGGATGTTTGTCCTCACTTAAAGATTATTTTTCCAAACGTTGATCAGAAAATAAGTCCCCAAGTGAATATTCTGAAACACATACTATCCCCATTGTCGTAACCTTTGACAGACAGTAGCATCATAAAAGAGGATTCAGAGTACTTTTATTTTCCCATGATTATCAATGTATTCCCAATAAAGGTCTCGAATCTCCCCTCCTCACAAGAAACGAGAAACACTACATAGTGTTTTCATTCTTAAACAGTGTTTTTTTGACATAACATGGAGTAACAATTTAAAGAAAGTGATAAAGATTGTTGGAGGAACTCTATACAGTACTATGAAGCTTACAATGTAATGATACTATGATTTTATTCACCATTCTTTAATGAAAATTAATTAGTATATTATTTCATCAAACTTGCAGGAGTCTTAGGAACTGCAGCTTGCAAGGAGCAGTTCCTGACCTGAGCACAATAACAGGCCTTCTTTACTTGTAAGCATACTTCATTGGGAAATTCCTCTGTCCAGTTAAACCACATTTTAAAGCTTATGTTCCTTTTGTGTTAACCTCTTGATAGTGTTGATATTGGCAAAATTCTGCTTAATAATTGTTCTACACCTTATGAAGTTGAAGTCATCTTCCACTCAATTAATATGCACCGATATTCAGGGAGTTAAATTTACAACCAGTGACAATGGATCTGATATAAATTTTTCATGTCACAGAGACCTTAGCAGAAACCAACTCACAGGAAATATACCTTCCAATAAGCTGTCTGATAAAATCACAACCATGTAAGTTTCTGGTGAAGTTTGAAATTTCTCAAATCTTTCCTGGTTTAGTCACTCATCTTTTTATCTCACTCCCTTCCTCTTATCACCTCCCCCTCCCCCACTCCCTATCGACATCTACCAGTAGGCGGTTGAATGTACATTAGTTCTTAACACAGACCCTTTTCTTTTTCACGTTTGAGTAACTTACTCTTGGTATCGGACTCTCAGTAGTGGACTAAGTACTTTGGTGATGATTGCAGCATTCTGTCTGGAAACATCCTCAATGGTTCTATCCCTTCGAACTTTTCTGCCCTTCCAAGTCTGCAGAAACTGTAAGGAGCTTCATTTGCTCAATCTTTGCTTCTTGATTCTCAGGATGTTTCAAATTTCATTTGGTGCAGTATTGCCATATCTTTCCCTTAACATTATTTTGCTTGCAGGTCACTCAACAACAATAAGTTAAGTGGTTTTGTGCCAACTACCATTTGGGAGAATATGACATTTTCCCCAGACGCAAAACTTAGATTGTAAGAGCTCATTCTTACATATTCCTCTTATCAGTACTTTTTCATGTTTATGCTGTCTGCTTCCCACAGTCTATTCGCTAGTATAAGTTTGTAACCATGAGACACAAAATAAAAGCATTTTTGAAATACCCAAGAGCCCATGAGGTTCGAAACGTGGTGGGTAATGGGCCTATCCCTTTACCTGTTTTTGTTTGCAGTAGGGTTCGAAGCCATGACATGCGCCTAACCCACATATCACAGGCTGCACTCTTACCACTAGACCAAAGCCATTGGGGCCAAGAAAAAAACTTTTTTAGTGAATCATGCTGAGTTTATGTGCCAATTTCAGTTTGGTAGCTATTCAATCCGCATGTAGTTTTGGATAGACAAAGAATGTATCCTGGAAAATAAAGTACAGTCAGGGAATAATGTGTCCATTGGCAAAAACGGTTTTTTTATCGCTATACAGTTAAAAACTTAACATACAAGAAGGAATAGTCTGTCTGATATTTTGTTTTGTTAGAGGTAGGTAATAAAGTTTGTATTCTTTCCTCTTACTAAACCATGTCACGTCTGTAGAAAGGGCCCCTCAAATGTTAATATATCAGATTGCTAGGTTGATCCAGTTGGTCTCCTTTGTGCAGAAACCTTCAACGTAATTTACTCTCAGATATTTCAGGGATTCTTGATCCTCCTCCTAATGTCGATATAATGTAAGACCTTATTTCTGATAATCTCATACATACATATTTGTGTACTTACTTTTAGTTCTCGGATTTTGTAATTGTTTGTGGCGAATCAAGCCCCCCTAACTCAATTGCTATTTGTCGTTTATGGTCCTATTTTTAATAAGCTTTAAATTCTGAAATTATTCTTTTGGAGTATTTAGTTTCTATTTTCTGCAATTAAACAGAATAACTAACATGAAATCTCAGGCAGACTTGCAATAGAATTTCCCCAAGACAACATTTGTGTTAATTTTAGCTAGGTTATAGATTAACATTACACTAACTATAAAATTTCTGCGAACCTTGAAGTTAGAAACGAGTAACAACTGGCAAGGGCTGTCAGTTAATCATTAGAGCAGTTCTCATTAGTAATACTTCACTTTAAAATATTTAAGGGATGTGCAAAATTCTTTTGGATCTAAAGCCAATTTGATTGTATTGGGTTATGAAACATTCATTGTGTTCATTTTATACTTTTAACATTCACCCAAGACATACGCTGAGCCAGTGGGGAATTACTCATTAGTGTGAAGTTCCTTGATATTTCCGACTAAGTATTCATTAAATGATGATCAAAGACATGTACGATGGAGCGAAGTCTAGGGTTAGGACGGTGGGTGGAGACTCAGACCATTTCCCGGTGGATATGGGGCTTCATCAAGGATCAACCCTTAGTCCTTTCTTATTTGCCTTGGTGATGGATGCACTGACACGCCATATTCAAGGGGATGTGCCTTGGTGTATGCTATTTGCTGATGACATAGTCTTGATAGATGAGACGAGGGTCGGCATTAACGAGAGGTTGGAGGCCTGGAGACAGACTCTCGAATCTAAGGGTTTCAAACTAAGCAGATCTAAGACAGAACACATGGAGTGCGAGTTTAGCGCCGAGTCGAGCGAAGTAGGCAGGGACGTAAAGCTTGGAGCTTAGGTCATCCCCAAGAGGGACAGTTTCAAATATCTTGGGTCGGTGATTTAGGGGGACGGAGAGATCGACGAGGATGTCACCGACCGTATAGGGGCGGGGTGGTCCAAATGGAGGCTTGCATCGGGAGTCTTGTGTGACAAGAAAGTACCACCGAAACTCAAGGGGATGTTTTATAGAGCTGTGGTTAGACCTACCATGTTGTATGGGGCGGAGTGCTGGCCGGTTAAGAACTCCCATGTTCAGAGAGTGTCGGTTGCGGAGATGAGGATGCTCAGGTGGATGTGCGGGCACACCAGATTAGATAAGATTAAGAATGAAGTTATTTGGGAGAAGGTTGGGGTGGCCCCAGTGGATGAGAAGATGCGGGAAGCGCGGCTCAAGTGGTTCGGGCATGTGCGGAGGAGAAGCCCTGATACCCCGGTGAGGAGTTGTGAGCGGCTGGCGGTGGTTAGCACGGGGCGAGGCAAAGAGAGGCCTAAGAAGTATTGGGGAGAGGTGATTAGGTAGGATATGACAATAATGCAGATTTCCGAGGACATGGCCCTTGATAGGAAAGTCTGGAGGTCTAGAATTAGGGTTGTAGGATAGGGGCTCCTAGAGCTTTTCGTACTTCTTTCCTGAGGCTAGGTGTGGTTTGGTAGGGCCCTCCATAGATGTCTTGCGTTTTGTATCGTGCTCTCTATGGTAGCTACTGTTAGGTGTTATTGCATGCTTTTTAATTTACGATTTTATGTGTAGTTATCTGTTTATGCATTTTCTGCTGGAGTCACTAATGCTCTTTTGTTTTTCCTTTTCTTTTTCTCTTCTTTCTCTTCCCTTTCACTTGAGCCGAGGGTCGATTGGAAACAGCCTCTCTGCCCTTTCGGGTAGGGGTAAGGCTTGTGTACGTATTACCCTCCCCAGACCCCACTTTGTGGGAATACACTGGGTAGTTATTGTTGTTGTATCGTGCTCCCTATGGTAGCTACTGTTAGGTGTTATTGCATGCTTTTTAATTTACGATTTTATGTGTAGTTATCTGTTTATGCATTTTTCTGCTGGAGTCACTAATGCTCTTTTGTTTTTCCTTTTCTTTTTCTCTTCTTTCTCTTCCCTTTCACTTGAGCCGAGGGTCGATTGGAAACAGCCTCTCTGCCCTTTCGGGTAAGGGTAAGGCTTGTGTACGTATTAGCCTTCCCAGACCCCACTTTGTGGGAATACACTGAGTAGTAGTTGTTGTTGTTGTTGTTGTATTCATTAAATGATGATGCTTTAATGGAAAAAATTTCAGGCTTTATGGAAATCCTGTTTGTGGAAATGCAAATGAACATCAGATTATACGGTTTTGTAAGTCAAAACATGGAGATGAAGAGTATGGAAGCTTGAACAACTCTAATCCAAGTTGTGCATCCCAGCAGCCTTGCAACAAGGATTTCGAACATGTCCCAGCATTAACGGATGACTGCTTTTGTGCAGCACCTTTTGGAGTTGGTTTACTTTTAAGAAGCCCCAGCATTTCAGATTTTCCGCAACATCGTAGTGACTTTGAACAGTGGATAACAAAAAGTGTTAACTTGAATCATTATCAAATATTCATTCATTCAGTTGCATGGCAAAGCGGTCCTAGGCTTAGGATGTTTTTGAAATTCTACCCTCCACGTACAAATGATTCTAGAATAAACGATTTTGGCAAATTTAATGGCAGTGAGATAGGACGGATTGCAAACAAATTTGCTATGTTTAATCTTACTGGAACTGATATCTTTGGCCCATATGACCTGCTCAATTTCACTGCCATGGTGTATAGTTCTGGTATGTTTCCAAACCTGTTGTGCTTTTGCATAAGTAGGATATAATCTGTAATGTTACTGATAGATCAATCTCATTAAAATGTGGACGTGTTTAGTTGTAGTTGTGTAATGATTTCCTGAGGAATTTAAAGTAAAGCCAATATGAATCTTGTTTTTTTCCAACTGAGGTCATGAATGGAGAGTGATAAATACAAATTTTAGTTCAAATTTCTCTAGGTAGGCACAAGAACCCAAGTTTGAGATTAGCATGCACGCTGAGAGAAATACCTTTGATTATTGTGCAACTTGTTTCTTCAGTTCTTATTTTGTGTTTAATGACTTATCGGATATATTTCAACTAGACTGGAATTCTTGAACTCTTGTGCGCCTGCACGACTAATATTTATTTTATTCTTGCTGATTCTTGAATATAATTATTATGATTATTATTAAATTCTTTTTCTTTTTCTAGTCATGCTCAGATAAAAATTAATTTTTCTGAAAATGTTTATTTATATCATTTATCTTGTGATACAGAGCATAGTTTCTTCTTGTTGTCACAGATGTATGCAAGTATGAAACCAATGAAATTGTTTAGGCACCGTGAATGTTTGCACTCTCAACATGCTCATAAAAAATGCTTAACTGACAGAGATGCTAGTGATCTCTTAGATATTCAGTAGGGTCAACTAAGACTGAATTGACAACATTACTAAGTGCTTAATTAAGTAAAATCTTAGTTAAACCTTATGGTACTTTCAAAATATGCTATCGTATAAGAGAGCGAATAACTTGCTCTCTTCTTGTCTTACTTTCTGCTTTCTCATGGTTAAATTATGAATGCTTTTCTTCTTGCAGTCCTTTTCCCCCCGGTGGGGGTAGGGGAAGGGGGAAGCAGAATCAGCAGAACCACCTTGGTTGGAATTATCTTAGGGTCCCTATGTGCTGCAGCTGTGCTACTTACGGGCATAGCATTTGTGTTGCTTAAAATGCGCCGGAGGTTCCATGTCTCAAAAGATCAACCATGTGAGTTAATCTTAAGTTATCATATTTGTCTTTTGCTCAGCTATGGAGAGTTTCTTCTCCATCTCTTTCACTCACCCCATTCGAGAACCTGCTGGTTAAGTAGTCAATAGATTTTATCTGACGAGCGCAAAACACACAAGAAAATTTATGCTCGCTAGTCAAATATAGTATAGTAAAATTATCGTCTCCACAGGGATTAGATTTAAATAATGTTCGAACAATTTCTAGTTAATTGCTATCCAGGAGGATTAACACTTGATTGGAATGATTATGAAATATAATTAACTACTAAAAGTAAAGCAAATAACAATTTATCGCGACGAAGTAGAGATTAGCAGAATTGGTTGGTTATCAGTGTGAGAAATAAGGGTCATGACATAATAAGTCCAAGATTATTATCCTGGAATTGCCACTGTTAAATTTCTATTTATTCTCACGAATTCAACAAATTCTATTGATTGCAGAAATGCAGGGTAAGGCTGCGTACAATGACATATTAGATATAGATATGTAGTTGTCCCACATTGGAATAGGAGTAGTATGCCCTTCGTATAGAGTAGCTATAAATTAGCACATCTTGTATTGCATTAGACAAACAATATCAATATATCATATTTTCTCCCATGCCTTCTCACATAGTATCAGAGCAATCGTGAGAGATTTATCGCTTTGCAGAAATTCCAATGACTCTGGGAAGGAAAATCAGTTGACCGGAAGTCTTTTTCCGGCAATCCACTTTCGTCAGTGTTGTGCAAAAACCAACACCACCACAAAGTAGATCGGACTCCGGCGACCAACCCATAAAAAAATCTCTGTCAGAATACCCTCCACACACCGCCACTCGCCACCTGAAAAAAACTTTCCGGTGCCGACGTCGCGTTTGCCACCTTCCGGCCATTTTTTGGCAACGACTCTTCAGAACAAATTGTTCCCCTTGCAATTCCGAGCCTACCCATCTAGGTTACACCAAATTCCGACAACTTTTATATTTTTCCGGCGTGAATAGTGATTTCAAAAGAGGACTTTCGGCTTTGGAAACTTTTCTTCAGAACAGTTGGTTTGTCTGGTAATTCCAATCCTACCCCTACTGTTTTTATTTCATTCCGGCCAATTTGAATTTTCCCGGCAGCTACAGTACTATTCCGACTGCTACAGTAATATTCCGACAGCTACAATTTTTCCTTATTCTGTTTCACTGTTCCTTACTCTATTTCAGTGGATTACATTTGATTATTTCTCTAATTTGGTAATATTTTGCAACGATGTCTTTGGGAATTGATGCTTTTGGGTCTAAAAACATGAGTTTTGGAAGCTCTAGTGTTATGATTACTTCGGAACCGTTAATTGGAGGTTCAAACTACTTAGTTTGGGCTTCATCTCGAGTTGTGGTGTAAAGGTTAAGGTGTTCAAGATCATCTAATTAAACAGTCTAGTGAAGGAGATGAAAAGGCGATAGCACTTTGGGCAAAGATTGATGCTCAATTATGTAGCATCTTGTGGCGTTCAATTGATTTCAAGTTGATGCCTTTGTTTCGTCCATTCCAGACATGTTATTTGGTTTGGGCAAAGGCTCGTACCTTATACGCTAATGACATATCTCGCTTCTATGATGTGATATCACAGATGACAAACTTAAAGAAGCAAGAATTAGATATGTTTACTTACTTGGGTCAAGTACAAGCAATCATGGAGGAATTTGAGACATTAATGCCAGTTTCGGCTAGTGTGGCAAAGCAACAAGAGCAACGACAAAAGATGTTTCTATCTGGACTTCTTAATGATCTTGATTCAGTGCGAGACCAGATTTTGGCTAGTCCGACTGTTCCTACAGTTAATTATTCTCTTGATTACTCCGCCTTGCTGCAGCACCTAGTCACTCACTGATCTCATCACAAATACTTGATTCCTTTGTTCTCGCATCGCAGACAGTGGATGTCCGGGCGTCTCAAACTATGGAGGACAGAGGAGGACGAGTCGTTTTGGCAGATCTAGACCCAAGTGTTCTTATTGTCACAAACTTGGACACACTCGTGAAATGTGCTATTCCTTACATGGTCGTTCACCCAAAAATGCTTATGTTCCTCAGACCGAGACTACAGGTAACCAAGATTTTTTTGTATCTAAAGAAGAATATAATGAGCTTCTTCGGTATCGAGCAAGTAAGCAGACATCTCCACAAGTAGCCTCAGTTGCCCAGACTGATACTCCTGTTGCTGGTAATTCTTTTGCTTCTATTTCCCAGTCTAGTACTTTCGGACCATGGGTCATGGACTCTGGCGCTTCTGATCACATCTCTGGTAATAAATCATTTTTGTCGAATATTATATATTCATAGTCTCTTCCCACTGTTACTTTAGCCAATGGATGTCAAACTAAGGCACAAGTAGTTGGACAAGCTAACCCATTATCTTTTATCACCTTAGATTCCGTTCTTGATGTTCCTGGTTGTCCTTTTAGTCTTGCATCTGTTAGTCGTTTGACTCGTGCCCTCCATTGTGGTATATATTTTACTGAAGATTCTTTTATTATGCAGGACCGCAGTACGAGAGGCAGACAATTGGTACATGACGTGAATCAGAAGGCCTTTATTATCTTAATTCATTCAATCCTTCCACAACATGTCTAGTTATCGATCCTCCGGACCTAATCCACTATCGTTTAGGATATCCAAGTTTATCCAAACTTCAGAAGATAGTGCCTACTTTATTCAGTTTGTCTACATTAGATTGTGAGTCGTTTTAGTTTTGGGAAACGTACCCGAGTTTCCTTTCTGCGTAGTGTTGAGAGTCATGTAGAGTCTGTTTTCTCCTTGGTTCATTATGATATATGGGGTCCTAGTAGAGTCAGTTCAACCTTGGGATTTCGTTATTTTGTTAGTTTCATTGATAATTACTCAAGATGTACTTGGCTTTTCTTAATGAAAGATTGTTCTGAGTTATTCTCTATATTCCATAGTTTTTGTGCTGAAATAAAAAATCAATTTGGTTTCTCTATTCGTATTTTTCGCAGTGATAATGCCTTAGAATATGTATCTTCTCAGTTTCAACAGTTTATGACTTCTCATGGAATTATTCATCAGATATCTTGTCCTTATACCCTTCAGCAAAATGGGATTGCAGAAAGAAAGAATAGACAGTGATAATGCCTTAGAATATGTATCTTCTCAGTTTCAACAATTTATGACTTGTCATAGAATTATTCATCAGACATCTTGTCCTTATACCCCTCAGCAAAATGGGATTGCAGAAAGAAAGAATAGGCACCTTATTGAGACTGCTCGCACACTTCTAATTTAATCTTGTGTTCCGTTGCGTTTTTGGGGCGATGCAGTTCTCACAGCTTGTTATTTGATTAATAGGATGCCTTCATCTCCTATCAAGAATTATCAGTAACAGAAGTATTAGTCTGAGCAACATAAGCTACTTGTGGAGATGTCTGCTTACTTGCTCGATGCTGAAGGAACTCATTATACTCCCCTTCAGATAAAGAAAACCCCTGGTTACCTATAGTCTTAGTCTAAGCAACATAAGCATTTTCGGTTGGGCGGCCATGTAGAGAATAGCATACATCACGAGTATGTCCAAGTTTATGACAATAAGGGCACTTGGGTCTAGATCTTCCAAAACAACCTCCTCCTCGTCTATTCTTCGTAGTATGAGATGCCCGATTGTCTAATGATTGGGATACGAGGACAGATGAGTCAAGTGTATGTGATGAGCTCATTGGTGACTAGGTACTGCAGCAAGGCGAAGTAATCGAGAGAATAATTCATCAACTGTGCGGACGGTTGGACTAGCCAAATCTGGTCACGTACTGAGTCAAGGTCATTAAGGAGTCCAACGAGTGTAAGAACTAGAAACATCTTTTATCTTTGCTCTTGTTGTTTTTCAATACTAGCAGAAACTGGCATCAACGTCTCAAAATCTTCCATGACTGCCTGAACTTGTCCCAAGTAAGTAGACATATCTAATTCCTGTTTCTTCAAGCTTGTCATTCACGATATTACATCATAGAAACGAGATATGTCATTAGCGTATAGATTACGAGTCTTTTCCCAAACTAAATAACATGTCTGAAATGGACGGAACAAGGGCATCAACTTGGAATCAATAGATTGCCATAGGATACTACCTAATTGAGCATCGACCTTCTCCCACTGTGTTTTGGCCTTTTCATCACCTTCGCTAGCCTTTTTTGTTAAATGATCTTGAACTCCTTGACCTTTACACCATAACTCGATAGATGAAGCCCAATCTAAGTAGTTTGAACCTCCCATTAAAGGTTTTGAGGTAATCATAACACCGGAACTGCCAGAACCCGGGGTTTCTAGACCCGAAAGCATAGACTCCCAAAGACATGGTTGGATTATCACCAAATCACAAAAAGAATCTACTGAAAATTCTTTGAAACAAATGAAGAGAACACTGTGTTTGCCGGAAAAAGTCAAAGTGATCGAAATTAAAAAATACAAATATGGACAGGCTCGGAATTACATGGCGATCCAACTGTCCTGAAGGAGAGAAGCCAAATTCTGGCCGGAAGGTGTCTCACGCGCTCGCCGAAAAATTCCTTCTATCGGCGCGTGTGGGCGCGTGGCAGCTTTTCTGCCGGAGTATTTAGTGGTTTGGTCGCCGGAAACTTATCTATCTCGTGGTGGTGTTGGTTTTTTGCACAACACCGACGGATATTGATTTTTCTTGCGGACAATGCTGTTTTGCCAGAAAAAAAGGGTTTTTATTCTTCCCGGAGTCGCTGGAATTTACGCACAACGATAAATACCTCACGATAGCTCTGATACCTAGCACAGGAGAAAATATATTATTGACATATGTTATAATGAGCCATATATATATACACACATAACATGTCCTACTTCTAATATATATTGGATTATGGTTATTTATTTATTCCTATT
The DNA here is from genome assembly GCA_032618575.1 of Nicotiana noctiflora. NCBI lineage: Eukaryota > Viridiplantae > Streptophyta > Magnoliopsida > Solanales > Solanaceae > Nicotiana > Nicotiana noctiflora. The sequence goes on from JASVEL010000243.1 coordinate 482,587, forward strand.
CACATGGCTATTCTAACAACCGCCTTAGCAAAAACTGTAACAAGTCAAATTTCATAGTTAATAAGTATGAAATATTTAACATGAAGGTTAAAAACTTAAAATAGAAAATAAGAACCACTTGTTCACTTGTAGAATATGGGGCTAACTTGAAAATGTCACCAAAGATCAAGTTGATACAATGTGCAGCACAAGGAGTCCAATAAATACTTGGGAAAACTCCTTTCAACATGTCACTCGCTTTTTTATCCTCACTTGCATTAACAATAACAACTTGAACCACATTTTCCGGTCCAATTTTTAATATTGTCTTCTCAAACATGTTGAACATTTTATTGGAATCGGTTGAGGAGTCACTAGCATCATAAGATTCAAGAAACACACTACCTCTCGGAGAATTCACCAAAACATTAATGACCGTTTTTCCATTTTTGCGGTCCATTAATGGAACAACCATAAACTTTCCATTGCGCCTTATGCTCCTCGACAATCTTGTCTGTCTTCTCCACCTCCTTTTTTAGACAAGGAACTCTTACTTCGTGATAGGTACGAGGCTTCATTCCCGGGCTATATTGGCCAACGGTCTCAATGAATTCCCCAAAACTATCGTTGTAATTCACACAATTAAAAGGAAGCCCCGCATCATACATCCACCTTGAAAAAGCATCTACCGCACGCTCCCTCAAACTCCTCCTACAAGATTCTAAGTCAGCTTCACCCTTTCTCTTTTCATTTGGTTTTTGTGAGAAAAAAAGATTAAGAGAACCTTTCACATTGGTACTGGCGGTGGATGATCCACTTCCACTTGTTGAATTCTTTCTTTGAGATTTAGAGGGAGGTGGCCTCATTATATTATTGACTTCATCGTCATGCTCATCCATTTGAGTATCTTCATCAAGAAGATTCATCATAGATGCTCCATGGCTCATTGGATTTTTTAACTCGTTTTTTTTCTCTAACATAATCTCTCATTTCTTTCTTAACATTAACCGGAACATTTGGACATTCTTTGACATCTCTAAAACCACCATTAGAGTCTCTTGTGACGATCTATTCCACCGTTATAATTTTTTTGACAAAAGATACATTGCACTCTTGAGTTATTATTGCCAACTGCAACTCCATACGCCCAAGCTGGATCTCTTTTTTGGCTTTGATACCATTGAATAATCAAATTAAATTTGCTACAATCAATAACAAAAAAAAACAATTAATTCACTGCCCTAAACAGAAAACAGAGCGTAAAGTCATAAACAACACTTTTAATAACAGAAACAGAGCATAAAGACAGCATAAAAGAAGAAAAACAGAGCATTTACATTATATTTAATAATAGAACAAAAAGAAAAATAGAGCTGTAGTGGTCCTTCGCTGAACAGAGCTTAATCTGGAGAAGAAAATTGAAAGAAAAACAGAAAAGAAGAAGAATACCAGAAGAAAGAACAGAAGAAGAAAAGGAGTAGAAGAAGAAGAAGAAGAAAAAGAAGAAGAAGAAGAAGAAGAAGAAGAAGAAACTTACTTGTTTTGGAGCAGCAGTGGTCATTCGCTGGGCTGGAGAAGAAGACACTGGAGTTTGCTGAGCAGCAGGGGTCTGTCGCATAAGTTTTGGTAGCAGATGACTTTGGAGCATATGTTTATTTGCCCAAAAATTTTGAAAAAACCCTAGCTTCAGCCTTGTGCTCGCTTAAGCGAGCTTTTTATCGCTTCTCGCTTAAGCGAGAAAAGCGTGCGCTTAAATATGTGAGTCACTTTTTTCCCAGAAAGCCGTAACCCCTGCGCCTCGCCTCGCTTCGTAGCCTAAAACGAGAAGCGAGCGCTTTTAATAACCCTACTTACGAGAACACCAGGAGATAGGCGTCGTGCCTAGATAAACAATGTAACCAGAGATAGAGCGGCGATCATTAATATCACCTGCCCAATCGACATCAGCATATGTATACAAAGTAGTTAAGGTTGTGGGGAAACACGAATACCATGCTGGGATGTTTCTTTAAGATACCGAAGGATCCGTTTAACTGCCTTCCAGTGAACCACGGAGGGAGAGCTGTTGAATTGAGTAAGCTTGTTTACTGAATAGGTGATGTCAGGTCGGGTAAACGAAAGGTACTGAAGCTTACCAAGCACAAATATGTACTCTTTGCCATTAGTTTTGGGTGCTTCGTCATCAAGCAGTAGTTTCATGGACGTGCTCATGTGCAGTCTTGCATCTGAGTGTCATGTAACACCTCTTTTGTGCGGCCCGAATAAAGTAGGACTCCACGAATGGCCGTCACTGTCTCGCCGTACCAATCAACATCGCCATTGCTGGCCCTTCCTTACATCTGTGGCATCGAAGATTGGGCCACCCCCATTCTCGAGTTTTATTTGCTATTTTAAATAGTTCTACTCTTTCATATTCTTCGAAAGACAAATTTTCACAAATTTCCCTTTCATGCAAACACCTTGTGCTACAAATATCCATTAGAAACAATTTACAGCGATCTATGGAGCCCCTCTCCAGTGGTTTCAATTGATAAAAGGAGATACTATTGTCTTTTTGTTGATATAGCAAATACATTTGGTTATACACAATGAAAAACAAAATTGAAGTTCAAAAAAATTTCCAAAGCATACATCCTGTGCTTGAAAAACATTTTGGTCACAAAATGCTCACCCTTTACACTGACGGAGGAAGAGAATGTCAAATCCTAGAACCGTACCTCAACTCCAATGGTATACAACACCTTGTTTCTACACCACACACACATCAAAGGGTTGCCATGGTTGAAAGACGTCATCGACACCTTATTGAGATAGCCAAAACGCTACTTCATCAAGCTGCTTTACCATCCAATTTTTGGACATTTGCTTGCCATCATGCAACATATCTTATAAACCGACTACCCACAAGCACATTTCGTAACAAGTCACCTTTCGAAGTTCTATTAAATGAGAAACCAGCTTATGGGTCTCTTTGTACGTTTGGTTGTCTTTGCTACCCACGGCTCCGGCCATATGCCCAAAATAAATTAGCACCATATTCAAAACCTTGTGTTTATCTAGGATTCTCCATCACTCTATTCGCATCAGTGCTTTGAACCCCCGAGTTCCAAAATATTTCTATCACGGGATGTAAAAGTTTTAGAAGATATTTTCCCATTTGAAAATATATTTTCTCAGTTAAAACAGAAATTCCCATATTTAAAATGGGAATCTGTTTTAGATAAGAGTAATCCTTCTATTTTCTGTCAACCAATAAATACAGTTGATACAACTATCACTTAGCTGCCCCCCACTATTCCGTTGATGTAGGATACACGTCAAAATGTATGCTTACTTCGTGCCACATAGGGAAACAACGCACAACCAGATCAATCTGCAACTCATGACCCAAGTAACAATCAAACTGCTTCTTTATCTTCTGCTTCTAATGTACAACAATCACCTGCTACTGAAAACCTACAGCCCCACTTTGTCTTCCAGAGCCAACCCCCTGCCCCCTCTACTCAACCTATCTCCTCAACTCGCCGTCGCCGATCATCAATTACTCACGTTTATCAGCGTCCCTCAAACTCAACACACAGTTTGTCCCGACCCACTGATCCCATAGTTCATGTTCCACAAATAGAGCCTAATCGTGTAGTAACGAGGTCTCAAAACAACATCTTCAAAAGAAGAAAGATCGCTGACTACACTGCACAAATCTCCCGATCAGAAACACATCCAATACCTGTAACTCACAAACAAGCACAAAAAAATTCAAATTGAAGAGCTGCTATGAAGGCTGAATTTGATGCATTGATGAAAAACCAGACTTGGAATGAGTTCCCCCAGACTGCACCAGAAACGCTGTCCCTTGTAAGTGGTTGTTTCGAATTAAAACTAACTCTGATGGATTCATTGATAAGTACAAAGCACATTTAGTTGCCAAAAGGTTCACCCAAAGGCCTGGGTTGATTTTCACAAGACATTTAGTCCGGTTGTTAAACCCACCACCATTCAGATAGTATTCACTCTTGATGTACATAATAATTGGGCATTACATCAGATAGATTCAATAATGCATTTTTTCAGGGGGAGCTTCACAAAGATGTATATATGTCACAACCTCCCGGCTACGAAAATCTGGATCATCCCGACTATGTTTGCCAACTCGAGAAGGCCATTTATGGACTAATGAGTAGTACCAGTTTGAGTAATTGGAATCCCATTTCCATTACCCATTGTTACTTCCTCAATCCCATTGAAGTCTTGAACATTGTGAAGGGAAGAAGTGTCAGAAATAATGTGATGATAGGCACTTGAGTCGAGAATCCAGGGGTCACTTGGTGGTGTTTGTGCAACAAAATTTGCCTTTGCTTCAAACTAGTTATGGGAATGTGAGCGGCACACATTTGCTATATGGCCAAAGCAGTCACATAGTTGACAGTGAACCCGTGGGGGTTGAACAGATTGGTTAGGAAAGTTGCGCTAGTGGGGATTGGAGCTTTGATTGGACTGCCTATTTGGGGCATGCCAGTTGTTGTTATTTTTAGGTGGGCGTTGATTGTTGCATGGAGTTGGTGAAGAATTTGTGACGCGTTGAGCAACAACTGTTGTGACTTGTGTGGTAGTTTTCTTAAGATCTTCGTGTTTGAGAAATATCTCATGATCAAGGAGCTTATCAAAAAGTTCCTATTAGCTGATTGGAGAATCGCGTGCCCGTATGGCTGCGGAGATCTCACGAAACTTTGGGCCGAGTTCGCTCAGTATTTTCACCACAAGTTCTTCATTAGCGACTGGAGAACCTGCTGTGGCAAGTTCATTAGAGAGAGATCGAATCTCTCGCAGGTATTCAGCAACCGGTTTGGTGTCTTTAGTGACCCGATTGAGATGGTAACGGAGACTAAAGATGCGAGTTTGCGATTTGTTCGCAAAGGAAGTATGGAGTTGATCCCAGGCAGCTTTGGCTGCAGAAGCGCGACAGTGGATGCAATGGTGGCATCAGCAGAGGCCATTAAAGCATTTTGGATAAGTTTATCTTGATGAAACCAATCCTTATACTCCGGGTTGGGCGTGTCACGGCTGTTGGTGGTGACTGTTATCGGAGGAGATGGTGTAGAGCCATTAAGATGACCATAGAGGTCATGACCGTGGAGTAGCATGGCAATGTGGGCCTCCATGTAGTGAAGTTATGACTTCGAGACAATTTGGGCAACTAAGATGATGGGTTGAATTGGATTAAATGTTTGAACAAAGGGGTGTTGTTGGCAACCCATTTTTGTAGAGGGAGAAAAAAGGATCTTGGATAGTTTACTCGTTAGAGTGTTGTTTTGGCTCTACGGGCAGCTTTTCCATAAAGCAAGTAAAACAACCGGCTTTTGGCCTCATATTTGTGAGGCCCCCATTTTTTGTTACATGTAATAGATTAAAAAGAGTTATGTAAAATGAAACAAAATTGATTTCTTTCTTTAACAAATATAGAGAAAAGGATTTGCAACTGCAATGATTTCCTCAAAGGAAATTGCACTTGAAATGAATATTGAATCTGAATTTCGCAAGAAACGTGTGATGTATAGGAAGTAACAATTTGATGTGCAATGTTGATAATGAAATCTGAAAATCCTTCGAAGAGTCCTTTAGAGTTAATTGCTTTTATTTATATATAATAGACAAAATTATTTTTCACTTCAAAATAGATTTGAACAATTAGAAGCATATAAAAATACTTTTGGTTTTCTATTTAGTAGTAAATACTAAGATCGCTAGATGTTGGGAATTTGAAAAAATGTTGCCTTGGATGTTCCTTAAAGCATAATAATCAATTTGATATTGATGGTTCAGATTTATTTTCTGAATTAAAAGTATTAAGGAAAATTGTACAATTAGAAGATAACAGTTTAATTGATACACTTAATCAAATAAAAAGATTTAATTCTTCTCCAAATGCCTAAATTGCTTATGGAATAATGTTAATAACTCATGTTACCGTTACTTCAACGGAAAGAAGTTTTCAAAATGAAAATTGATAAAATCTTACTTATGATAAAAAATGTCAAGAAAAGTTAAATGGATTAGTTATATTGTCAATTGAGAAATACTTATTAGGAGTTATTGTTTGTAAGAAAATTATTTATAACTTTGTATCTAAGAAAAGCTAAAAAAAATAGTTTTCAAATAAATAATAATAAAAAGATTAAAAAGTTAAGGCCCCTCGTATAGTTTGGTTTTAGGCCACAAAATTGGTCGGGCCGCCCCTGCTTTGAGACCATATGAAGGCAGAAAACTAGAATGAAAAGTCTGTATATTTGATGAGCCTCCAATGGAGTTTATATACAAAGGAAGTAACTAATTGAGCTAAGCTAACTCCTAGAAGGTAGGAAAATATAACCAGCAGAAAAAATAATATAAATGTAAAAGCTAAAATCCAATGGATACTAAACTGTAGCCTAAAGCTATTGAACAAAGACCCATTCGAACCTAACAGCAGTAGTACATGCGCTATTACAACTATCATATAAAAGGTTCATTTGTATTCATTTCACTCAACAACAACAATAATAAACCCATTGCAATCCTACAAGTGGGGTTTGGGGAGTGTAGTGTGTACGCAGACCTTATTCCTACCCCCTTTCATTCTTTTATGTTTGGGGAGGGTAGTGTTACGCAAACCCTACCCCTGCCGTAATCTGTTTTTTTTTCATTCTTTTTATGTCAACTTTTCAAGATAAAGTTTTCAATGAAAATCCAGTTATGAGTAATTGAATCTTCTATGGCATTGATGCCTTTCATGCTTAAACAAATTTACACAAGACCACGTGGAACTCATAGTGATATTCCTTCATCTCTTTATGTAGTACCAAAATTTCCAATGAGAATAGAAGGTGTTAAGGCATTCAGTTTTAAGGATTTAGAGGCAGCAGCAAGCAGTTTTAGCAGCACTATGGAAATTGGACAAGGAGGGTATGGAAAGGTCTATAAAGGAATTTTAGCAGAGGGCACAATGGTGGCAATAAAACGTGCACATCAAGGCTCATTGCAGGGGGAGAAAGAGTTCTATACTGAGATAGAATTACTGTCACGTTTGCATCATCGGAATCTGGTTTCTTTGGTGGGATACTGTAATGAAAGAAGTGAACAAGTAAGATTCTCCAAACTGGTAAAGTAACATATATTATTACACATACATATAAATGAACCCAGAACAGACCGTTGGGAAGCGAATTACATGTGACTTGGTAATAGTTGACTATGTGAGTTTGTGTGCATGCAGATGTTAGTGTATGAGTTCATGCCAAATGGTTCCCTACATGATTTTCTCTCGGGTACGTCATCTATCCTACCTTTGCCTATGGTGTCATTTGACTTCCTTTTGCTAAATTCAAGCACATCAATTCTCCTCTTCACTTTTTTTCTTTCGTCCGGAGGAAAGGATGTTTTATTTCTTACCTAAGAAAGAGGCTGGGAGATATATCCCTCCAGTAGTGTGCTTGCGTCGGTGAAAGTAAAGCTATGATTTCTCTCATTCCAATCACCACTATTAGTTTCCTTGCTTTTTTTTTTTACTTGTGTGGTCATTGGCAAGTTTACCGTGTTAAACTTTATATTCTGAATTTTAATCATGTGCCAGTTCGATATGAATATTAGAGCAGGTATCTCCAAATTAAGATTTTACTTATTTTTACAGCTGGATATAGGGAACCTCTGAGTCTTGGGACAAGGCTATACATTGCTTTAGGTGCTGCCAGGGGCATTGTCTACCTCCATACTGAAGCTGATCCACCAATAATTCATCGTGATATCAAGGCAAATAACATACTGTTGGACTCTAAGTTCAACGCAAAAGTCTCTGATTTTGGAATCTCAAAGCTAGCACCATTACCTGATGCTGAAACGAGTGGACATGTATCCACTGTTGTGAAAGGAACTCCTGTAAGGCTTTACTATTCTTATATGTTGAAGCCCGCAATAGAAAAACTAGAAAATGGCAATGACATAAGACCTGCAGCTTGAAAATGAACATCAGAATACCGTGCCTCATACTGATTATAGAATTAAACATCTGTCACTGTTATACTGTGATTAACAATGAGCAAATGATGATTTTTAGATATTTTACCATTTTGAGCTTAACTAATCAAGTACGATTCCGTTGCCAAGTTACAATAATGAATATAATATACATATAGAGAAAAGTATGAAGCATGGGTGTATCTCGTCCAAATCTATCTCTTTTCTCTGTCTCTCTCTCTCTCACACTTGCTTGGTTGCTCTTTCCTTCTTTCCTTCCCTCTTTTTCTCAACTTCACTCCGGGAGGTTTAATCATGAATGCACATACTATAGTCTTGTATTTCAGATTTCTTTTACCTTTTCAATTATTTTTTCTCTGCTTTCCAAAGATTACTGACAGTTGCCAAAATTTGGCACTTATGCAGGGCTACCTTGATCCTGAGTACTTCTTTACTCACAAGTTGACTGAAAAAAGTGATGTTTACAGCCTTGGTATCGTGTTTCTGGAGCTTTTAACTGGGATGCGGCCTATATCTCATGGCAGGAACATCGTCCGAGAGGTACTTGATGCTATTTTCCCCTAAAGTTTTATTAGCATTTCACTTTGTTCATGACCATGGCAATATTCAAGAAAACATGAAGTAGCTCTTCTAGATATTTCGTATTTGCTAAAGGATCTGAAGACAAGCAATACTCATGTGTTTGGGCCATGAAAAAGAACCAGGTCCACACGTGAGGAGGCGTGTTGAAGACATAATTAAGTATAAAAGTGTGCTCTCTAAAAGTTGAGTTGGTCAGTGGTCACACACTTCAACAATTTTGTTTGCATGAACTTATGTAGCCTCTCTAGGTTAGTTGGATGCTTTGACGTAAACATTTTGATACAAATTACGATCAGCATCCATTTACGAACTCCTCTAAAAATATTATCGAATAAGTGTTTCTCCAGATAATTATGTAAAGTCCTCAATAATCTAGCGAATCCAACATTAGCACTCACCATCCTGAAAAGAATGGGGAACTTCAGAATACGAGGAGCAACACGTCTTATTTCTGACATTGATTCAAAAGTAACTATAAATTACAGCAGTTAAATATATTTTAAAAAAATGGAGAAAGAAAAGGAAAAAGAAAACTATTCATTTGACTCTTCAAAGTGAAAATGTCATTGTTTTTGGAACAAATGAGTCTGAAAAGTTACTTTTGTACTTATGACAGGTGAATGCAGCATGTCAATCAGGGAGGATGTCTTCTGTCATTGACAGGAGTTTAGGTCCGTATTCCTTGGAATGTGTTAAGAAATTTGTGGATATGGCCCTCAGATGTTCACTGGATGAACAAAAGGATAGACCTACAATGCTAGAAGTGGTGAGAGAGTTAGAGAACATCACTTATATGCTTCCAGCATTCGACAACAATAATACTGCACCCGATTTAGATGTTTCCATATCTGGAATGTCATCATCATCACCGACTTCGGCTTACTCTAGACACACCACCACCAACACCACGACTATGGATTTTCAAGGAACTGAGCTTGAGCTTCTGAGTGGTGTTATTCCCTCCATCAGGCCTCGTTGATGCGTCTAAGGACTTTCTACCCTTCCTATGAAGTATCAGAGGTTCAGTATTAAGTCCGAGATATTGTAAATATATAAGCAGGTTGAATCAATTATGAGAGGAGTAAATGACTTGTATATAATCATTATGCTGTTGTTGTTCCATTAGATATGCACTCTTGGTTTTTATGACAGTATAAATGATTATCAATAGCTTCAACCAAGTGTTTGGATCAAGATTTGGTAGAATCATTTATTGAGATTGTTACTGTGTCTAGTTTGCACGCCTGTGCTTTTAACATAGTAGTATAGAGTATAGAGCATAGACCAAAGAATTCAGAAAAGGAGTTATTTTATCATTTCATCTAAGAGTTCAATGAATATAGTTTGTAAAAATCAAGTGTTGAAAATATCATCGAAAGATTGTTTTCTAAAATTTTCATGTTATTGAATTGTTTTATTCAACAAGTTCTTACTCGTATAATGTTTTGTTGAAATAAAATGGATTTAATCTCTGATTTGTTACACATGACATGAAAATAATAACGTGCTATTATACATGTATATATTTATTTTTTTTGTATGATAATATTCAGGATAAGAGTCAATAATCTTATTTTAGTGGTTTCTTTTTGCGTGTTTTACTTTCACTTAGTATTTTTTTTAACACAACTTAATTTTTCTCTGCATAGATAACTCGGCATCCTTTTAATTATTCCTTTGTTCATCTTTATTCTTTTTATAATAATGGTAAGAGAATGAAAAATGCATTTAGCTAATGTCTCATCTACTATCATTTTCTCTTTATACATGAGTATCATCTGAGTATTTCATGTGTTTTGTAACCAAAGTCGGATATTGCTCACGAGCTATAGGTTCAATTGAACCCATAAATTAAATACATAAGGCAGATGTATATGTGAAAGATCATCAAAAGCTCAATAGATATTAAATTCTGAACCCATATTTTTATTGTACAATAGATTCAGTGGTAAAAATATAAAGGTTGAATCCATCAAATTAAAATTCTGAATCTATGTGCGTAAGGGCTTCCAAGGGAGTTTATAGGGTTCATCCAAAGAACCTCCTTTTTACCTCACCTTGATTTACGTGCATGATCTCCACCTATATCCGGAAAGCCTTCTATGTGAAAATATGACAAATAGAAAATTTTAAGAGTTAAAATTTAATTATGGTTAACTTTGGGCAATATTTTGAGCAAACAGATCGGGATCTGTGTTTCGATGATCCCGGGAGGTCCGCAGTAAAATAAGGTAATTTGGGCGTATGCTCGGAATTGAATTCCGAGGTCCCAAGCCTTAGAAATCAATTTTTGAAAAAATTGTTTTATTGAAGTATCTAAGAAATAAAGAAAAGCATTAATGTTTTAAACCATTGTTATCAGGCCCGTATTTTGGCTCCGGAGCTCGGTACAAACTTGTTATGGTATTTGAAAGATAACTGTGAAATTTGGTGAAAAACGGAGTTTATTTGACGTGAATTGGACTTCCGGTTGAAGAGTTATGAACTTTGAGAGTTCTTGATAGAAATGTTGAGTTTTGAGGTTTAATTCATGTTTGATGTTATTTTGATGATGTGATCACATGAGTAGGTCCAAATGATGTTTTGAATTAGTATGCATATTTGGTTTGGAATCCCGAAGGCTCAGTTGAGTTTCGGGTAGGTTCCGGGGTGTCTTAGGCTCAAAACATAGCTATTGGAGGTTCAGAGAAATGCAAATCTCCAAACCTGCTAGTGCGGTCCGCACGGGTGGTTGTGCAGCCACACTCGGTTTTGTGCGGTCCGTACAGTTTCACTTGTCTGACTTCGGAAGTCTATATCTTTTTATCTACAAGGAATTTTGAGATGATTCAAAAACGAAAGTTGTCGCCCTTTGTGTCTTTGATAAAAGTGAAGAATCACAATTTGGACACTTGTAGAGAAAGTTAGGGGAAAAATACTAAAATATGTTACTGTAGTACATAGAAAGGGATGTGCGGCCGCTGTTGATTTTGTGCAGTCCGCATAGGTCATATGAGATTAGTATATTTAGACGGAATTTTAAGCTATTTTTTATTTTTCAGAACCACAAAAACATAAGAGGCGATTTTTCAAGCAACCTTTTTTTCTCCAAAATGGTTGTAAGTGATTTCTAACTCATTTTCTTCGCTCCTTAATATCTTCTAACATGATTTCAACACAAAATCAATGATTTTCATGGGAAAATTGGGTATTTTGGGTAGAACCTAGGTTTTTCAATAATTGGAGATTTGAACGTCGATTTGAGGTCCGATTTCAAAGCAAATTATATATTTGAGTTTGTGTGGGAATGGGTAATCGAGTTTTGGTTCGAACCTCGGGTTTTGACCATGTGGGCCCGGGAGAGATTTTTGACTTTTGGGTAGAACATTAGGAAACTCATCTTCATGCATCATAATTGATTCATTTAGCATTTATTGATGTAATTAAGTAACTTATGACTAGATACGAGCGAATTAGTGGTGGAATCAAGGGGTAAAGCGATGACGTGAATTATGTTCGTGGCATCGAGGTAAGTATTTGGTCTAACCTTAGCTTGAGGGATTAGGAGTTGTGTCTATTTGCTACGTGTTAATTGTGGAGTATGACATACATACATGGTGACGAGTATCTATACGCCTGTGTCAAGCATGCCTGTGAGTCTTGTATTGTAATTATTATGACTCTATTGTGGCTTATTGTGCCTCACATGTTATTATCATCATTGTTCCTTTGCCAGGATGTTAGTTTTGATACTATTGTTCCCTTGATGGGATATTGTTGAAATATTAGAGTTCCCTTGCCGGGATATTATTGAAATATCATTGTTCCCTTGCCGGGATATTGTTGAAATATTGATTTTTGCTTCCCGGGAAGTTCTTATATTGCTCTTGTTCCCTTGCCGCGATTCTTTGTGGTTATTATTGGTTTGTAAATGGGAGCGGGTGATACTCCTACTATAAGATAATTGAAATAGGAGCGGGTGGTACGCCTACCACAAGATAATTAAAATGGGAGCGGGTGGTGCGTCTAGCATAAGATAGTTAAAATGGGAGCGGGTGGTACGCCTACCACACCACAAGATAATTAAAATGGGAGCGGGTGGTTGTCTACCACAAGATATAATAAAATGAGAG